>JAOTBA010000001.1:6895410-6907303 GCA_025629845.1 Erythroxylum squamatum | reverse complement strand
TAAGAAAATCTTGTATAACTTATATTTGGAATAGGAAGACGACATAAAATCTTTTATTGATAATTAGGCAATAATAGCTATCATTGAGTTTTCTATATAAAAATAAAGCATTTCACTATCAAGTTGTTCTTCATAAGAAAAAAAAATTAAAAATAGTGAAATATGCTTGCTATATTGTAAAATATATGATCAAATTATAGATATTGTTAAGATATCTTACTTCGGGCATTCTTTATATTTTGATATATTTGGCATATCTTTTGTGACCAGAAGTTGACTTGGTATACAATTTCAGTATCTTAGACAATGTAGTATTTTTCAAAGTTAAGATAGGGTGGAAGGAAGGAATCCTACATAAGATAAAATTATTGGAGATTAACATGTTTTAATGGAGATACACATGCAAAAGATTTATCAGAGATTTATTGATTTTTGATAGCTACGTTTATGGAAAAATATGCAGCTGATTGATTATTGATTTAAGTTGCATTTTCTTATACTTGGTGAACAATTAGCAGCTACATTGTTGGTATGTTTTTAGGATGAATTACATGCTTGATTGATGAGTATTGAAGCTACTATGCGTGGCTTTCTTAGATGATCAATTCGAAAGATTTACATCATATTTTTGTTGGATAACTCCCTATGATTTCGGTTTAACGAGGTTGCACGTATAGGGGAGTGTCTTTTGGCTCAAGTGTTTCTTTGTTTATGTCTTGAGATGTTATTTTCATCTTTATTATTATAACACCCCCTATACGGAACCTATAACCGTCCACACACATAGCAACCAAATTCCTGTAAACGTATTCAAGGTATACAATTCTATTCAATGCTACATATACACACATTACAAAACTCCCCAATGTTTAACATTATCATTTAACAATAATAATATATCTTTAAATTTATGTAGTAATCCAAAAGAAAACATACAATTTCCTTTCTTCATTACATGTGCAATCATCTATAACTAAAAACACATTCCAAAAGTACTTTTTCTTCTATATGTTAGCCTTGTTCCCTACAGATGTTCATTGTACCTCACTCCTATGAATTGGACGTACACGGATTAACACCCATACTAAGCTTGAAAGCTTAGTGGGGAAAACACTTAGTTTGGATGACCACTCATAGCAGTCATCCACTAAACACACACATTTAGAAATATCGCACCTCATATACCTTCAATTCACATTCATGAACCAAACATTGATATTCAATGCTCATGTAAACAATGATGGCATACTTAAACAAAGTATATAGTGCAAATATGCTTCAATATTTTGTTCAGATACCATAAATTCACCTTCAAAACTCAAACATTGATATTCAACACTCACCGATACAAATTATCAATACAAATGCAAATGCTCATTCATATACCAATTATTTATATTGACATACTGTATTTCTTATTTATATATTTTTGCTTTACTTTCTATGTTAAGCCTGCACATTTTCTATGGGTGTGGATAACGGGTGTTGTAGATATCTGAAGGTATCAAATTGTAGATACCTTCAGGTATCGAACTATGGGTACCTGAAGGTATCGAATTGTGGATACCCGAAGTTATCAAACTTTAGATACCTGAAGGTATCTAACTATGGACACCGGTGTTGTCAAACTGTAGCAGCTGCACTGTAACCTTATAGGCATGCCTATCTATCCACAACCAAGACAATATAACATTTCCTTTAACCATTTGAAAATTTCACAATTCATATATTAATGAATCATACGATAGACATTTCAAGTCATAAAATATATATTTGTGTTCATACATGCAATTTATGGCTTACCACCATTAGAAGAGTATCAAAATCACACTTGTATAATCATACTGTACACATATGAGTAATGAATTTGCATACAAATCATTGATGTACATGTAAATTTTCTTTGGAATGCATTATGCTCAGTCTTATATTCCAATGTTTAGTCTCCCAATTCATATCTAGTAAGTCCTATTTCATTTTTTCTAGGTGTTTGAAAGTTTTCATACACATTCATAAAGGCTCGGATAAAATGTGGTAGAAATCAGAAACAAAACCAACGCCACGGTGGTGACAGACACTTTCTCTATTCATATACAAAACGTTAGAACTGGGTTTCTAGGTCTTCTAGAAATTTCTCCCTGTGCGTCTCTCGTTTTTATAGCACTAACAATCAAGTCATTTGGACTCTGAACTCATGAGATATAGACCAAATATCACAAGCTGCTCCAAAATAAGGGCAGCATCAGGTCACCATTTTTGATATCCATTTCCAAGGTCATAAAGCTAGAACTAAGTCATAGCCCCTTATAGAGATGTTTAAATACATGCCTTAGATATCAATACAACTAAAATCACACAATTTGGAGGTTTGTAGGCTGAGTTATGACTCAAACAATGTGACTGACTCAATCAATCCCTAGATAGAATTCCACTACATGATACTCTCTTGTCAGTACAACCAAGTTCATACAAAGTAACACCAAAATAACACAAAAAATCATCCCAGAAACCATTCCATATCCAAATGAATCTTTATAACCATTCAAATATACACATAAAGAGGAATTAAACTAAGTGTAGTCCTAAACCTTAAAATTGGCAAAGTAGTTCTTCTAATGTTTTTCCTTACATTCCTCTTTGACTTTTCTTGAATCACCAAGTGAAAAATGATGGGAAGAAGAAGGTGAAATGGAGAGGAGAAAATTCTAAAGTTAAGCCATCAAAGTTTTGTCCATCTTCCCTCTCCATATTCCTTTTCATGAATTTTCTAGTCTTAAACACATGTTTCAATCCCATTGGACCATATGTCACAATCCTATTAGATCATAATTAAACAATCCCATTAGACCACGTGTTACAATTCTATTAGACCATGTGTTAAAATTATATTGGACCATGTGTTACAATTCTGTTGGACCATATGTTAGAATTCTATTAGACACGCATGCTTTAATCTTATTAGTCCATGAGTTGACTTTAGGAAAATTGCATATTGTTCCTTCTTCTTCCTTTTATTCCCATATTGGCCTATAATCTTATCAATTTATTTCATTCACCTATGTCTTAAGTTTCTAATGGCATAATTTCATGCAATGTGGTTAATTATTTCGGGAATTATACCCTAAAAACTACTGGCTATTCGAAAACAAGAATAGTAGCCATAACCCAACTTCAAAATAGAATTAAAAACTTTTAGAGGCAAAATTAGATTTCAGTTCCCTCATGAAAGTTTTATACCTATGTATCTAGTTTAATCTCCAATTGACATTATCCAATCTAGAGCTCTACAGGCCAAGATAAGGCCAAATTATAGAAATCTATTCAGTGGAACCTATCCATTCAATGACTTACACATCCCAAATCAACTAACTTCGGTCTTATCATGCAAGAGCAACACAAAAATACATCCAATTTAACCAAACAAATCTTATTTACTTATGAACACTTCTTTTATCAATTCCCCTTACATCACACTCATAAATCTAAGCAAACATATCAAAAATTTCTATACATGTTTCACGTCTAAGCATGAATGTCCATGTCAAAGCGAACAAATTATCCATTTACCCTTGTCTTTTACATTAAGTACCATTATATCTCTTACTATACTTAGATGTACTTAATTCATTATGTTCACTTCTTAATACATCCTAGACATGCTATAATACTTCCAGGGTATATATTGGGGTGTTACAATTATTGTTTGTTATTGCAAAAATCCTCTGTTGAGGTTAAATTAAGGAAGTGGTGCTATTGGGTGTGAGATACTTTCACAGGGTGTAAGTATGAGTGGGTAGCATCAAGGGGTGAATGGTGTTGACTCAGTAAAGCCTTGTGTAAGACTATTGTACTTCGATAAAAGTTGATTAATCTAGGTGAAGGCCTCGTAGATGTAGACCGTGTGTGTCGAACCATGTTAACAAATTTTGTGTGTTGATTTATTTGCTGCATATTAAGCTTTTTTCCTCGTAATTAAAATTTGAAAAATTCACAGTTACTGACCCAGTTGTTTTCTCATAAACAACTGTCAGATTTAATTTGAAGCAACTGTGGCACAACATATATATTACGAAACTCCATCCTTTAGCTTTTTCAATTGGTATCAGAGCAAGGTTTACCTAATCAAAACTTGTTGTGTCAAGTTGGTGTCGATTAGTGCTCCACACTCATGGCTATTAGAGAAGGAACATTGATAAGAAGACCAGCGCTACTAGAAGGATCTAACTATCTTACTTAAAAATAAAGAATGAAAGTTTTTATTTAAGCACAAGGGACTAAATCATGGACTTATGTGTTGAATGGTTGGACTCATCCTATGAAAATTGATGAAAAGAATGAAGTAGTACTTAAAGATCTATCTAAATGGACAAGGGCTGAAGAAGAGGTAGCACTTGGTAACTATAAGTAATGCGTGCAATTTTTAGTGTTGTAGATAAAGGGCATTTTAGTATGATATTAGTATGTGAATTAATAAAAGAAGCATGGGATACATTACAAACCATACATGATTCAAAATCAGTGCTAATGTCAAAACTTCAAATGATGGCTACTAGGTTTGAAAAGCTTAAGATGGCGGAAAGTTGAACTATTGGAGACTTTTATCAGCAGCTACGTGATATCGCCAATCATGTACATCAACTTGGTAAGAAGTGCTAAAATCTGAAACTTGTAAAGAAAACCTTGAGATCTTTGCCTTATAGATTTATACCGAAGATTGCAACTATTGAAGAAGCTTATGACATTAATGAGTTATCTTTGGATAAGGTAATTGGAATTCTCACAAACTTTGAGATGAATCTGTTCAGAGACGAGTATGAGAAGAGTAAAGGATTAGCGTTACAAGCCGAAGTTGTTAAATCTGTGCATGATTTAGGAGATGATTCCAATAAAAATGAAGATATGGTGATGCTAATAAAAAATTTCAGCAAGTGGCTAAAGAAAGTGAATAATGATAGACCTCGGCTTAGGCAAAATGGTGGGAGTTCATCCAACTATAATTTTAAATAGCAAGCAAAAGCCCAAAAAGGTGAAAAGAAAGCAAAGAAGATATAATTTCATGAGTGTCAAGGCATCGAACATGTGCAAATGGAATGTGCTAACATTCTTAAAAGGAGAAAAGGGAAGTCTTACACCAACATTTAGAGTGAAAAACGAATCTAAAAGTGAGTATGACAATAAAGAAGAAATTGTGAATAATCATGCCACTTTAGTTAGTTTATATAAGGACAGTCCAATTGCTTGCTTTGTAGCAACCAGTGATAAATAGAAGATGAAGATACAAATGTTTCAGTATTAAACTCCAATTCAGATAGCGATAGCGATAACAGTGACTTAAAATTCAAAAAGAAAGATATCTATAAGGCCTATTAACTAATGTATAGCAAATGGGTGAAGACATGGACATAAAATGAAAAGCTAAAAGGGGAGAATTTTATTATTAAAGATGTTACTCGAGATTTGGAGATGAAATTATCGCCAACAATAGATGAACTTGATGAAACCAAGCTAAAGCTAGTCAATACAGAGAAAGGAATAAGAATGTTGAATGACAGTACTGAGAAGCTAGACAAATTGTTGGAAATTGTAAAAACAAAGGGGATCTTCTGTAACACCCCACTCTTGCCAGACACGTACCTGACATCCTGAGTGATGTCCGGGTCCGTGCCCCACGAGGGTGGCATGCTAGAACAGTCAATCGCTCAAACTCTCAGTACAATATATATATATATATATATAACAATATAAGCATATGCAGAAATAAGTAATCAAAATCGGGCCCAATCTTTTCTTTCATAACATCAAAATCACATTTGTTAATACTACACTCCAATTCATTCTCATTTACAAACCTTTCCAATATGGAATGTTATTACATGCAGAAACACATTCAAATACATATTATACAAAAATTGCAGAATAAATAAATAAGAAAGTATAAATGCAGACGCCAACTGATCCCAACCTCTATCTCTCGCTTGAATGCAGTAAGTATACTCCCATTTTTCGAATGGGGTACTCATTTGAGCCTGAAAAATAGTTGCAAATTTTGGGTGAGTTTTGCGAACTTAGTGAGTGACCATCATCGATGGCTCACTCGCTCACATAACATACAATTCACATCACTTATTTGATAATCATATTAAATCACATACACTTGATCCATCGTTTCACATTTTACATTCAACACATTATAATCATTCATATCATACATATGTAGTGCACATGAGACTCACTTTCCATTTGTTACTTTGTTGTGACCGAGTGCCTAACTGTCCCATATACATTGTGGATACCGGGCTCATTGACAATTGTCCCGTATCCATTATGGATACCGGGTTCATTGATAACTGTCCTATATCCGTTGGGGATACCGAGCTCGTTTTACATTGTGAGCCTTTGGCTCTTAATCACTTTTTGAGTTCGAGGCTCTTTTTCACAATCTGAGCTATAAGCTCCTTTTCGGTGGCCACTCTAGTCACAACTACCTTATCTTTCATGCATTCATGAAATGGAATGCAGCAATCACATTTGCATATTCTCATTCAATTGCATTCGCATATCATCGGACCTTAGTCCGGCATTCAACATTAAAGTTGAGAATCACGTTTTCATTCATATGCAAATGCACATCTAGAACACATTTATCCTCGGACCGTGGTCCGGCAATTAACAATTCAAATTATGTACACTTATTTCAATCCAATTCATATACAAGGAGCACTTCAATGTTCACACATTTACCAAAATCCTCGGACATATATTGTCTGGAACCAACACATTCACATTGCATAATCATTCAATTCACAACTTAAACAAAACAAACAATAAAGTAAGACCATCTCGGTCTACTTATAGTATGCTCCAGATTAGCATTAGCTTCCATAATCTGGTAATGTTTGGATGCGGACGTGTATCCTGCTCATCAACATTATGCAATACACATGTTGTACACACATTATTAATTGCATAATTATAAGTATTCCTTTATGGACAACTGTGTATATGGAATATGTACAATGCATGCTCAATGACATTCCCGGGTATTTTTTCATTATTCAGCTCATAAAGTCATTCCAATATCAAAACTCACTTAAGTAGTATTTGTCCATAGGGTTTATACCTCAATAAATAATAGAATCCAATTTCATAACCCAATGAATCAATTCAGATTTGTCTCCAAACACTAACTTTCAGGTCTATTGTTTTTGATCATTTAGAAAATGAAACTAAAGTAATCTGACAGTACCCTCTTCTAGAAAAGTGTTCTCCTATCTCTTAAGTTTCTAATGACACCAAGATTATTCAATTTAGTTCAGAAATCTGAAACTTATACGCTAAACATTTTTGGACTATTCTCATTCTGAAACAGTACCCTATACTCAACTTCCATCCAGAAATAGAAAGTTTTTTAGACTGAATTTAAATTCGGTTCCTTCATATTAGTTGTACCCCTATGTCTCTAGTTTACGCCAAATCAAAAATCAGTCCATTTGGATAACTACATAAGAAGATATACTCAAAATACCAAAACATGTTCAGTGTAGAGAGAAGTTCGCCGCGGCGAAGAACTCATCCAGAGAGGAATTCTCACAAAACTTTCACAAGTTCGCCACGGCGAAACCTAGAGTTGGCCGCAGAGAACTTTACCTGAAAGAAATTATAGCCAAAACCTTCAAGTTCGCCACGGTGAAGCAAGGAGTTTTCCGTGGCAAATTTTCGTAGAAGCAAACTCAGTTTTTCAACTTCAAGTCAGATTTTGAGACTCTTAAACACCAAATTTGAATTCGACATCTTCATGAAAAATGTAGCCATATGTCTGTAGTTTAATCCAAATAAGATTCATATCATTCATATAGCTAGAGAAAAAGTTATGGCTAAAAGACTAAAGCATACTCAGTAAACAACTTCCAGTCAATTATCTTCAAACTTTCCAGATTTTACACCTAACATGACTTGAAAAAAATCACCTTTTCTACTTCATTTACTCCTCATTCTCATTTCTACACTCATCCATTAACACAAAAAGGTCATAAACTTATCTCTATATTCATCAACTTCCAATTCTAATTAAGACATCATTTTCACAACCAATCCATCTTAAAAATATGTTTAGCATAATTCATGATTTCTTACTCATCGTTTACACAAATTAGAACATGAGTATTCCCATTCTCCATCCACGCTACATATATATATATATATATTCATCACCATTTATAACACCAATCACCTATAAAAACAACTTCTAACCCATTATTTGGATCATCCAACTTCCAAAAATCTCTATAACAAATTATGGGTCATTAATGATCATTCACAATTACAAAAACAAGACATTTACATAAACCATTCATCACTCACATTCATTATACACACAACACCATTCATGTCATTTAACCTCTAACTATCATCACAAATGCTTCATTTAATCAAACCCATAAAATTAAAGCATGACTTACTTGATTTAACTTCAAAATCTTCAAAATCACTACCAAACCCTAACTCTTTCATCTCCACGATCATAAACTTTCATAGAGGAATAGGTTGGGTCTTTTAGTAGCAAGGTGGAGATAATAAAGTATTTAAGTGACTAGTGATGGAGGAAAGAAAGATTCAACCTTATGGCTTGGAGAAGAAAGCATCGCAAGTGAAGAAGAAGAATGGAGAAGATAAAGAAATGAAGAAGATGAAAATGTAAGCAAGTATCGTTTTTAGCAAGTGAAAGACCAAAATATGGTCTTTCACTTTATAAAAACGTGATTCAATAAGTGGTGTGGCAAGTGACACATGTCACATGTCACTTGCCACATTTCACTTTCCCACACATTTCACTTTCCCATTGTTCCATTTGGTCCACTATAATAATTAGTCCATTTTGTCTCCAATTTCTAATTCAATTGTCTTCCAATTTTCAATAACACTAGTTATTAAATCTTACCATCACATATAAAAATTTCCACTGCCATCTAACATTTATTTCTACCACTATTCATCAATTATTTTGCCACTTGACATTTTTTCTAGTATAATATACCTTTAAAATTTCCAAAAAATTCCTAAATTTCACTAAAAATTCTAAATCAGTAAATATACATCCCAAATTAATTTTCAACACAACTAAACCCCAATTCTCAATATAATCACGTTTCACATATATGTCAATTATACCCGAAATGCCAATGAAAGCATGTACAGTCATTTTAATGTGTGCAAAAATTCAAATTCATGTGCATATATACTAACATTATGCATGACCATGAAATGCATTTTCTTAATCCCTCTTTGAGCTCACATGTACCGAATTTTAGGTTTCTAACCGTTAGTATGGGAACGAGATGTTACATTTCTCTCCTCCTTAATAAATTTCGTCCTCAAAATTAATATCTGATTGATCAATAAGGCAGAGGTATTTTTTTCCTCATATGTTCCTCCATTTCCCATATAGCTTCACCACTCGAATACTTTCTTCCAAATGACCACAGTTGATAGACTCAATAGGTCTCTCATTCATTTGTTTAGATATCATACTATCTTAACTATTTCATCAATATATTTCAGATTATTCACGATTTTTTTCACTTCATAAGCTGTCAATACATCTCTGTCAAATCATATCATTATTTCTTAACATACTTACATATTACAAATTATAATTATGAGACATCTTTATTGATAATACAACTCATAAGTTATTGGTCCTATTCTCTCAATAACTTCATGTGGACCAATACAATTCGAGCTTCGTTTGTCCTTTTTCCAAATCTAAGCACATCTTGATCTTTATCTAAGCTCACCTTGGCAAGGTAATACTCTTAGAAGTATTTTACCTTTCGCTTTATATTTCACAACTCTTTAGTACTAATACAATTAACTCTTACGTCTGTCTCACTGTATTCCGTATGTCTGGTGTTGATCCACCTAACTCATTTATCTTTCTTGAATCACTTAACTCCTATTACAGATTCATTTCACTCATCAACAGTATCTCGAATCAATTCTGGTCTTTTACCATTTTTAGGCCCTCTTCATTTCAATGTAAGGGTGAACGATCCCTTTTTGTCGTACAACACCTCATATAGTATTTTAATGATGTCACTATGATAATGATTGTTATGCTAGTCAATTAGAACTATACATCAATCTCATATTCCTATGAACTCCAAAATATCGGCTCTAAACATATCCTCAACATTTAAAACTATTGGCAATTCAAGCATTTAGTCATTTGGTTTTACATTCCTAGCCGCTAAATGTGGTTTCGACGCATTCCTATTTAGATGTATAGCTTAGGTTGTTACTCACGCTCTCTCTAACCACATCTTTGCTCAATCATCTTTATCGGGTACACATCCTTTTCATTTCAATCACAAAGTAACATTTTTCCTATTCGGACTCAAAATTCATATTCCATTTCAATTCCTCAATAAGATGTACAATTCCTTATCCTCAGTTTTTGGGCTTTGTTAATTCTTTCATATGAAATTGCTCTTACTTCAATAGCTAGGGATACTTCATTTTGTCCGAATTCTATGCTCTTTATTACACTAGATGAGGTGACCTCCATATGTGAATTCATGCTTCACTGCTATTGGGATTTCAATTTAATGCATCAGATACAAGACTAGCTTTACAGTGAAACATTCATTTGCACAATCATAATCTGTAAGTAACTCTATTCTTTGTCTTGGTTTTATATTCAATCCTTGCATACGCAATGATTACCTCGAACTTATTGATCTGTACATTTCCGAAATGTCTCGGTATATCTAATGTCTCCAATTCTCAAAGCAATCACTATTATAACAATTCTAAACCATGTATCAAAATCAGCCCATGAGACTTTAATTATCTCTATGCATACAAAATCACTTTCTATTGTTACAAAAGATTGTATCTTGATATCCGATGTGAAACTTCAATATATACTGCGTAATCTCCAAATCCAAATGGCATATTTAACCTTGACAACTTTTTCGTCTACCGTTATCATCGTCTCACCTTCCAATTTCCATTATTTTGTCATACCTACGTATGTTCACAATCAGTTCGGAATCATAGATGCATAATCATCCTAAAATTTTGATTTCGTTCCCACTAACATATTCTTACAATAAGTCATAATCTCTTATCACGATAATTAAATAACCATTCCAAGCCCAATTTCAGCCTCTATAGATTATAGAAAATTCTGTTTTTCATCCAACTTCGCTTATACACTTTAAATCGTGCCATTTCTATCATATTTCTATTTTTTTTCCTCTATCAATCCATAACAACATATTCATATTTATCCCACATTCAAGGATATATTACCCTAGTATAACATTGATGTCGTATTCCATAATACATTCACCAATACAAATATGCTAAATCTTTATTTATCATATCGAATCATACACTTTTTCTTATTTCAAGATATCCACAACTTCCATTTTCTCACCTTACGACATATCATCACTTCTCTCACTATTTCTATCAACTTAAAAACTTAACACATGCTCATGCGTGTGACTCATACTCATGCGACTCAAACTAGGGATCAGTCGCCACTGTCTGCTAGGATATGACTTAAATGCAAGTAACTTGACACATATTTCAGAAAACGCCCATATAAGATAGTACTTCTGGGCTCTGATATCACATATGTAACATCCCACTCCCGCAAGACCTGAACCCGACATCGATGGTTGATATCCGAGTCTGCACCTCGCGAGGGTGGCGTGTTAGATCACTTAGTCAGTCAAAAACTCAGTATAAATGTTTTTTCTTTCAAGCGTATACGAGAATCAGTCATCAAAAATTTGGGCCCACTTTTATTTAGAAACATTTTCATTTACAAGAGGTACCAATATTTTTCAAATATCAGAATTTCGTTAATCACTAGGGCCCATTT
>JAOTBA010000001.1:6881246-6895310 GCA_025629845.1 Erythroxylum squamatum | reverse complement strand
ATTTCGGAATATCTTAAACCAAATTAAACAATATAGAACTGTGGTCAATAAAGTTACGAAATAATTTTGACATTTATGCACTGATTTTTTTATTTTAATGAGAGATATGGATTCCAGCTATTTCGAGCGCAAAAGATATTTGAAAAATGCCATAAAAGAGACATACGATCATCAAAATGAGCTAAATAAATTACTTATTAGATACCATACACGAAATAAAAAAAGCACATAATAGTTCACATGCTCATCGCTATATCGAGATGTATGAAACTGCTCGAATGATAGAGATCGCCAACAATCTAAAACAGGTAGCCATCCAGCTGAGAAAATTGTATGAGAGACAAATTAAAAAGCTTATAGATTAAGCTATTTTTAAAATTTTATGTAATTAAATTTTTTTTTGTTTTTCGTTTCAATTTCAATTAAATGCACTGGGCATTTTTACTGCGCATTTGCGCAAAATTACTCTTCTAGTTTCTTTAATAGAAAGAAGAGGCTGCTTCCCAGAACCTAATCCCTTCAAGAAGCATATAATTGGATTTTCGCGTGAGGAATCTGTTAGATTCATACTTAATATATTTGAAAGTACACATATCATTGAAATCATATTCCAAGAAACGGATATTCCTGAAAAAAATTTCTAGGACGATAGCTGCGATTGTCACAAGGTCCCACAAGGCTACAAACAAAAAGGAAGTAGGTATATTGATATAAAGGAACCAAGATTAACCCAAATCCTACGACCTTAATAGGTGCACCGTCTTGCATGAGATAATTGTCTGTGGAAAAGGTAGTAACCGGATGGTTTAACTTGTAAGATTAGCAAATTTCCTATTCCAAATTGTTCGGAACAGATTAACTAAGGCTTTTGTTGCGTATGATTGGGCTTTTGTGGCATTTGTTTTGAGCTTGATCTTGTCATCCTCTATTCTGCAGGCTTTGGTAAGTTTTGACTGGAAGCAATTATTGGCAGAGCAGTTAGATGCATGTTATTTTGTTTTTGCGTGTTAGGAGTATGCCTTTGGTAGCTCTTGCTTGTGTTTAACTTTTCATTCTTTATAAATTTCTAATTTACAAAAAAAAAAAAAAATTAGTATAGAGTTTGTCCCACTAATTTCCAACTACTCTGCATCTTTCACTTGAAATCAAGTTCAGCTCCCGCTAATTACACCCTGATTATTATTGTACACTGGGATTGCACTGTACAGATGTCATACATTCAAGTGTTATTTCGAGTGACGGTAATCTCCGAATAGTTGTGTAATCTACTGGAGAAAGAAAAAATAGGGCGTTTAAGTTAGGTTGTCAACTTACGTAAATGCTAAATGCTATCATATTCTAAAGACAGAAACTCTACCCTCTTAACTACTGCCAAGTGTTAGTCGGAGAAAAGAGGGACGGCTGAGAGTAAACCTTGACAAAAATGTAAACGGAGCCATAGCAGGAAGCAAGGAACGACACAAAGTTAAAATAATAATTAAGAAGGTATTAAAAGAAAAATAAGGCAACGACAGAGTCTTGTGACAGCGTTTTAAAAATCGCTTCGCTGTTGGAGCCCTTCACGTCACATTTTTCTTGTTCATACATTAGTATAAGCTGCAGTCACAATCAATAAAACCCTTCTAAGCCATGCTATAACGTAAATCTTAGATAAATTATATCGTTAGATGTTGCAGGATATTTACTGAGTTAAAATAATATTTTCTGATCAGAATTAAAACCACTATGGTAACAACTTGTGACTCATGAGATTAAAAATATCTAGTATTTGGCACTCTTTCATCAAATAGTCATATTTAAATTCTCACATAGGTTGAGACTATGGATTAAGTGTTGCATCTTTGTATACAGTTTTTTTCTTCTTCTTTTTTTTCCAGTTTCTTGGTATGGTTTGTTCAAGTTACAGAAGAGATAGAGATGGGATTGAATTGTCGGGATTGATGATCAGGCCTCAATTAGTCAATCACGTAGATAGCCAGCCATACACAATAAAATTAAAAGAAACTTTTGTGTACGCTCACCTGATTAATTTTCAGGTCAATCTCAATTAAATTGAGAAAAGAAGAAACGAATATTTTATTATTAGTTTTAAAAAACTAAACTAAAAGTTTTAAGTAAAAAAAATTAAGGTCTTAAATCAATTATCAGGGACTTGACAATTTGATTTTATGTACTATTTTTTTGCAAAACCAGCTACTATATTTTTTTAATTAAAAGAATTTCTTCACATTACCAAAAACTATTACACCATTATAGTATAACGAGATTCATATTAGACAACTGACCCAACTAAATTTCAATTTAGAGACAGCAGGGGACCATCAATTTCAGGGTAACTAAAACCAACTACTATATTTTAGTGCTGCTTTTTCATTTTCATTTTTTTTTGACAATTTTAAGTTTCCAAGGAGGGGTTGCTTAGGATGTCTCCCATATTATTGAATCTAGTCCACGAAGGCGCATGTAATGGTTCCCTAAACTACCCATGACTGGTAGTTAACTTGCAAGTATTATGGCAATATTTTTTAATAAATAAAGAAAAAAAAGTATAATGAGTAAATAAATAAAATTTATATTTACAGAATGTATATATATCGTAACGCTAACACCTCCCAATATTTTTGTCATTTTTTTTATTTTTTGTTTAAAAACTTAGATTAAAGAATTTAAATATATTTTAAATCTCTCAATTTATTACTTTAAAGACACTGCAATAAATATGACAATTAGGTACTTTTTTTTACAACGATTTAAGATTCGTATCAAATAGTAACTATTTGGTAATGTCAAAAAAAAAAAACTATTTGGTTACCAATTTTAAAATTGTGGCCTATTGAAAGAATATCTCACAAATCAATAGTTGGCAAATTTTTTTAAAAAACTATTAGCTATACTTATTTTTATTAAGAACTTGGTTTCGTAAAGAAAGCTATTTTATGGATAGGCTATATTTAATTTTTGTAGCTAATAATTTTTTTTTAATCTTAGACCAAGGTATCTACCGGCGGATCCAGTGACTAATCCCCTCGTTAGTTTGCAAGCACCTCACAAGGTAGGACAGCTAGTCCAAGGATTTAAGGCTGCTTCATACCTAAAATCAAGGATCAAACCCCTGACCTTTGGTTAAGGATGGATGAGTCTCTGCCACTCAACCACACCCCTTAAATTTGTAGCTAATAATTTTTAGCAACATTTGTTAACTATGAATCGAATTTCGTAACAAAAAAGTTTTAGCTACAAACACAAATCTGCCCTAAATTATATCTACTATGAAAACATTTTCATAGCTAAAAGTTTAAATATTTTTGTAGTGTAAACATCACCCAAAAAATCACTTAAAAGACATTATTTTCTTTTATTTAATAACCTAATTGACCATTTTGTTCCCTCTCATAGTTTCCTCCTATTCGTCTTCTTCTCTCATCGTTTTGGCTACAAAAATTTGTACCACTGTTCTGGTTCTAATCTGTGATAGTTATTACAGAATAAATTAACTCAATAATGTATTTTCGTTTTTAATCTCTGCCGTACACGTGTAAGGCTTGTATGCTTTCTGGGGTTTTTTATACCCTCTGTATCATCTTCTTATTTTTAACTTTCCTTTCCCGTAATACAATTCTCTGATTGTTCTTCATCTTCAATCTTCAACTGTCTGCATCTTATCACGAAAATACATTATTGAGTTAATTTATTCTGTAATAATAGTCTTCTTCTCTAGTTCTCAGGTACTTCTTTGGTCTCTCTCTCACTTTGACTCTCTCTCTCTCTCTCTCTCTCTCGTTCTCTTTATAGTGCCTCTGGCGTTTGCTTTTAACTTCCATTAGGTCCCGAAAATTTTCATGAAGAGTGTTAAAGATTTATAGGACATTCTTTACTTCAAATTCATATCTCCATTTCTTTAGGATTCTGTTGTTTGATATGTTTGACTGTTTGAGGTTTATTTTCTTCATTTTGAAAGAGAAAAAAGAGCTCCAAAAGTGCTCTCTCTCTCTCTTTAAAACCTGCTTCTTTGTAACAATCCTCCATTTCACTGGTATAATTATCGACTTGTTAAGGAATCATATGCAGAACATCTCATTTGTCATCCTATTTTATATTATCTACTTTGTTTTGGATTGAGAGATTGGTATTTTCAAAGATTCTGACAAGGGTAAGCGTCGGTAACTTCTTGAAGAGCCACGATAGTGATGCTCTAGAACCTCAGATCCATCTTGAAGTCCTATTCCAAGGTTATGATATTTTCTCTTCTTCTATTACAGGTTTGTCATTGTTTGTCAACCAATTGCATTCTTTGGTATAATATAAATTTCGTATGTTAATTTTGATTACCATTATGTTATTTACAACTTAAATTGCATCCATTAAGTTAGTAAATGACTTATAATTGTATAGCTACATGGACAAAAGTTGGATGAGTTATTAGAAATGGTATAGTTAATACTTAGGAGTGACGACTTTTATGAAATTTGTAAATGATCAAATGGGTTTATAATGTATTAATTCTATATCCTAGCCTTATTCTATCACTTCCTATATATACTAAATTTAATTTTAATACTTTTTTCTTTGATTATAGAATGCATAAAGATGCAACTGATGAGTAATCATGTTGTGAATGGTAAAGTCACGTAGTGTTTGCTTTAATTAGAACCATATAATTAGTGTATCAATTGTCTCACAATAATTTTAGATGATTTTAACAGACCTTGTTACTTGTTATAAGTTTATGAACTTGGACAACACTTAGTAGTCGTTCGGGTTATATTCTAATGTTTTTGTAATTTAAGCATCTTCATCAGTATGTCCAAACATATTTTGATTTGTGAAGTTCTCTTTGTATTTTTTTGTTTATAAAGATTGCTCAAACTATTATTAATATCTTGTATAGGAACAAAGGATCATCTTTTAATATTATATTACTTTTATTGGTATAATTTGATGATATTTACATAATTTTACTTTATATGTGGAATAGTTGACATTTTGAATTAATAAAATTTCCCTACAATTTAATTTTATAATAATAATAAAATAATTCACAATAAAGAACATGTTGATACATTAGTACAAAATGTTGCAAATTGCTCAATATAATGGATTATGAAAAATAGATGCAAATAAAGTTTAGCAACATTTTTACAGTTAAAGTCTTTACTTATGAAACTAAAAAACATAGTTAAAAAATTTTACTTGCAAAATATAAAAACGTAGCAAATAATATACCGCTATAAAAATAAAAAATGTAGCAAAAATTATATAGTTATAAAAGCGTAAAATGTAGTTAAAAATTATTAGTTACGTTTTTATTTTTTTGTCAATCATTTGACACCAAATTTTTTTCTAGAAACATTGAATCTCGATATTTAGCTATGTATTGTAGTGCTTTAGCTATGAAAGTATTTCATAGCTAATACTTTTTGTCTATGATTTTTAAAAACATTGCTTATAATTTTTAGTTATTGGAAATTGGTGACCCTTTATGCGACGAAATGAAAGCATCACAAATAACTGTAGGCGACATTGTTGGACCAATTGGCTATGTTTTAGTTCATAGTCTATTGTCTACTTTGTTGTGGTGAGATGATTATACAAAAATATAACTAGTGTATAATTTACCCTCTTTCTTTTTACATTTGAAATCAAATGTGAATACATCAATAATAAGCAATCTTGATACCTCAATCAAACTAGCCTTAATCATCTCAACTACTCCAAAAAACTGCAACAATTGAAGCTAGTGGTGCAGAGAATATGCTCCCTGTTGATTTGGCTAATTCTCAAGTTCCTAATGCAATTGAGGAACTACCTAGGAAGCCAAGTGATACACCAATTGGGGTTGAACCTATGGAAATGGAAGAAACACACACTTCTGCACACTTGACATCTCCTAGCAAACATTCTGATCTAGTTAAGTCTCCACTTCCACAGACAATTAAGTAATTACCTCAGCTATATGCAACTGAAGCGGTCGAGCATATGGGAATGTTAGCTACACACACGTCAACTTCTTTGAATTCTCCTACTCATAATTCAAAAGTTAGGCCTGAAATTCAACAAAATACTTTGAAGCAAAACAATGTTGTAAAGACTGATATGTTGGAATGCATAAAAAAAACTAGATTGTACAATGAATAATGATAAGCTCACAGATAAAACTTACCTTGATTCAACTAGCAGTAGCTCAGTAGTTGAAGCTTCAAAATAAGAAGAATCTGGTGCACTTAAAGTGATTAACAACCGTTCCAAAAGGCGGTCAAATAGGAGGAAGGGGAAACAGAATAGCAAAAATAAAGGGTTTACCCTTACCAATATCAATTCTAGCTTAGAATACTAAAGGGCTTAATGACCCTCTAAAAAAATCCTTAGTTAAGGAATTACTTAAAGATAAGCAACATTATTTGGTGGTACTTTTGGAAACTAGAATAAAAGAGCGTCAGACTATGCTTAGTGCCAAGTTTTTGGGCGCTAATTGGGAGACCTCCAATCATCAACCATAGTACAATGGTCGGATCTTTTGTTTCTACAATTGTGATGCAATCCGTGTTTAAGTTCTGGAATAATTGTATCGATTCTTCCATTTAACATGCCAGATGATAGGTATGTCCTTGATTTTTATTATTACACTCAAATATGCTTCAAACTTTGGTTTCCAACGTAACAAGCTATGGTTAGATTTACAAAGACTGTAACTGGGAATTACACACCTGTGGCTTACAGTGGGTGATTTTAACTACTCTTCGAGATTGAATGAAGTTTAGAGTAACATGAATTTCAATCTTAGTTGCATAAAAGAACTCTCAAACTTCCTAATCAAGATGGACTTGGTGGACTTACACTCAACTGTGAAATTGCTCACATAAAGTAACAATCAACAAGGCAGCTGGCTTATTCGGAAAAAAAACTGGACATATCATTAGTTAATTCCAGTTGGTTCAACTAATTTCTAAACTCATTTGTCCATTTTTGTGAGGATCTGATGTCTAACCATTATTATATGCTTCTCCAAAAGATGGTTGAGAGAAGAGCTGGAGGCATTCCTTAAAATGTTTCAATGGTATCAGTCAGCTTAAAGGGTTCCTGGATACTGTTAATCGATGATGGAATGAGGTTGCGAGTTATAAATCCTAACATCTTATGACAAAATTGAAGATGGTGAAGAGAGTCTCGAGAGTTTCATGTTTGACAAAAAATTAGCATATAAATACTCTTAAAGAGAAGCTAGCTCAAGCTCAAAAAGCCTATTATGACTCTCTATATAATGCAGACTTGAGATTGGCATAGATTAAGAGATTACAAGGATATCAAGAAGCCCTTGAGCTTCACAACTCCATCCTTAAACAACTGGATGAAAGATGGGGACTCTAACACTAGATTCTTCCACTTTACATTACTCGCTAGAAGAAATGTTAATAAAATTTCATCTTTGCAAGACTCTACTGGCCTAGAGCATACGGAACAGGCTGAATTGCAAGAGATAGCTAGAGGTTACTACTTAAACTTGATTGGCTATGACTATACTGCTACTCCTAGCTACAGTGTGCAATAGTTATTCAATTGCTCAAGATATCAGAGATCTTTTGGTTTCCTTGATTATAGAGATTGATGTCAAAAGGGTTCTCTTTAGCTTATAGCCTTGAAATTCACCTGGACCGGTGGTTATCTTGCATTGTTCTTCCAAAATACATGGGATATTACAAGCCAACTGTTCACAGAGGTAGTGTTGGAAATTTTCTCTTCTTCCATGGTGCTTTATGAACTCAATCATACTTTCATTTGCTTGGTGGCTAAAAAGAAAAACCCTCATAGAATGCAAAAAATCATGTTGTAACATAATGTATAAGGTGATTTCCAAACTCCTAGTTGAAAGATTGAGAGTGGTGATCTTGGGTATTATTAATCCATCATAGGGAGCTTTTATTCCTAACAGAAATGTTAGGGATAATATTCTTATACTACAAGAGTTGATGAAGAAGTACAACTCAGTAAAATGCTTAACAGTAGCTCAATCAAAGTTGACTTTTATAAAGCATTTGATACCATCAGTTGGAATTTCATTTGAATATGCCTTAAAGCTACACAACTACCACATAGATTTCTTAATTGGATAATGACTTGCATTCAAACTTCTTCATCAAGTGTGATCGTGAATGGTTTCCGTACCAAACCTTTTAAGACTGCAAAGGGTATTAGACAGTATCTCCTTATTTATTCACCCTTGTGATAGAAGCTCTCTCCAAGCTGTTAAACAAGCTGATCACTAGTAATGGAGGGTTCCAATATCATCATAACTGTAGAGCTGCCAACTTTACTCATCTCATATATGCTAATGACTTAATACTTCTATGTGGAGCGGATACTTAATCTATCAATCTTAAGATGCAAGCTCTGAAACTCTTTGTTGAATGATCGGGGTTGAAGCATAATATTGAAAAGAGTTGCATATACCTGTCCACTGATGTGGGGAATCTTATTGAAGTTAGATGCCTTACAAGTATGAATGTTTACACAACTCCATTATGTTCTGTTGGTATTCCCATCACATCCACAAAACCAAAATTTCTAGATTGCCTTCCTCTGATTGAGAGGATCAAAACGAAAATAAATGCATGGAAGAAGAGGTTTCTCTCATATGCTACTAAAATCACACTTGTTGTTTTAGTTCTTCACAATTTGCATCTTCATTGGACAACTCATGTTGCCTTACCTAAGAAGGTTACTAAGGAGATTGATAGAATAATGAAGGCATTCTTATGGACTGGAAGAACAGACAACGCAAAAAATGATAAGATCAAATGGAGTGAAGTTACCATTCCGAAGAAACTAGGACGCCTTGGAATTACCTCAATAACAACTACACAAAAAATACATATGTGCAAAAGACTATAGAGGGTCTACATTGATCAAAATGCACTTTGGATCAAATGGTTTCATCAGTACCATCTCGATCTGGCAGGCTACTTATACAAGAGAGGTCTCTTGGATTTTTATTCAGATGATGAAGATGAAAGTTATTATCTATCCATGGATCAAGCATAAAATAGGTAACGGTGAAAAAACTTGGTTTTGGTTTGATCATTGGTTGGACTCTCGTATCGTATACAATCCTGTGCTGAATCATTTAAGGAACAGAATCCCTCTGAACCTTAAAGTCTCTTCTTTGATATGGAATGGTGTATGGCAGGGATATTTTAGAGGATTTGATCATCTTATATAACACCTTGCTTATATAAATGATGTGTTAAATAAGCATGATATCATTTAGACACCCACTCTAAGCGGAAAATTCATAAACAAATCATGTCATCAACTATTTACTAGCAGACTTCCTGAAGTTCCTCGGTACAACATCTTGTGGAGAAACACTTTGAATCCAAAGGCCTCGCTGATCACTTGGATTGTCATAAAGAACAAACTTAAGACTAAAAGTCAATGGCATGGCAACATGGACTCTACTTGTGTATTATGTAAGATGGAAGTGAAAACTAGAGATCACTTATTTTTTCAATGCAGGTTTTCTAGAGCAGTTTGGAACAGGATCCTACACCTAATAGCAACTAACACTTATATTTATGATTAGGAGCAAACATTGAACTGGGTGATTAACCTTAGGAAGCATAATATATCTGCCAGGAAAAATCTAAATATGGTTTTTATTTTGACCATTTTAAATGATATAAAGATATTTTTCCTAATTAGATTAATGCTTAGAGAAGATTCTAATAAACCCTTTTGGAAGGAGAAGTTCCTTGTACGATTACATCTTATTTTAAGAGAAAAGGTTAGAAATAAGAAAAGATAAAATCATGATTAGATACCTTATAATTAATTAACATGTGGAGAATCGACTAGATTTATCCAAAAGAAAGGCCTCAAATTATATCTTGATATGAACACAAAAACAACTAAAGTATGAAATATTTGAAAATCAACAACAACAATAGCAACAACAATAATATTCCAATAAAATCTCACTAATATGAAATATTTGAAAATAAAAAGGAATTACGCTCATTCTGTCAACAGATTGTTGTTACTTACAATAATAAAGCTTATAAAGATTGTAATAAATATTCAAAAATTATGATAAAAATATGAGCGAATTTTCCTTATTGGAAACAAAGAAAGTCTGATAGACATTGAAGGCGAAACTAAAATTATCAACAAAACAAAAAATCTCTTCTTTCTTAGAACTTAAAAATATTACATGTTATAAGTGGTTATACAGCTAAATACTGAATATATAAAAACTTCAAAAATTAGAACTAGATCAAGAAATATTAGATAAAAATATAATCCCTAATAATAACAGATGTTGAAAATTTTGAGAAACCCTTTAGAGATGAGTCAAAAAACGAAGTTTTATTATTAGAAGAAACTAATAAGTCTAAGTGATTGGTCTAGTAAAGACGGAGAGAAAAGAAAAAAATTAATGTGTTAACAAAAAAAATAAAAAATTCTTATGAGAGACCTCTAAAATCTTCAATTACAAAAAAAAAAAAAGACCTTATGAAATTACTTAATCCTTTGAAAATTCTAGCCAAAATTCACATTCTTCTTATCCCTATTACAACTTAAGCAATGTCTTAGATAAAGCTAAAAGAATAAAGATCTCTCAAATAACACTTTCGAAGATGCATCAATAAATTACTATGATAATGTATGAATTAAACTTAAAACAAAAGCAAAAGGAAGATAGTGAAACAATTAAAAATTACTTTAACAAATTCACTCTAATAATGAACAAAAATTAGATTAAGAAGTGAATAAAAATCTCAAATTAAACAATAATAAAAAAACTACTAGAATATATTTTTACTTATCCTAAATCAAATAATGTCTCAAAATATTTAATTAAATAACTCTTAAAATAAATAAAGATTTTATAATAGACATTATTATTTATTCAATATAAGAGAATTTAAATTGCATAAAATAAGTAGAAACTATTACAAAAAGTGAAGAAAGATTAAAAGTAGCAAATACTAAATTAAAAATTAAATTGACAAAGAAATTTATTTTTTTATAGTACAAGATATACATTATATAATAACTTAAGAACTCCTTTTATAAAACTAATTACCTCATATATAGTAAAGCATGATAACATTTTGACAAAATAAATAACAAAAAATTAATTTTTCTTTTAAAAACTTAAGAACCATAAAAATTAAATTAGTACAGGCTAAATAGAAAAACAACTAAATAATATAACACATGCAAAACTTATTTAAATAAAAACGGAACATTAATCAAAAAATTAATAATTTACAAAATAATATAGACAGAGAATTTTACCTAAGGCTTTTTTTTGGAATAAAAGCAACATATTAGAGACCTACCCTACGAAAAAGATTTTAATGTAAAAAATCCCTACTAAAGTTAAAGACTTATATAAATAAGCAAAGAATTAGAAAATCATTGTAAATAACAAAAATGAAGAATCCTTTGGTTAGAAATGAATTATAAACCTTTAAATAAAGCTTTTATACGGATTAGATGTCCAATCCTTAGGAACAAAATATTTTCTTCAAAAATTATACAATGTCTATATTTTCTCAAAATTTGACATCAAGTTAGAATTATAAATTTTGTATATTAAAATTTTCACCTATATCATAATAAAATAAATTGAGAAACAAGTTAAAACAATCACAATTCCATATTTAGTGACATCCAAATATATAAATGTATGGTAGGATATTTTCTTTCAGGGTTGGAGGCTTAATACTCTGTTCTAATTAACCACGCAGAATATAGCGAGAGGAAGTCTATAAATTAATTGCATTTAACAATAGAGGACAGATGGCCATGTCTTTATGGGCTTAACACGCTACTAACAAGTAACAACAGGAACATGACACCTAATAAATCCAATCATATAATCTAAACCTGATAAATCAGTAGACACTATATTTCTTCAACTAATAGCACGCAGAATGCACCAATATAACAACAAATTGGCCCAAGTACTCGTTTCAAGTTTCAATTCCCCTGATAAAGCCTTGTGCACACTACTTGTTTTAGGAGACAAGTTCTATCATGAACAAATGAAAAGCAGGACCAGTTAACTTTGAGTTGAACAGGCAGCACCTTCGAAAGAGCACTTCCGAAAAGGGGTTCCTGAGTAAAGGCAACTGAGGTAGAAATCTTAATGAGTGCTTACCAGGTCAATGCAGCTGAAGCCAAATAATATATCCATTAAACGTACAAGGCAGGTAAGAAAATTTACGAAAAGAAACATCAAAGCTTGGAGAAGACGGGCTTTCTTTTCTGGAGATGCGCAGATATCGCCTCCTTCAGATCGTCAGACACTAACATAGCAGAGTTCCAAGTCGCCACATAATCCAGTCCTTGATGTAAGTTCAAATCACGAGTTCTAAGAAGGATCGCTTTTGTCCCAGCTACAGCAAGTGGAGATTTTGCAGCAATTCCTGTTCAATTATTACATGAAAAACCAACACTTTTTAAACCACTTGTATAACTGAAAATGCCGTCCATTTTTATCTAATATGTTATTGCGACAATTGCAGTTTATGCAAAACATATAATGGCCACAGAGAGCTATTTAGAGCCTGAATCCTACTTCCAACTGTAACAAAATTTAACATCTAATTCTATTAATATAATCTATCCCTTTCAATACTCAATTCATTTTGGTAACAAAATGAGAGAAACTGAAATTACCTTCAGCAACAACTTTAACGCCCTCTTCCAACTCTTCTTTTGATCCGAAAACCCGGGAAACCAGACCCAACTCCTTGGCCTCATCACCCGAGATCCTCCGACCTGTCAAAGCCAATTCCATCGAGTTACCAAATCCCACAATCCCAGGTAACCTCTGTAACGTCCCCAGGTCCGCCGTGAGGCCAACGTCAACCTCCTTAACGGAAAAAAATGCATCCTTTGTACAAAACCTAATGTCACAGGCGGTCACGATATCAATTCCTCCACCAATACAAGCTCCGTGGATGCTCGCAATCACCGGTTTTCTACACCGTTCGATTGCAGTGATCGCGTCCTGCATGAGCTTGATATCGCGACGGAGTTTCTCACTGGCACGGGCACGATCTCGGGTGGGAGAAGACTGATCGGTGATGGAAGAGAGAGCCTGAAGGTCAATTCCGGAGCAGAAGTGATCGCCGGAGCCTGAGAGCACGACGACGGCGACATCAGGGTTCTGGTCGAGAGAAGAGAGGGCTTTGGGGAATTCGGCGAAGAATTCGCGCGAAAGTGCGTTAAATAGAGATGGGCGATTAAGATATAAATGGAAGACTCCTGAATTTTGGACGAATTTAAGCGTTTTGTATTCTTCCATTTTATTTTCTCCGTAGGTCGAGACACAGAAAATCGGAGGATGAGATTGTCGGCCGTCCCACTTATAAAACCTTTGTCGAGGAATTTAATATAAATTGGCAATAAAACAAAAGGTCCTACCGGGATTCGAACCCAGGTCGCTGGATTCAAAGTCCAGAGTGCTAACCACTACACCATAGAACCTTGCCGCTGTATCCAATTGATTCCAGGTACTTTAAGCCCATTATAACGTAGTAGTTACAATCAGTAGTTTTGTCTGAGATTAACATGATTAAAACGAATAATTAGATGTATTTGGAAGTTAGCATAGACTGACAGCCGAATGTTGCACGTAAAAATGAAAAGCATTTCCAACTTGGTTACTAATAATTTGTAGTTGCACTAACAACAAAAATGGAGTTTGAATGACATGTTGATATGGGGTGCAATGGAGATACGATAATATGTTCGATGGTTAAATTAAAATGGTGAAACGGATAAAACCTAAGCGTAGGCTTCCCAAATTATATAAAATAGTTGCGAAGCTTCACGTTATAGGATTGTCAATAATGATAAAGTGGTAGACGATTCACTGTAAGAAAATAATACATTCGTAACGTTTTATTAATAAAATAACACATGGTTGGGTTGGTTATGTCAGGCCCAGGTTCAGGGAGTGACGGCCCATTCGTAGGAGATGACCACCATGCACACGTAAAGACCTAAACCTAGCGGCTATTCCTTATATAAGGTACTACTTTGCCATGATAC
>JAOTBA010000001.1:6834545-6850825 GCA_025629845.1 Erythroxylum squamatum | reverse complement strand
TCGTCTGTCTTGGCCATCACCGTCTGCTCCCCACGCGTCTGCCTTGATCTCTGTTCTTCATGCTTCTGTCGGTCTTGAGTTCATGTGTGTTCTTGTGTTTATCAAAGGAATGTTTGGAGTATTGTGTTGGTGGTGAGTGTCTTGGATATTAAAAAAGATGACGCAGGGAAGATGGAGAATCGGAGAAGATGTCTTGGGTGTTTAGGGATTTTGGGTTCTTGAAGTTTTAGGGTTCTCCATATTTTGATCTGGAAATTTTGGCAATAGGAGTCGGGGACAAGGAGAGAGAGAGGGGGAAATTACAGCTTTAATTTTTTACATTTTTTTTAGTTTGATTTTGATTTTTATTATTTTATTTTGATTTTTGTCAAATTATGTCAACAAAAATCCACCAAAGAAGGAGTTTTTTTTTTAAAGAAAAACTAATAAAAATATGACACGTGTTATACAATTTGGCACGTGATATTCAATTTTGCTTCAACCTGCTAAGGGGCATTATTTGCGGATAACAAACAAATTCTAAGGGCATTATCCTAAAATTTAATAGTTCAAGGGCATTATCTTAAAAAAGTTAATTGTTTTTGGTGGAAACCGTCTTTACTACGTGCAACGCACCTTTTGATGCCTGGCACTGGCATTCAATGAGCTATAACCAAACGCTTACGTAATTTTGTTATATACAATTGCATTCAGTATTAACCAACTCCTTGGTCTTTGGGACAATTTTGCTACCAAGTGGAATTTTAATGAAGCCAGCAAAACCCCACATGGAATCTTACGTAATCTGGGATACTTAATGGAAAGCACGTCAGGTTGCACTAGTGGTGCTGAATACTCATTATAATACAGTCCTTGCAATATCTTATTTGTACCTTGTCTTGGTCACTAGCCAAAGCCAAGAGAGAATAATGTTTTAAAAATAATTACTTTTTGTTGGAAATCATAAACGGAAAAAAGGGAAATAGAAAACCAATTGAAGAACGATTCTCCTTCGGTTACGCCGTAATGTATCCCTCTATTCCCTTTTCCAGGTTGCCACATGGAACTCCAAGCACTAATCTCACCCAAACAAATTTTAGACACAAAATCACAGGAAATAAAGGGTCAAAGGAAAGCCAATACTTGGGGGTTAATCAAATACCTAACCAATTCCTTGTTCCCCCATTATTCTTCACGTCTATTCCCTTTCTATTACTCTCCACCATTGCCATTCACATATTGAGTAAAAAGGCACCAAGCATTTCCCAGAAAAGTTCCTGTTTTTGCTTTCCATGGATCAAAGTTCAAGCTTTTCTAGAGACCAAAAGGACATGGACAAGGACAATGATAAAGACAACGACAATAATGACAAAACTGATCATGCAACTCCTAGAGAACATCAATCAGACGATGTTCAGGAAATTACAGGATCTCCGATGACAGGAGAATCCTACCAGAAACAGCAATCTGTGGAGCAACCTGTCCCTGAACCTGCATTTAAACAACTTGAGCCTGAGCCTGAGCCTGAGCTTGAGCCTGAGCTGACCCTGCATCAGGCTTTGGAAGACGTTGATCGATATCTCCAGGTTTTGTCTGTTACTAATCACAAAACAGCTGACCCACCAGAAGTTCCAAAGGCCGTTGAATCATTGATTAAAATGGTCGAAGAAATGGTCTCCAACTACTCTGTCAAGGCCAAATTTGGCCAAAATCAAGAAGAAGATTCATCTTTTACAGAATCTTTGAGCCGCATTACGAAGATGCTAAATTTACTTCTGGAATTCGATTCCCATTCTAGGTCAGGATCTTCGATCAACCGTGCCACCACAGTTCTACATCAAGCCATGACCATGTTGGATACAGAGATGTGTTCAATTCTTGAGAGTTGTTACCACAAAGGTGGCAATGTGGACCCCAAAACTCCAAAGGCAACAAAGCAGCATAATGATCAAAATCCTCAGGAATCTGAACCCAACGAAGAAGAGGAGTATCCCTCATTTTCTCCCGAACAAATAGCAGGTTTGAACAGAATCGCCAACATAATGATCTCGTCAGGGTATGAGAACGACTGCTGCTTGCTTTACAATGCAATGAGAAGAAAAGCATTCCTTAACGAATTGGAAAAGCTGGGATTTGAGAATATCAGCATGGAGGATGTACACAAAATGCAATGGGAGGCAATGGAAGGAGAAATCGCAACATGGATCAATGTCATGAAGCATTGCTCCACTGTTCTCTTACGTGGAGAGCGCAAGCTCTCTCTCTCTGTATTTGCAGATTATCCATCAATCTCTAAGAGACTATTTGGCGATCTCGCAGCAGCAGTGATCATAAGGTTTCTAAATTTCGCAGAGGCTATTACATTGACAAAGCGATCAGCAGAGAGATTGTTCAAGTTCTTGGACATGTACGAGACTGTTCGTGATCTAGATCCAGGAAGTGACGACTCATATTCGAGTGAAACTGCCGAGGAATTGAAATCCGAAACTTGGGCAGCCAAAAGTCGTCTAGGAGAAGCAGCAGTGAGCATTTTCTGTGATCTTGAGAACTCAATAAAGAGGGACAATGGCAGGACTCCAGTCCCTAGTGGTGCAGTCCATCCACTGACTCGTTACACCATGAATTATCTAAAATACGCCTGCGAGTACAAAGACACATTGGAAGAGGTGTTCAAGCAACACCTGAGAATGGATGAGTCCAGCGACTCGAATGGTCAGCATTCAGAAACAAAGGAAGGCAACCCTCGCGATGATGGGAAGTCGGAGACGTCACGATTCGGAGGGCAATTAAACAAAGTTATGGACTTGTTGGAGGAGAATCTGGATATGAAATCCAAACTGTATAGAGATGCTTCATTGCGTTATGTATTCCTGATGAACAACGGGAGATACATATTGCAAAAGATCAAAGGGTCTAAGGAGATATACGAAATGATGGGACTCACATGGTGTAGAAAATTATCCTCTGACCTTAGAATGTACCACAAGAGCTACACAAGAGAGACGTGGAGCAGATTGTTGCAGTGCTTAAGCCTAGAGGGTTTGCAGGTACATGGTAAAGTGGCAAAACCTGCAGTGAAGGAGAGATTCAAGATGTTCAATACTATGTTTGATGAGATACACAGAACTCAGAGCACATGGGTGGTGAGTGATGAGCAGCTTCAATCGGAGCTTCGAGTGTCGGTGTCGGCCGTTGTGATTCCAGCGTACCGATCGTTTCTTGGTAGGTTCCAGCAGTATATGACACCTGGTAGGCAAACCGAGAAGTATATCAAGTACCAACCCGAAGATATTGAAAATTCCATTGAAGAATTGTTTGGTGGAGACCCAACGTCAATGGCAAGAAGGAGAACGTAATTAAGACTTTGAAATGAGTACTGTAATTAGTCTTGAAGCTGTGTTTTGATCAGAAAGAGAGGAGTAAGAAGAAGAAGAAGAAGAAGGATTGCCTTTTTCTTCTGTGGAGATTGGTGATCTAAATTCAATTCATGTGTTATGTTTTTGGTTCAACTTTGGGCGGAAACTATCTGGTGTTACGTCTGCCTGAATATGATCCTGTAATGTTGATGCAAATTTTGTGACATACTGAAATGCTTGCATAAAATTTCAATTTCTTCATATATCTTTTTCGGGAAGCCTGTTTGGAGTTAATTTGTAGGGCTCTTGCTACTGGTATAGAAACTACATTATAGATCCAAAGAGAGAAGTTCATTCTCACAGGATATCATTATACATGGTGATTTAAATAACAATCTTCAACATCGTGCCTTGATCTTTTGTAAGCATATAGTGGTGGCCATTCCTTTCCTTTTTTTTGGTAAATGTTTTCTGCTTTTACTTGGGCGTTGCTTGATCTGGTCTGGCACTTCTATTTTTGTAATTGTTGTTAACAACACTTTAATGATGCTAGCCAGTTTTTCTTTTTCTTTCCTTCTTTTTTTGTTTCCATGAATGACTGGGCTTTACACTTTTGAGGTTATAGATTCAAATTTATTATAAGCATACTTCTCTAGTTTCTATGTTGGGAGATCTTTTCTCTATCTAATATTTGGGCTCAATCTGATATGCTAGCAACACAATTAAGATGCTTTATCTGTTTGGTAGACGCATCGACCTTTCTGTAATCTGTTACATCCTTTTGCCACTGAGTCACCAATATCTTATCGATCCTGAATCCGAGTGATTGCTTTTGTAGAAAATTTGTTTCATTTTTCATAAAATATCCTGGAAGTGATAGGCTCAGATCAAGAAGTAACGGACAGTCCAAAAGGGATTTACAACTTCCGAAGGATGGCATGCCTGCTGCTTATATTGCAGCACAAACTTTTACCTTCCGTGAGCTTGCTCCTACAACGAATAATTTCAGGCCAGAGTCTTTCATCGGAGAAGGGGGATTTGGACGTGTATATAAGGGATGCCTTGAGAGCACTGGTCAGGTGAATTCTTGTGTCCTCCATCTTGATATGGGTTAAGGCACCGTTTTTCAGTTCCCCTTTTTCCTGCTGTAAGTACTACCAAATTCTAGAGAGAGGCGTATGCATTTGATCAAATGCATTAAACATTCATTGCGTGATGTGTTCCCTACTTTATCAGAAGACAACATAGAATGTCAAATCTATAGTATTTCATTTTTCTTTCTATTGCCACTGAGGACAAAATCACGTTATGAGGTTATATGTGTAATACAGACATCTCTTGAACCAGGTAGCAAGTTTTTCAGGAACTTTAGATTATCGAGATAACAAGGTTGTAGATTGGTTTATGGAATTTCTAGAATTCAATGTTTCAGATTAAGTCACTAGCCATTCTGATTTGACACTGATTCAAGACTTTGAAGTTAACCAAATCTAATACAACTTCTTTCAAGTGCCACTTATTTTGGAACGGATGCCTGTCAAATGCAGGTCAATAATTCTCAACACCGAATTCTTGTTGGGTCAGTTTTATTACCAGGGACTGGTCATCTTTGAAAATGAGAGCAGTTGAAACTGAATTCAAGCATTTTCTTTATCAGGAAGAGTGTCAGTTGTGCTACCAAATCTGGTCATACTTTGTGAACTAGCAAATTTTGACTTAGCTGGAATCGGCCTCAGTTGCAGAAACTTTTGTTACTCTCAAATTTCTTTTTCTTTTTTCAGGTTGTTGCTGTTAAACAGTTGGATAGAAATGGCCTCCAGGGTAATATGCACTCTTTCTTGTGGAGTTTCTTATGCTCAGCTTGTTACACCATCCAAACCTTGCGAACCTGATTGGCTATTGTGCTGATGGGGAGCAGCGGCTTCTTGTCTATGACTTTGTGCCTTTAGGATCATTGGAAGATGACACGAGCTAAACTTTCACCTAGCAAGTGCATTAGAATTATAGCATAGCAGTATAGATATCGTTACCACGAGGATTGATGACTAATACTCAAAATCACACCTTTAAGTACTACTCAAGCTGTTGACTATAAAGTTATTGACAAACAATTAATAGATATCCAAAAATAATTAAAGAACTAATTAATTCACTAAAAAGTACTAAAGTTCAGCTTTCCCTCACCCCCTCTATCATGAAAAGCTCTAAACATACTTTCTTTACATTAATTTGTGTAGTTTCTTTCAGTAAAGTCAATCATATTTCAGGTTTTAACTATCTAGATGAATTTCTAACATCAAACACCTAAATTTTCAGATCATGTAATCAATCAAAAACTATCTAGATGCATTAAAAATTAATGAAACTCACGTAATATTACTGCCAAAATTATCTAAGAGTCCAATATTTCAGGTTGTCTTAGTAATCCTAGCTATGCTTTATCAAGATCTAATAATCATTTCATCTAAGAATTTCATACATGTGTCAATTAAAAGTTTTCACGTTGCTTTAATGAATAACTTGCATAAAAACCAAAAATGCATAAAGAACATATTAAAGCATAAATTCATGTGTTAAAAAGATAACAATTAAACTATCAAATCATGGTAGAATAGGGTTCGGTTCAGCTTCCCTTTGGCACTAAAAAGAAATAAAGCTAACAAGTTTGTAAACAAAAACATAACTAGTAATAAATTCTGGAAAGACATTAATAAATCGAAAAAGCCCGAGACTAGGATAATCCCCTCTTCCCAGTCTTCTCTCTTGAGTGCAGGTTGTGCAGGTTATGCTGGGTGTGAAATCTAATATGTGACAACCCCCTTTATACTGAAAATTTCGTAATGTCTTTGTCTTAGTCTGATTAAGAAGGTCTTTTCTTGATTTAGAAGAGTTTTGTATGCCTATTTTGGAGTCCTTTTGCATATAAAATTAGTATCTGACCATATCTCTTTAATCTTTCCTATTTTTAGCTCCAAAATTCTAGCAAGACTTCTGCAAAATAACATAGAACTAATTAAGCAACAAATTAGAAGTCTAAATTAACAAAATAAGGCACAAAGTTATGCTAGAATAGAGAAAACATACTAAATAGTACTACATAATTTTTAGGCATCAAATTACACCCAAACTTAGAGTTTGTTCATCCTCTAGCAAATAAAAGAATTACAAAATGGATAAACTTTTTTCCAAAATCTCAGAAATTGCATTAGTAATATAACGCAAAGACTCTACAAGATATTGCAACCATTATTTTTTATAAACAAAAACCATGTCTTCTTCTCATCCTAGTAATCATGCTTAACTAATGAAGCTACTATTCAGTTTCTTAGATAGTGTTATGCAAACCAGCTATATGTAAAGAAAAATTCCAATCTAGCTCCTATAAGCTTCCTTTTTGCACCAATCTCCACTAATGTTGATTCAAGACCGTCTTAAAGATCATTAGGACTCAAATAAGTTTGTGTTGTTAAGGTCAAAGGTAAATGGTTGAAAAAAGGAAAGGAATGGAGAATTCAAAATGAGAAAACACATTTTTTGTCACTTTACAATGCCAAAGCTTTCATTCCTACGCTCAATAATGACTCACTTACGATTTCCTTAGTCAGCCCTACCACTCTTTATGATCCCCTCCTTATTTCTCCTCTTAGACTCAATTTTTTTGTCATGTTTCACTTTCTTTGCTCAACATTCGCTCAAAAGTTGCTTAATAATGAACTTAGGGGTTTTTTCTTTTTTTTTTCTGTTTCTTTCTTTAAGCTTGTCTTTTCTTTTCTTCTTTTTTCCCAATCTTTTCCCCTTTTTTTCGATTCAAGTTTTAGTAAAGACAACGAATTCCATAAAAAATGTGTAGTGAGTCACTCACCTCCCCAAAATGTGGTTATAATTACATTTGCTACCCCCAAACTTAGGCTTTTATATAGGTTTTTTTGGGTGAAAAAATGTCATACTCTCCTCACTTACCTAACCCCCTCAAACTACCTCCACCCTTATGCTCCCTCTCATAGCTCTCTGAATGCTTTTACATGACCAAATTAGTTCTCTCACAAGTGAAGTTATAAATATTTGGGGTTAAGGTTAGGATAGCTATAAGTTATGAGAGAATAAAAAAAAGGCTCATAACTATCATAAAGGCTCAATAGGGATATTAGTGATGATATTTAATATGGGGTAGGTTAGAAATGCTCAAATGGCCAAACATGGCCTAAAACAATTCTTTAATAAGGTCCCAAATCCCAAATCAGTTATTTCGCCCAAATTAATCCTCAACTAATTTATAGGAATTAGTCAAATATAATACTTTGCTCAAGCAAAATTCACATAACATGTTTTCAATAATCCCAAAGTAATATCAATCTTAGATCATAATCAAATTTGAACTTTAAAAAAAAAACAATTTCAGCTTATGCATAAAATTGAAGCATTATCAAGCATTTTTCCTAAGTTATATTCTTTACTAATCATATATCATCCTAGAGCATTGAAGTTTATCACAAACAAAAGCTTGACAATGTGTTTTTCTTTTCAAAAAATTTTCAATAAACTTGAGTTTTAAACCAACAACCAAAATTTTAAAGAAATTTCCCACCCCCAAACTTAAAAGATAACATTTTCCCCATTGTTAGAAAAATAATGCATAAAGATGGAGTAGGGAAACTTCCCTAAGGTGCCACTCATGTCTTGGGTAGTGGAGGATTCCTAAAAGGAAAGCAATAACTTTAACTAAATAACTGAATTCAAAAAGAAAAAAAAGAAAATTTTAGTTCTAGGTTATAGTCATTAGCTTGACTTTCTCCCTCTTTTCATGGTTCTTCCAAGCATTTGGAAGGCGGTTGCTGCAGATAGTCACCCATTACATAATGCTTAAGCCATTGTTCATTAACCTTGAATCTTTCATTGTTCTTCTCATTCAAAAATTACAATTACATCAAAAGGTGAAGTGCCGACTACTCGGTAAGGACCAAACCACCTAGACTTCAATTTGCTCAGAAAAAGTCGCAGACGACTATTGTAGAGCAAGATTTGTTGACCCAGTTGAAATTCTTTGTCTTTTATGTGCTTGTCATGCCACTTCTTAGTCTTTTCTTTATAAATTTCAACATTCTTATAAGCATCCCTTTTAAATTCATCTAACTCATCAAGCTGCAACAAACATCTTTCTCCTGTAAATCAAAATTCAAAATTTTAGTTGCCCAATATGCACGATACTATAATTCAATAGGAAGATGACATGCTTTACCAAAAATTACCCTATAAGGTGACATGCCTATAGGATTTTTAAATGCAATTCGATAAGCCCACAATGCATCATCCAATTTAGTAGCCCAATCTTTTTTAGCACTATTCACAATCTTTTTCAAAATTTGTTTTAGTTCCCTATTCGACACTTTTACCTTTCCTCTTGTTTGGGGATGATATGATGTATCATTTTTGTGATGCACCCCATATTTTTGAAGCAGGATTGAAAATTGTTTATTTGTGAAATGAGTCCCTTATCATTAATTATTATTTTAGGTATGCCAAATCTAGTGAAAATGTATTTTCGTATAAATTGTAACACAACTTTAGCATTATTAGTTCGTGTAGTTGTAGCCTCAACCCACTTAAAAACATAGTTAACTGCTACTAAAATGTATAAATTACCAAGTGGAGGAGGTATGAGGCATCTCATCTCTTTTAGAAATATTCCCAGTTCGTTGACAACTATCACAAGAGGAAACAAATGCATAAGCATATTTAAAGAGAGTAGGACAGAAAAAACCTGATTGCAGTACTTTGGCTGCTGTTCGATTTGCTCCATGATGGCCTCTAACTTTTCGTGAATGGCAATGTTCCAAAATGCTTTGAAACTCATCTTTAGGGATGCATCTTCTCACCATCCCATCAGCACACCATCTAAATAGATATGGTTCCTCCCAAAAATACTCCTTAACATCTGTAAATAACTTCTTTCTTTGTTGGTAAGTGAGGTGTTGTGGAATTAGATTACTTGTAAAATAATTAGCAAAATCTACAAACCATGGTAATTTATTAATTTCTGAAATTGAACAAGGAATGGACATAGAGAAAATTGTCTCATCGGGAAACTCCTCTTTTATTTTTGTCTCCTCCACACATGTGTTTTCAATCTTTGAGAGATGATCAGCTACTTGATTTTCATTTCCCTTCCTATCTTATATTTCAAGATGAAATTATTGTAAGAGAAGAATCCATCTCAATAATTAGGATCTTTCTTTGCAAAAAGATATCTCAAAGCAGAATGGTCAGTAAAAACAATAACCTTAGTCCCAATTAAATATGATTGAAACTTGTCAAAAGCAAACACAATTGTTAGTAACTCTTTTTCAATTGTAACATATTTAATCTAGGCTTCATTAAGAGTGTGACTAGCATAATATATTGGCCTAAAATTTTATCTTTTCGTTGCCCCAATGCTGCCCTTACAGTATAATCACCAGCATCACACATTAATTCAAAAGGCTTTTGACCAATCAGGGGACACCATAACAGATGCAGACACTAAACATTCTTTCAACACATTAAAAGCATGCAAACACTCATCAAAAAATTGAACTTGTGTCTTTCATCAAAAGATTTGAAAGTGGTTTTGCCATTTTTGAAAAACCTTTTATAAATCGTCTATAAAAACCTGCATGTCCCAGAAAACTTTGTACTCCCTTAACAGATGTAGGTGGTGGTAATTTTTCAATCAATTTAACTTTAGCTTTATCAACTTCAATACCTTTAGAAGAAATCTTGTGACCTAAGACTATACCTTCTTTCACCATAAAGTGACAAATTTCCTAATTAAGCACGGGATTAGTCTCTTCACAACATTGCAAAACCAACTTTAAATTATGCAAATAGTTATCAAAAGATTGACCAAAAAGTGCAAAATCATCCATAAAAGTTTCCAATAACTTTTTAGCCATGTCATGAAAAATAGCAGTCATGCAACGTTGAAAAGTGGCAGGTGCATTGCGAAGACCAAGAGGCATACGCCTGTAAGCAAAAGTACTATAAGGGCATGAAACATGATTTTTTTTCTTGATCTTCAGGTACAATAGGAATTTGATTATAACCCAAATATCCATCTAGGAAACAGTAATATTCAAAGCCAGCAACTCTCTCTAACTTTGATCTACAAATGGCAAAGGATAATGGTCTTTCCTAGTGGCATCATTAAGCTTCCTATAATATATGCACACATGCCATCCAGTTACAATTCTTGTAGGAACTAACTCGTTATTTTCATTAGCTACTACAATCATACCACCTTTCTTAGGAACAACATGTACAGGACTAGTCCACTCACTATTAGAAATAGGAAAGATCATAACTGCATCGAGTAGCTTCATAACTTCTTTCTTTACCACTTCTTACATCTTAGGATTTAGCCTCCTTTGGCTTGCCATTATCCTCCATCAATATTTTATGCATGCAAATTGAAGGACTTATCCCTTTTATGTCTTCAATAGTCCATCCTAAGGCACTTTGTGGTTTCTGAGGACATTTAGTAGCTTCTTCTCCTATTCACCTGTTAAAAAAGTAGAAACAATTACAAGCTTAGAATTTTGTTCAAGAAAAACATATTTGAAATGTGAAGGGAGAGTTTTAAGTTCAAATTTAGAATATTATTCAATAGGTTTTAGCTGCTATTGTTCTTCCTTTGTCTCTACAACTTTTGTTTCCTCAATCATTGAATCCATTTTGCCAAAAATTAATCCCTCTAGCTTATCCAACTCTTCCTGTGTCGTCAATCCATTCTCGCTAATTGGTCTGTCTTTCAAAAAGTATCTTAAAGAATCATCTTCAACATATTTAAATTCTTTCATCAATTCATCAATTGTATCTATTTGAAAGCAAGTGGATGTATAATAAGCAGAAGGAAATTTCATAATTTTGTACATATTAATCACCACTGTTTCATCATTCATACATAAACTAAGTTGATCTTTTTTAATATAAATTAAACCACGCCCTGTGGCCAAGAATGGTCTCCCTAAAATTAAGGAACTTTACAATTCTCTGGCATATCAAGCACCAAAAAATCCACAGGAAAAATAATTTTGTCAACTTTTACAAGTACATCCTCAATTACACCTTTAGGCTTTTTTAATGAATTATCAACCAACTGTATAGAGACATGTATTTTTAAGTTCATCCAAGCCTAATCTATCATAAATGGAAAGAGGCATCAGGTTAATACTTACTCCTAAATCACACAAACATCCATCAAAATATGTCTCACCAATGAAGATGGGAATAGTATAACTCCCTTAATCTTCCATCTTTTGTGGCATGTCATGTTGCAAGAGTATGGATGTCTCCTCAGTTAGCTTGACAGTTAACAATTCCTCTAGCTTCTTCTTATTCGACAAAAGATCTTTTAAAAACTTAGCATAAGAAGGCATTTGAGCTATTGCTTCAACCAAAGGAATGTTAATGCGTAATTGCTTAAATAAATCAAGGAAATTTTCAAATTTTTTATCCGATTACTGCTGTTGTAATCTTTGAGGATAGGGCAACTTACCTCAATGTTGTGGATCATAGATGGAATCTTAAATCTCCTTACCTTTCCTTGCTTTGCTAGTTTCTCCCACCTTTTCTTTTCCTTTATCTTTCACTTCCTCCCCCTTTTGTTTCCTTTGATAATGATTTGGAAAAGGCTCAACTTTAGATTGTTCAAGGGTAGGTGTTAGATCGACATTCACAGAGTTAGAAGTGTTTTTTACTTCACTAGGTATGGGTTCTCTGTTATTTATGTTATTTCTCTCATCACTCACCTTGATGGCATAAAGTTGCTCTCTAGGATTTTTCTCAGTGTTACTAGGGAGAGTTCCTAGATTCCTACCAGATATTTGGTCTGCTAGTTGGCCCATTTGAGCTTCCAAGTTTCAGATGGAATCTTCTTGATTTCTCAAGGTTGACTTTGTCTCATTCATGAAAATTTGGGTGCTTTGCATAAATCCTCATGATTCAGTAATAAAGGAAGTTATGGTTAGGGTAAGTGTTTTGAGGGCTTCTTTAAAATTTAATTTATGTTACGTTTGTTAAAACCTAGAAGGAGGCTAATGGATAGTTTATGGAGGGGGTTTATTGTTGTTGTTGCTCTAGGAAAAATTTGGATAGTTCTTCCAACCGGGGTTGTAAAGGTTACTATAAGGATTATTTGTCTTGAAATTTACATCAACAAAGCTAGCACTTTCAATAGATTGAACATTATTAAAGTGATTACCTAACTGACACTCATGATTCAGGTGCCTTTTCCCACAAAAATCACATTTTGGCCTTCTTAAGTCCTCAATTTTCTTAGACAAAGCATCCAATTTTGTACTAATTACTGTAGAATCATCAATTTGATCAACTCCTTTCTTTAATAGCCTTTCAGAAGGCCAATTGTAGGCATTGGATGCCATCTCCTCTAATAAGGACTATGTAGATTTAGGAGTTTTGCCTATAAAATATCCACCTGAGGTTGCATTAACATGGCTCCTTGTATTTGCATTTAGGCCACTATTGAAAGTTTGAATTTGAGGCCAATTTAGAAGACCGTGATGTGGACATCTTCTAAGCAATTCTTTAAATCTCTCCCAAGCCTCATACATTGTTTCTCCATCAAATTGTACAAACATAGTGATATCATTACACAATTTGGAAGTCTTTGGAGGAGGAAAATATTTGCCCAAGAATTTTTGTACCATCTCTTCTCATGTGGTGATGGATCCTGCTGGCTATGAAATTAACCAACTCTTAGCTTTATCTTTTAGAGAAAATGGGAACAACCGAAGTCTTATGGCATCATCAATAACTCCATTATGCTTGAATGTGTCACATATTTCCAAAAAATTAGCTACTATATGCAAGTTTGGATCCTCACTTGCTCCACCACCAAATTTTATTGCATGTTGAATCATTTGAATAATGGCAGGCTTTATTTCAAAATTATTGGCTTGAATTGCACGCCTGCGAATGCTATAACTTGCTCCATCAATTGTAGGTGTTGGATGGTCCCTCAACGCATGCTCTCTTCCTTGAACGTTACCCTTATATCCAAGGTTTTGAGGACTTTGATTACCCTGCTAATGTTCAGCCATGTCCTCTTTATTGATAATTTCTCTTTTTGTTCTCCTTAAAATTTTGAATGTACATTCAATTTAAAGATCTAATGGATGAACCTCTCCCCCTCCTGACCAGGTCATAAACAATCACCAACTTGCGGTAAAAACAGAAAATATAATTAGATAAAGGAAAAAATTGCTTGAATTAGTAAGTGTGCTTCTAAGATTATGTATACAATCCCCAGTAACGGTGCCAAAAACTTGATACGAGGTAAACTTTCACCTAACAAGTGCACTAGAATTATAGTATAGCAATATAGATATCGTTCCCACGAAAATTGATCACTAAGACTCAAAATCACACCTTTAACTACTATTCAAGTTGTCGATTATGAAGTTATTAACTAACAATTAATAGCTATCCAAAAATACTTAAAGAACTAATTAATTCACTAAAAAGTACCAAAGTTTAGCTTTCCCTCACCCCCTACCATGAAAAGCTCTAAGTATACTTTCTTTACATGAATTTATATAGTTTCTTCCAATAAAGTTGGCCATATTTCAGGTTCTAACTGACTATCTAGACAAATTTCTGACATCAAATACCCAGTTTTTCAGGTCATGTAATCAATTAAAAATTATCTAGATTCATTAAAAATCAATGAAACTCATGTAATATTATTACCAAAATTATCTAAGAGTCTAATATTTCAGGTTGTCTTAGTAATCCTAGTTATACTTTATCAAGATCTAATAATCAATTCATCGAAGAATTCGATACATGTATCAATTAAAGGTCCATGTTTTAGGTTGCTTTAATAAATAACTTGCGTAAAAATCAAAGAAGCATTAAGAACATATTAAAGTATAAATTCATGTGTTAAAAGATAACAATTAAACAATTAAATCATGGTAGAATAGGATTCGGTTCAGCCTCCCTTTAGCACTAAAAAGAAATTAAGCTAACATGTTTGTAAACAAAAACGCAACTAGTAATAAATTCAGAAAACACATGATATAAATAATATAACGGAAAAATCTCGAAACTAGGATAATCCCCTCTTCCTAGCCTTCTCTCTTGAGTGTAAGTTGTGTATGTTGTGCTGGGTGTGAAATTTGATATTTTTAGCCCCTTTTATACTGAAAATTTCGTAATATCCTTGTCCTAGTTTGATTAGGAAGGTCTTTTCTTGATTTAAAAGAGTTTTGTATGCCTATTTTGGAGTCCTTTTACATATAGAATTAGTATGTGACCATATCTCTTCAATCATTCCTATTTTTAGCTCCAAATTTCCTAAATTCCAACAAGACTTCTACAAAATAACATAAAACTAATTAAGCAACAAATTAGAAGTCTAAATTAACAAAATAGGGCACAAAGTTAAGTTAGAATAGAGAAAACATACTAAATAGTACTGCAGAATTTTTAGGCATTAGAAGTTCATCTTCATGGTAAATATTATCCTTTGAATCAGTGAGGTAAGCCTACTCATTTTCTTTTTATTATTTATTGGTAAATGGAATCCAAAGCTATTGGAAAGGGGGCTAGTGCCTTGAACTATTTCTTGTTTGTTTGTTCCACTAAATACAATTCGACTTTGACCTACTTTGAACTTGGTTGTGCCTATTGCCATTGCTGAATATCACTTTTGGAATAACCTATTATGTTTTGAATGTCACTTCAATTATCTTTCCAGGATTAACCATGTCCTTTGGTTTACATAATTACATCATTAGCATTATAAGATCATAGGCTTAGGTGTCATGAGTTGCAAATTTTGATGTTGCATTAGAACCTATTAAAATGAGATGCCAAAAATGGATGGAAAAGTTGTGATCAACTTTGTATGCTCTATTTATGTGCTTGATTAATCAAATCCAGATGGCTAAGGGGAGCTGATCCACTGGCCTTAGCCTGTGCCAGAGGATGGATGGCTTATGCCAGAGGATCTAAGCCATCAATTTAAATGGATAGCTTAGATCCAGAGTACCTGGCCAGAGGATTTGAGGGCATGGCTAAGTGACCAATTATCGAGAACCATTTTCCTCTTTTCTGAATCTTTTTTTAGGCTTCCAATATCTCGGAAACTTACAAGAGCAAATCAGTACTATACATTGGAATCAGTTTAGTATTAATATAATATACATATTTAAAACTAACTCCCACTACTTGCTATGTTATTGATAAATGCTATTTTCTTTATAAGAACAAACTTCTATGAAAGAGTTTTACCTCTTGATCGTCGGATATCATTGTAACTTTTTAGTGAAACCATGAAGCTACCTCCACTAAAAACATCAATTCATGTTTCCTGTTGTTTATTCTGTTATCATCTGGTCATAATTAGACACGCCTGTATTATTTTGATAGCCATTTGTAAACAAATTAGAATTTTCATTGTCAAATTACTCAAATCATACAATGTATATATTGTTTCCAGATCATCCACCTGACAAGGAACCGTTAGATTAGAACACAAGAATGAGGCACTACAAGAAAATAAGGCATTCTACGACGTTTTTAAAACGTCACAGAATGTCAAAAAAACGTCACAGAATGTGTTCTGCGACTTTTTTTAAAACGTCACAAAAAACGTCGCAGAATGTGGTGTAGGCAAAAGGTCTCTGCGACGTTTTATGAAAACGTCACGAAAAATGCTGACATTCTGCGACGTTTCGAAAAACGTCACTAAAAGATTGGACAATTTACGACGTTTTAAAAAACGTCACAGAATCTCTCACATTTTGCGACGTTTTTAAAACGTCACAGAATGTGAAGGAATCTGCGACGTTTGTTTGGAAACGTCGCAAAAGGTCTTCAGTGACGTTTTTAAAAACGTCGCGAAATGTCTTCCGCGACGTTTTTATTATTATTTTTACTTTTTTG
>JAOTBA010000001.1:6793665-6819550 GCA_025629845.1 Erythroxylum squamatum | reverse complement strand
TGTCCAGCACCCCCCCCCCCCCCAATTAGGTCTTAAAAATGAGTATTAATAATGTCTCGAGTTCAAAACAAACCTAGTTTTTGATAAACAGAGGAAGGTTAAAATGATTAATTAATATTATATTAATTTAACCTTTAAGTCAATTATATCATCAAATTATTCTAATTTAATCAAATTAAACTTAAACTATTCGGTCTTAATTTGACACAAATTTTGAAATCAATCTTAAGCTAAAATAATATTTAGATTTAACTAGCTAACCTAATTTATTATCAAGTTTATTCATGATTTATAATAGAACCAATTATAGAAGACTTTTAAGTATGATTCAATAATAATGGAGATATGTTAACCTAAATCACTTAATTTTACTTTGAACTTTCACTTACTTTTGATTATGATTTGATTACATTTTTAAAACACGTAAAATTTTATTTAATACATATAAAAAATTTTATTGTTATAATTACTGTTATCAACTTCATGCACATCTCCTAATTAAGAAATTACATATGAAATTTGGGTAATTTCTTAATAAAAAACTCTGGGTTGTTTTTGATATTTTATAAGCCTCGTGTAAAGTAAAAAATAGTTCTTTATTTTGTGTATTTTATTTTTTTCGAGAGTTAAGAATAGGGGCTTAGGCTTTTGACCTTCATAAAAAACAACAAAAGGCTCATATTCTTAACCTTCATAAAAAGACTAAAATCTTGACTTTAGTAAAAAAAACAAAATGAGACAAAATAGAGGTATTTTTTATTGCCCATTTTGTTTTTTACGAGAGTGGATGTTGGACAATGCCCTTCCTATCTTTTCCCGGATCGGCTACAAAGACTAAATACATGTATTTTCTTAGTACATATTACGTTTGACAAACATTCAAGGCCCCGTTTGGTTGGCACTGATTGTTGCCAGCGAAAGTTATCTTTTTTCCTAAAATTTAAATTATTACGTTTGATTTGTTTTTTGGGTATTTAGGAAAGTAAAAACTTTCATAATTTAGGAAAAGTAATGGCACTTTTCTTAGAATCTAAATCCCAACACCCCCTTGGTATTTAAATTACTTTCCTCATGAATTTAATCTAAAAAATATACTAGACAATTTAACCATTCATTTTCTCTCGATTCTGATGCTTTAAAATATATAAATTTCAAATAAATTTTGATTTAATAATGAAAAATATATAAAATAAATATTACTTTATAAATAATAATTTTAAATTATTTATTTTTAAAAATAAAATATTTTATTAATACTTTATTATATAAAATATTAAAATAAATTTAAATAAAAATATCTTTTAAGTTTTATTTAATTTATAATTATTATTAGTAATAAAAATATTTTATTATTATTTTTAAATTAAAAATTAAAAATTTATAATAATTATAAAAGTTGAAATAAATAAAATAACTAATTAAAAAACTTTGAAAAAGGGGGGAAGAAGAGATAAGAGGGAGGGAGCAAAATTTTAAAAATTTTTGAAAATTAAAAAAAACTCCCCCTATTTTTTAAAATTTCCGGTATCGGCCGGTATTTGGATTTTGAATATTTTTTCTCAGAAGTTTCAATTGACAATTTTCATGTTTATATTTTTCCTTACTTAACGATTTCAATTTTTATTCTTTTTGTAGGGATATAATTGAAAACACAAGTCAAAATTAAGTTATATTCTATAAAATACTGTTATATATAAGAATCCACCCAACTTTCTTATTAGAATTTTTATAAGTATTCAAACATGTAAACATATTTACTTTCCTATAGATTTATTTTTCAAAGAATTATATTCCAAATTCACTTTACTTTCCTGCCAACCAAACGGACCAAAGGAATTCTTTAACCAAATTTTCACACGCGCTTTAGTTTGTACGCTTTTCCATTTAGAAAATGCATGGCTTTTTCTGATATTGTAATTTCTATTATAATATTTGTTATTTTTATATGCTAGTTGTCTAAAAGCATTTATTATATTGTTTAGATTGAAGTTTCTTGTACACCGAGTGATTAAATATATTTTTTAATTTTTAAAAATTAAAAATAACTTCATTTTATGTAAAATTACATTGTTTTACTTAAAAGTTTGGACTTCTTTTTTTTTTAAAAAGCCTAATAATGACTCAAATCTTAATTTACTTAATAGTTAATACAGGTCAGAATAAACTGAGTCTGACAATTTTTGCCAACCCTAAATATGCCTAGTATTAGTGAGTATTCACATTGTAGGAGAGGAAATAAGATAATTTGACAAAAATAAATTATAAACTTCAGGACTGTTTAGTTCTACTTCTGTCTTTCTGTCGTAGTTTTAGTTTTTTTTAAGTTTTTTGTTTCTATTTTTTAATAAAAATAAAAACATGTTTGGCTGTTAATGTTAATGTAGTTATATTTTTATTACTGATAATAATTACATATTAGATAAAACTTAAAGATAAATTATTTTTAATTAAATAAATTTATTTTAATCTCCTATATAATATTTATTAACAAACTACTAATAAAATTATTTTATTTTATTAAGGTAAATAGTTTAAAGTTTATCTTTTTATTTATTAATGAATATTTATTTTAAATATATTTTAATTATTAAATCAAATTTTATTTGAAATTTATATATTTTAAGATATTTTAAATTTAATTAAATTTATTAATAATTACTTAATTTAATTTAATTATAATTAAATAAAATTATTAAGTAAAATTAAATCATCAATAATTCTTATTAATAATTAATTCTAATTAATTTTTAATTAATTAAATATAATATTAAATTAAATTATTCATAATTTTATTAAAAATTAATATATCTGATTAAATAATATGTATTTAATTGATAGTAAATCAAATTATACAAAACAAAAACCATTTTAAATAATTTTTATAATTTTTGAAAACTTGAATAAACCTAAAACTAATAATAGAAGATAAAAATTCACAAAATATATTTTGTACTCAATGTAAAAAACAAAAGATTAAAAATAGAAACCAGGCCTAATTAATCGTCTTTAAATAGAGAAGCTGGAAATAATAACAAATGAAGCAGAAATCTAAAAACAATAACAAGAAGAGAAAAACGAAAGATACAATGATTTAATTTGATGCCGAGTTGAGGTTAGTTGAATTCGCCCGTTCTGAGCACCACCCAAACCCTCCTCCTCCTACTCCTCTCAGTCTCACCCATTTACCTCCTCATAAGAGCACATATTCCCTCTCTCTAAAAGAAAAGAAAACCCTAATCCCTTTCTCTCGCTGTATCTTCTTCATCTCCAAATCCCCTCCCAGTTTATTCTCGTTCTCTCGATTGCGCTTGCCAATTTTTGGAAAAATCCCCACTGTTTCTGTGTGCTGGGTTTTGTTTGATCTTCACACTTGCGCTTCTGATTCTCAACTCCTTCGATGGCCGATAGCAAGCTCGATCTGCCCGACGATTTGCTATCATCTAAACCTTCCGATCACTCCTGGGCCCCACCTCCGAAAGGTACCCTCTTCCCCCAATCTGATTCTTTCCCTTTGTTTATTTTCTCAACTTCTCATCTTCTCCTTCGATTTATTGATCTGAGCTCTGCTTCTTATTTTTTGTTTTAATCAAGCTTTCTTCTTAGAAAAAAATTTGAGTTCGACGTTCATTTATCTTCTTATTTTTTATAATTATTTTGGTCTTGAACTTCGTTGTTTGTTTTTTCCTCTTTTCTCATTAGTGGATTTGCTTAAAATGCTATTACTATTGGTTTTTATGAAATATCTTCCTAAAGGTTACTTTTAGTGACAAATTCTATCATTTCTCAGTTTACTTTTGTAATACTTTTAGCTTTTTGTGGCTTAACTTTAAGTTTTGCTGCAAACGTACTCAACTTGGTTGAGCTACTCAAATACTTATATTCAATGAAGATGCTTTATATGGGAAGTGACAGGTCGTGGACGCAATATCAAGTAGAAATCTGCTATTTTGTTATATGGGATTGGCTTATCTTGCTTCATTCCTTTTGTTGTCTTCAATCATTATGTTGCTGCTGTTTCAAATGAGAACCTCTGTGGCATTTCATTCCTCATTATGGGTTCCATTCCTTTGTTGTCATGCCTAGTGGTGAAGCTAACTGATGAGCCCGTTTGAATTTGTTTTACTTGTTATAGAGCCGGTTGCTGTAGGGATTACCTCATTCTTTTATTTTTCTTTTTCTTTTTCAATTGAAATCCAAATCATAACAGAGTTGTCTTTTAATTTGTTTGATGTTTACTAGTTGAAGCTTCAGGAGGAAGTGAGATGGAAAAGGTCCCTCTGGTAGTAAATGAGGACTCGAAAGGTAAAACAATCATTTACTTCTTTGTCAAAATCTGTTGCATAGTGAAATACTTCCATATCTTTTTTTCCCCCCCAAAAAATGAGTAACACTGCTGTTTGATTAACGTGACAGATCAATTAGAAAACAGTATACCTTTGTCTCCTCAGTGGCTTTACACGAAACCAAGTGAGACGAAGCTGGTAATTTCTAGCTGTACACAATATTGCTATAGTTTTCTGTGTGCTCTTCCCTTCTGGTGCAAAGCATAATATATTACCGAATTCTCAGCCTTACTAATTGAGGACTGACTTGCCTTTGGGCTTATAACAAGCTAAGGTTTTCATCCTCTTTATTCTGTATTTTCTCTTGTGCTTAAAACTGGTCTCATCTTATATTTTACCATGTGGGGAGTGTATTAAGAATTAGTGTTTAAGGTTGTGGAGGTATACAACTGTAGCTTGTTGTGATGAAAAAGTATATGAAGTTGATGACAGGAAGGCTAACACTAACCTATATCGTGCTTTTCCATAGGTCTTACAGAAGCTCTCTCTTTTATTAGGGCACTATTCATTCAAATAACTGAATGATCAAGATTTCTACTGCTAATCTGTTGGGAACCCAGTAGAATTGTGTGGCTATTACTTGAACTTATAAACTCCAAAGAGCTCAATTCTTTGCTAATCTTCATTATGTGTGCAGATAACTCTAGCATCTTGTGGTACTAGCTTTATAGGATGTATCGACCCCTATTTTTTCCTACCCCAGATTCCGGCAAATATCAGCAAGCTGGGGGATTTGAATTTGTCTTATCCAGGGTAATGATTGCTATCCTTTCATAATGACAGGACATGCGTGGTCCAAGTTCTGTTTTTCTTGGAAATTCTGGTGATCCTAGCCAGAAGGAGGCCTGGCGCTTGGATGGATCTGAGGATAAGAAGGATTGGCGGAGGATTGCTTCTGAGAGTGAAGGTAGTCGCCGCTGGCGTGAAGAGGAAAGAGAAACTGGTCTACTTGGTGGTAGAAGAGATCGCAGGAAAACAGATCGTCGTACTGAGAGTGTTTCCATCAGAGATGCAATTGAAAATAGAGTTTTGGCATCCTCTGATCGGTGGCATGATGGTAGTAATAGGAACTCTGCGCATGAAACACGTCGTGATAGCAAATGGTCTTCTAGGTGGGGTCCTGAGGAAAAAGATAAGGAATCACGAATTGAGAAAAGGGCAGATGCAGAAAAAGAAAAGGATGATACTCAAAATGAAAATCACCCTTCCACTGGTAGCAATCGTCCTACCTCTGAGCGTGATTCTGATCCTCGTGACAAATGGAGGCCACGACATAGGATGGAGATTCATTCTTCTGGTTCCAGTTCTTACCGTGCTGCTCCTGGATTTGGTCTTGAGAGAGGACGGACAGAAGGTTCAAATTTGGGGTTTACACTTGGACGTGGGAGGTCAAATGCCATTGGTAGAGCTTCCTCAGCAACAATGAGTAGTGCTGCTCACCCATACAAAAATGGAAGTTCTATTGGGAAACTAAATCTCCCAACTGACACTTTCTGGTACCCTAGGGGTAAGCTCCTTGACATTTATCGTTCCCATAAGCTTGATCCATATTTTGGTATCATGCCAGAGAAGATGGATGAATGTCCACCCATAACTCAACTTGGCTTTGTTGAACCTTTGGCTTTTGTTACTCCTGGCACTGAAGAGGAGGTAAACAATTGTGCTCCCACAATTCCTAATTCACAAAATGATTTTTATTTGTTTTTTCCCCCCTAACTCTGTTGAATTGGTTTGGCCTGAGATGCGAATAGGCCATTCTTACTGACATATGGAAGGGAAAACTCACAAGTAGTGGCGTTGTATACAATGCAGCCAAAAAGGGCAGGTCAACTGAAAACATATCAGGTAGTTTGCGATTAAGACTTTCAACATTTGTGCATGTGATAGGATTCTTTCTCATGATGTTCCTTATCTACGTCTAGGTGTTGGTGAGTATGAGGTCACTGAGGGAAAACAGGGTATAGCTGAAGAGATTGCTGATGCCTTTCATGAACTGGCAGATGAGGAAGTGCCACAAACTGATTCCTCATGGAGTCATGGTTCAAACACCAATGCTTTAAATGGTGAGGACTATTGTGCTTTTGCTAAGTATATCAATAGTTCGTAAATGAACTAATAAATGTGATGAATGCAGTTGTTAATGCAGAGAAAGAAGTTGATTACAGAGTGGAAAGTGAAAATGTTAATAGATTGACTGCAAAAATGTTACAAACTGATGGTGTCTACCGTGCCAAAGAAGTTGCTACTCAGGTTGATGTTGTTGAAAGTTGGCAAATGCTCGAGTCTATTTTTACTGAATGTACTGAGCCTGGTACCTCATTGGATGTCAAATCTAAGCTCCCTGATTATTCAAGCACTCTCTTTGGTTTAACCTCTTCAGAACATACTCAGATTGACACTCATTCTCACTTAGGGACTGACAATGAGTTAAAAGATCGCGACGCGGTTGCTGGTCCTGAGGATTTATATTTCTTCTACATTGATCCCAGTGGTAACACTCAGGGACCATTTCTTGGGGCTGACATCATCTTGTGGTTTGAAGAAGGTTACTTTGGGACAGAGTTACCAGTACGCCTAGCAGATGCTCCGGAAGGAACACCTTTCCATAATTTGGGTGATGTCATGCCACATCTAAAACTGAGAGGAGAAACTTTCAGCAAAGAGGTGGAAAAGTCTGTTCCTTCAGTGAAGTCAGACCCCGGCGTACCTATACTTGAGAGCACTAATTCATCTGCATCAACTGGTTTATCCCAGTCATTTTCAGATCTCAACAGCCTTGCATCTCAGCAGCCTTCACTATCAAGGATATCTAAGCCTGAAGCTTCATTGAAGCTGCCACAAACTGATTGTCAAAGCTTCCATGACTTTGTTGCTCAAGATGAAGGTCCTTTTTGTTTGTTATGCCCTTCATTTGTGAATCTTATATTACCAGAAAGCATTTGTCCTAACATCTACTTTTTTTTATGCCTGATTATTTTTACAGAAATTGTCTTTCCAGGGAGACCTAGTAGTATTAGTTATCCAAATGTGAAATCAGCTGGGAACATACATGATCTCTTGGCAACTGCTAATACTCAAACTCCTCTCCCAAATGAATTGGTTGAATCAGGTCTGCCATATCAGAAAGATACTAAGTTGCATCCTTTTGGCTTGCTCTGGTCAGAGCTTGAAGGTTCTCATACTAGACCAAGTGAGACATCAGATGTTCCTGTCAATGTGGGAAGAGCGGTCTCCTATGGTGCTTTAAATGATTCAGCTTCTGCTGTTGAAAAGCGGACAGATGTTTTTAGACCAGAGACACTTGCTGCATCTGACTCAATTCAAGATGCCTTTGCTGCATGTCGTTTTTCACGTACCGAGCAAGAGCCTAATAATTTTGATCTAACAGAGCAGCTCATGTCCCTACAATTTCAGCAGCAGCAACAGCTGCAACAGAGAAATATGCTGTCATCTCACTCACGCATGAATGAATCATTTCTTGAAAATGTTCCAAGTCAGAATCCAATTCGCCATCAACAGCTTGCCAACCATACTGCTAGTGATCTGGAACATCTTTTGGCGCTAAGGAGGCAACAGCAGCAGCAGCTTCAGTTGCAGCAACAGCATCAATTGCAGCAGCAGCAATACTTTAATCAGCAAAAGCTTTTAGAGGAGCAACAACAATCTCAAGTAAGATATGCGCTTTTTGAACAGTTGATGCATGCCCAGATTCCTGATCCTGGCCTTCCACACACACATATTGATCCTATTAGAGCAAACAGTGGTCTTGATCAGGTGTTATTAGAGCAGCAACTCTTGCAGGACATGCATCAGCGCTCCCATCGTCCTGTAAGGCATTTTATTCCACAGGTAGAGCAGCTCGCTCAATCAAAAATTGGTCTAGTGCCACAGCGAGAGCAGCAAAGAGATTTATTTGAACTATTATCTCGTGGACATCATGGACAAGTACAATCTTTAGAGCATAAGATTCTACAAGAGCAGCTACATGCAAGACAGTTGTCGATGGCATTGAGACAACGAAGAAATATGGAAGAAGAAAGACGGATTGATCCTGTCTGGCCTATCAATGAAAATGATAATTTCCTTGGGAATATTGCTAGTAACCATAGAGCTCACACTTCAGGGATTAGCCCACTAGATTTTTTTCAACAAATGCAGATGCAATCCCATGATGACCAGCTGGCTCAACTACAGAGGACTCTTTCGTCTCAAGACAGGCATCAGCAAGAGCTGTTTGAGCCTGGTGCATTGCCATTTGATCAGTCTCTGTCCTTACCTGCTGGTGCATCGGGGATGAATATGGATGCAGTGAATGCTATGGTTCATGCTCATGGTTTAAATATTCATGAGTTGAACACACAGATGCAATCTTCTGGTCAAGTTGTCGCATTTTCTACTGGCATACCATCTCACAGTCATCATCCTATGGTTCGAAATCAATTCCATGCTTCTAATTTGGAAGCAATTGATGGCCACTGGTCAGAAAGCAATGGGAAGGTAACAAATGACTGGATGGAATCTCGATTTCAGCAATTTAACGTCAATTCTGAGCAGCAAAAAAGGGAATCAGAAGTTAAAATAGCTTCTGAAGATCAAAGTTCATGGATGTCAGATGGATCAAATGATAAGTCAAGGCGATTGTTAATGGAATTACTCCATCAGAAATCAGGCCATCAATCTGCTGATTTACTGCAGGTTAATGATGGAATAACTTTCGAGAGAAGGGTGCCATGTGGCCTTTATTCTGGATCAAGTTCTTTAGATCACCCCTTCAGTCCTATTCCAGGCCAAGAAACTACCCTAAACAACTCATTTTCTGTGGGTTCTTATGGTTCTAACATGTCTGAACCTGCAGATCTCGGTGCAGCTGATGAGCATGTAAATTTTATAGAAAGCAAAGAAAGTTTTCCATTTAGATCTGATTCCAGAGTGAAACCTGAAGGACATTCTTTTGTGTCTGGAGTTGGTGGTACCGCTCAGGTGGTTTTAACAGATTCCAATGTTAGTAATAAGCTGTTAATCAACAAGGATTACTTAGCGGTGGAAGGAAGGCGGCATGGATCCAAAAACCCGGGTTTGACGAACAGGTCAGTTTCTGAGATTCATGATGGCATAGCCGAGAAAGTAAGGCTGGCTTCTACAGATCATGGAGAGCTTCCTGTTAACGCAATTAGCCGGCAGGCTTCTCATGGTACTGCTGGTAAGTGTACATTGATTTCCAATGGAATTTTATTCATTTATTTTTGTTTGTTTGATGTTCTAAATATTCTGCCAGGTGACAATGCAGGCTTCTACAATGACAAGGTAGTACAAAATTCTTCAGCTGAAGATATTACCATAAATCAGTAAGTTTTCCATTAACTAATGGAGTTGTTACTGATTGCAATAACTTGTTATATTCACTCAAAGCTATAGCTAGGTGGTTGGTAGTGAATTCCTAATAATTCTTGAAGACTCATTTTACTACATGCATCTGTAGTTCAGAGACACAATAAATGGATGTTAGTTGATACGCTTGCCGTAAATTGTGTGAAATATCAAACTGTGCTACCTAGACATTACTAATTGTACCTTGTGATGTCTTTAATGTCATCGACTACTTTTTGAATTACGACTATTTTAATTCTTTGGTGAAATGACATCATGCTGAGTTGAAACAGAAAAATAATAATATTCCCAGAAATCTATTATGGACCCTTTTTGAAATCTTTCTTCTGACGTAGGCAAGCTAACATCTGGACATTATCCTGGAAAGAGTTTGCTTACAAGCTTCTAGTTTACTGTGAATGATTGTATGGTTGCATTACTAGCCTTTCTTTAAGCTTTAGGTTATTTTTCATGTCATTATGCATTTTAATACTTCTCTTAGTAGGGTGGCCCTGAAAGTGCAAGAGAATATTTTACCGAGACGTCCACCTGTTTCTCGTGCCTCATTATCCCAAGAAGGGTTAGCTGAGCTAGTCTCGGATACAACATCAAGGGGGAAAACTTCTTTGAACAGTACTGATGGTAATTTTTAATTGCTCTCCTTGTGATGTTGATCTTGACATATGTGGTCTCAGCAGCAGGCATGACTGCCGTAGTTAATGGGTCACATAATCAATTTGGATGACTGACTGCTGAGTGTTTTTGTCTTGGGTTATTGCTATTTACTGAGTAAAAGTATTCGTCTCCTCAGGTGGGAACCCCATAAACCAAGCTAATGACAGCAAAAGAGAGGTGCGTTTTCGACGGACGTCATCTTGTAGTGATGCTGATGTATCAGAGCCATCATTTATTGACATGCTGAAAAGTAATACTAAGAAGACTGCAGCACCTGAAGTTTATTCGGCTGGACTTTCAGAGTCATCAGATGGGGTACAAGGAGCCCGAAGCAGTAAAAAGAAAGGAAAGAAAGGGAGGCAAATTGATCCTGCTCTCCTTGGTTTTAAGGTTACTAGCAATCGCATCATGATGGGTGAAATTCAACGGGTAGAGGATTGAATAAGCCTGAGTTTGTGCTTTTTCTTTGTCGCACAAGTTGTATAGAATAATTGTTTTCGTTTCATCTTCGCATTTTCCTCTAACCCCCCACTTAGGCTATTTTATGTTGCCTTGGAGGAGGATGGTGAAAAAAATATTTTGTTTAGCGTTGGCAGGGTACAGTTACGGGGTAAAGCTTCTGTATAGACTCAGAGTCATTTAACATGGAGAATTAACTAATTCGTAAGTCTACGTCTTCAAGGCTGCCAATTGGTCTTTAGTTACCTATTCTCTTGCATTTGGAAAAGAACAGAGAAAAGGAGTGGGGACAAAATATAATAATGATAATAATAATAATAGTATTTAGTTCCAGTGCTATTATATATGTTTTGGCATTTTTTATTTCAAATTAGTATTCGACTACATGTATAGAGTTTATGCATTTTTTTCAGATTCAATTAAATTCTAAAAGTTCAATTGGTTATTCATTGGGTTCTTTTGTTTATCCAATTAAAATTAATTTGCATGACTCATAAATTTGAATTATAAATTGAATGCTTAGGGTATTAAAAATGTTAAAATTTTTTAAGTAATTACATCTGATAAAGAAGAAATAATTTAAAAGATTTATGAAAAATAACATCGAATATGAGAAAAAGGGTGGTCTTCAAGAAAAATGGACTTAATCGTTCAATGAGTGATGGTGGGACCTTGGTTCAGATCTAGCTATCGAACCCATACCTATGTTATAGTGACCATAATAGCAAATGTGAGCAAGCCCCTGAGGAAAGAATTTCTATAATATACGTATAGGGGATGGAATGGACAAACTTTTTAGAGATGTATCGCCAAACTAGGGTTATATACGGTTATATTGATATAATAATCCTACGCCCTCGTCTTACGAAACTTACCTCCTCTTACAAAACTTACATATAACCCTAGTTTTGTAAGAGGCCCTGTGTCAAAGGGAGAGCTTCTGCACCTCTTTATAAGAGATAGGATTCGGTATCTGAATCCGTTGAAGGAGAGTGAAGAGGCGGCTACTCTCCCAGCCGGTAGTTTTGTAAGGCTCGCGCAGGGAGGTTGCGTATCGTCTCTCGGTCTCTCGGCCTCCTCCTATTTTTCATCAGCGGCGTCGATACTTCTGTATTTGTGATGGAGAAAGCTGTTCAGATTTGCAGCTCCAGCAGTAACCATACTATCAAGAACGAAAGTGAGTGGAAAGCGGAAGAAGCAATAGGTGGTAACAGAGTCGCTCTCGAAGCTCTAAGAGAACTCATCGTTTGGCCACTTGTTTACTCTTCTCAAGCTCAAAAACTTGGTCTTTCTGTAATTATTCCTCCACCGCATTCTCTTCTTTTCTTTCTATAATTTTTTTTTAAAATTCTGATCATATTGTTCTTCAGTGGCCCAGAGGTTTACTTCTCTATGGCCCCCCCGGAACTGGAAAGGTACTTCTTTGTTTTCCCATCAACTTGTTTCTCATTAAATTATGGAAGCTCTGGAATTACTTGAGTTTCTTCCCAGTTTAGGATAGAAACTTCGTACATAGATATCCACTGAACACATTGATTAATCTCTTTTGTTTGGCTGACATTCTGTGATAAAACTGCAAATGAGTTGTTTAGACTTCTCTCTTTTTCCTTTTTATCAGCCATTCTCAAGTTATTTATTTGTGAATTGTAGACGAGTTTGGTACGTGCAGTTGTTAAAGAATGTGGTGCAAATTTAACTGTCATCAGGTTCTTGCTTTTCTTCATCACTTATCCTTACAAAAATGGTTGTCCGGTTGGTGTTGCTTTAAGAAAATGTTGGATTTATGTTTGATCTTCTGATATGGATGTATTTCCTCCAGCCCACATTCTGTCCACAGAGCAAGTGCTGGAGAAAGTGAGAAAATTTTGCGCGAGGCATTCTCAGAGGCATCATCTCATGCAACTTTTGACAGAGCTTCTGTTGTTTTTATTGATGAAATTGATGCGCTTTGTCCTCGACGTGATTTGAGGTACAATTGGCTCATTTTTGTTCCTTTACCTCTGGTTGTAATTATTATACTACCCTAATGTATCACTTAAGAAATATTCTTCTTAATTACTTGGTTGTCTTTATTATGAAAAGGAAACAAGAGATTGAATGAACTTTACACGTCTTTACCCTCTTTCTTTGCCATGATATTGAATGGTTAGATTTATATAGTCAAACTTATATTAAATTGGGACTCCAAATGCAGACGAGAGCAAGATGGTCGTTTAGCCTCTCAACTTTTTGCATTGATGGATGCAGCTAAGCCCTCTGCTACTCCGTTAGGACGAGTTGCTGTGGTTGCATCTACTAACAGGTACATTCTTCTCTTTCCCATGTTCAGGTATTTTTTCTAGATTACAATTTTGTATGGTATTATATTATGCATGTCAAAGACATAAACATAGAAATGCAATACCTCTCAAATATGATGTGTCAGTGTTTATCAAATATTCTGGCATAAGCATTCCCATTGCTTCTATTTGTATAATTTTCTCTGGTTACTTATGTAGCTAAGTTTTTATCTGCTTCTCACGTGTCTCAATTGGTTTGCTTTTCATTTTTTACTTTTACAAATTTTCAAAGTTGATTATTTTTGTGGCTTTATGCCAGGATTGTTTCGAAATGCTCTTTTGGCATATACATATACTTTTAAACAGGTCATGCATGTAATACTTGTGGTGCGAGTCAAACTGTTTTAGTGTGCCCATTGGCTATTCTTGTGGTTAATTTAACTGTGCCCCAAAAAACATTGTGCGGTTTAGAGCTTTTTTTTTTCAAAGTTTTAGGCCATGTGAATTATTTTCGTGTTGATCCAACACTACAAAGTTCCTCCATACAGAATAGATTCAATTGATCCTGCTTTGAGGAGGTCAGGTCGTTTGGATTATGAAGTAGAAGTTACTGCACCAACGGAAGAGGAGCGCTATCAAATTCTCAAAGTAAAGTCTATTCATTTTCAATGTGAAGTCCATTTTTCAGTTAAGATATTGCTCATGTTATTACTACAGATAAATTGTGGCTTGAGATTTACTTTGTTACACTTTTATTTTCTTTTGGTAGCTCTATACAAGGGAGCAGCCGTTGGATCCTAATGTTGACCTACGAGCCATTGCTGCATCTTGTAATGGATTTGTTGGAGCTGATTTGGAAGCTTTATGTCGTGAGGCTACCATGTCGGCGGTCAAGTCTTCCGATGGAAATGTAGCTTTTTCTATACCTTGCTTAACAATGGAAGACTGGAAACATGCAAGACATGTTGTGCGTCCTAGCATAACGAGAGGTGTGACTGTGGAAGTCCCCAAGGTATCTTGGGAAGATATTGGAGGCCTGAATGATTTGAAGGTATATAACCATGAAATTCCTTAGATATTGGAACTTTTTCTGAATTTAACCATACATATCAATTTTCTATATTCAAACTTCTTTATCACTGTTCTCATCGTGATTGGCAGAGAAAAATGCAGCAGGCTGTTGAGTGGCCAATTAAACATTCTGATGCATTTTCAAGGTTGGGAATATCACCTATTCGTGGAGTTCTTCTACATGGACCTCCAGGATGCTCTAAAACAACTATTGCTAAAGCTGCAGCTAATGGGTCCCAAGCTTCGCTTTTTTGCTTGAGGTTTGATCTTCCTTTGTTGCCTGAATAATAGTGAAAATGAATTTGGTAGTGTTATACTAGGAAATGAATATCTTTTGTAGTGACGTTTTTAGATGCTTCCAAAAGATTATTGTTATTTTGTTTCAGGAGTGGTCATATCTATGGACAATATAATGCATCACATCATTTGTTAACCTGTGCTTTAGATGGTGCCTTAACAGGGTTATTTTCTTTGTGAGCTGTGAATTTTTGAAGTAGTAGGTGTGAATGCTTTCTCTTATTGAGTGATTCCTAAACCTGTCCCTGTGTCACACTTCCTGCTTTATAATTTCCAGCAACATTAGGTTTGCAATTCTCTTTTCTCGTAGGAGCTAATCTTTCTGACTAATCTATCAAGATTTGGAATCCTAGCCCTAAATTCAGCCAACTCAACTAAATATATAATTAAATAGTTTTTATTTGTTTTATCAAAGTGTTGGGAAAATCTTTTATCTGTCCTAGATCAGATAGTATGCCACCTCTTATGCACCTCGGCTGAAGATGAGAGCTAGAGCTCTTGTAGTTAGTTAAAATGGTGGCTGAAAAAGCCACGACTTGTTGGAATTGGTGTTCAAATAACAAGTAGACAAGAAATGGTTCTAAAAGTAGAATAAGTGATACACCTTTTTCCGAAACTTGAGTAAATCAACTACTGGATGGGGGTTGACGAATTAACTGATTTACGATCAATGTTTACTAGGTGAGTCCTAAATATAGTCTATTTCAGAAACTTCTAAATCTGGTGGAACCTTTATCTTTTCTTTGTAGATGCTGACTATTAAATTGAAGTGTTCTTTTGACTTCCCACCAGGCTATTTTGGGTTATGTTAGAAGATTAAAATGCCACTTTGCTGGGTGGCTGATGTTTATTCAATATGAATATTTCAACATTATCTGGAAAAAGGAGAGTTTTAATTCATGAAATTCAATGTATATCAGTGGTGCAGATTTATATTCAATGTATGTTGGAGAGGGTGAAGCATTATTGCGCAATACATTTCAGAGAGCTCGCCTTGCAGCACCAAGCATAATTTTTTTAGATGAAGCTGATGTTGTTGCTTCTAGAAGGTTTACATTTTTCTATTTTCAGAAAACATGTATTAGTTAAACATATTCCTTTCTCCTTCCTTGTGTTTTTATCAGCTTTGGATGGAGTTGGGGTCTTGGACATTTGTACAGACTCTCAAAGCAGTTATACTCCATGCAGAGGTAAGAGTTCAAGTAACAGTACAGTGGGAGAGAGACTTTTATCTACCTTGTTGACAGAAATGGATGGCTTGGAAGATGCTAAAGTAAGTAATAATCATGTGATTTTGTGGTTGACTTACCATAAAACCATACCCATGAGAAATAGGTCATAACAGCTGGCTTATCAGGGGATTCTTGTCTTGGCTGCCACAAATCGTCCTCAGGCTATTGATGCTGCCCTGATGCGCCCTGGACGCTTTGATTTGGTAAGGAATCTGTTTTACTTTATTTCTGTTTGGGTTGTTATAATTCTGGACCCCTTTATCTACCTTCCTTTCCCTAACCTTCATGCGCACTCGTGATATCTACAAGCATTCCAATTCTTTTCCTGTTTGTAAAAGATGCGCCTGTAATTGCTTTACTGAAGGTAAACGATAGCTAGTGGTGTCCAAACACATTTGTTAGACGAGAAATAGAAGTGTGATTGGAAAAAGAAATAATCTTTGTTCCTAATGAGATGCATGTAATTATAGAACAAGGTTAAATTTTCATGGTTAAAAGAGTATCCACTGATCTTCATGTCTTTGGTTTGGTGGTGAAGAGTAGAATTTGACTTGAATTTTCTTCTGTCTTGGATATAGTCTGCTGCTATACCATACCATATTACATAAGACCTTTTAGTTATTGATTCACAATGGAGATGAATCATGTTTTTAACTACAAAATTACAGGTGCTATATGTTCCTCCACCAGACTTAGAAGCCCGATATGAGATAATTCAAATTCATGTACGCAATATGAAAATAAGTGAAGATGTTGATTTGAGAAGATTAGCAGAAGATACTGAGCTTTTTACAGGGGCTGAATTGGAGGGTCTTTGTAAGGAAAGTGCAATTGCTGCACTGAGGGAGAACATGTCTGCCACAGTTGTGTGCAATCGTCATTTCCAAGCTGCCAAACAGTTGTTGAAACCAGCGTTAACAAGAGAGGATGTTGAAAAGTATGCATCATTCGCGAAGTCAAAATCCTTTTCTTATTCTGATCAGACTGAATTTAGTTCCAAAAAAAGTAGCTAGCATAATCAGAAATTTTCATATCATGAACTTGCAGTTGAAGTTGGTGTTCTGGGATTCGTACTGCTTGAGGGGTGCTTGTTTTCATTTTTATTTTTGATTTTTTTGTTTTTGTTTTGAGTTTTGTTTTCATTTTTATTTTTGATTTTTTTGTTTTTGTTGAGTTTTTAGTTTCTTTCTGTTTTCAAAAATTATAAAAACCATAAAAAGTTGTGTTTGTTTCTTGTTTTTGTTTTTTTATAATTTGATTTACTATCATTTAAATATATATTATTTAATTATTTAATTATTAATAAAAAATTATGAATAATTTAATTCAAAATTATATATTTAATAAATTAAAATTAATTATCAATGAGAATTATGACTAATTTTATTTTATTTTATTTTTATAATTAAATTATATATAATAAAATGTTAATTATTATTAATGAATATAATTAAATTTAAAATATATAAATATTCAAATAATTTTTTAATAATTAAAATATATTTCAAATAAATATTAATTTATAAAAAAATTTAATTTTAAAATTATCTATTTTATTATAATAACATAATTTTATTAATAATTTGTTAATAAATATTATTTAAGAGATTAAATAAATTTATTTATTTAAAAATAATTTATCTTTAAGTTTTATTTAATATGTAATTATTATCATTGAGAAAAATATAACTGTATTAACATTAACAATCAAACAGATTTTTGTTTTTATTTGAAAAAACAGAAACGAAAAATTGAAAATAAAAATTAAAAATTACAAAAGAAAAACAGAAGTAAAATCAAATCGTACATAAATATTTTTAGATTAAGCAAATTATAATTTAATTTGATAATTTAGTCAGTATTTCACCTCTTTCAATTATAAGCTTTGCTTTAATAAAGCTATTTTGGAGAAAAGGAATTCCAAGCAAATCATAGATGAAGGTAGGTGCAAAGTTATGAGTGTCTAGATAAATCATAAATGTTAATCTAAGCCTGCAAAATGATAATGACATAAGTGTTATAGTGACTTATAATTATCATTTCATCCAAGTGGCATATTTGGATTTTAAGTGGAATCGTTAACATGTGCAAAATAAATTGTTTTACATGGTAGTTTGACAACAAATTCATGAATATGCTATGTAATGACAGTAGTCAGCATATTGCAATATCTCCCTTCTTACAAGTCAGCTTTCATTCATAAAGTTTAAATCCTCTATTAAATATTTAGGTCCAAACTCAACATTTCTAGCAAAATTTAACTTTTCCAAACACACGAGTTTCTTCAGTATTTTGTCGTTTTGGAGCCAAATTAAGTGAGAAAATCTTAAAAACAACCCTAAGACCCTAAAAATACTATTTAATAATGTGAAAGATGTAAAAAAAAAATGCAGCCGTCATCTTGCAAAAATAGATTAAACAAGAAGAATCAAGGAGAGCGTCGCTGATTTCCAGATTTCCAATTCAAGTTCCAAATAAAGTTTTTCTTTATTTCCTTTAGTTATTTTCATTAAACTTGATGTGTATATTAAATTCTAAGATATTATTTAAAATTATGAGTTTCTAAATTTTCAGATTAGGGTTTATTCTTAAGTTATTTTGCGACATTGATTTTGATTGATTCAATACATATTTTGTGTTGTGTTAATAGTGCATATTTATACTATGGCAATAAATTGAGAGAGTAAGTCAAAATTAATTTGATTAATTTGAGTGAAAACTCAATTATTAATATTAATTAGTGATTTCTTAAGATAGTAAAAGATGTTAATTTTATAAAATCCAAAAATAATATTATTTTGATTTTTAAACAGATTAAAATAAAGTTAAAAATTATATATAATATAATATATTAACGATTATTTTATAAATTTAATAATTATTTAATAATTTTAAAAGATTATTTAAAATTGTATCCGATATTGTTGGTTCAAATGTGACACTAATTCCAATATTTATAATATTGGTTTAAGTATTTTATTATATACACATTTTTCCTTGAAATGGTTTATTCGCCTATTGTGTTTTATTATTTTGTATTTAATTAAAATGTTAAAATTTTTTTTTTGAAGAGCGAATAAGATGTTAATTTTTTGTAAAGAAGAAAAATGCATATTTTCCGCAGCCTCCTACGCGAGCCTTATAAAATTAGGTTATATATTCACAAAACAAGGCCTTACAAAATTATGGTCAACCAATATGTTCATTACTCCATTGAGAGTCCTGCAATCATAGATGAGTTTGATTCAAAGGAATGGCATTTTTACAGATTGTTTGAAAACCACAATAAAGATGAATCATGTTTTTAACTACAAAATTACAGGTGCTATATGTTCCTCCACCAGACTTAGATCGCGAAGCGCGATATGAGATAATTCAAATTCATGTACGCAATATGAAAATAAGTGAAGATGTTGATTTGAGAAGATTAGCAGAAGATACTGAGCTTTTTACAGGGGCTGAATTGGAGGGTCTTTGTAAGGAAAGTGCAATTGCTGCACTGAGGGAGAACATGTCTGCCACAGTTGTGTGCAATCGTCATTTCCAAGCTGCCAAACAGTTGTTGAAACCAGCATTAACAAGAGCTGATGTTGAAAAGTATGCATCATTCATGAAGTCGCAATCCTTTTCATATTCCGATCAGACTGAAATTTAGTTCCAGAAAAAGTGGCAAGCATGAACAGAAATCTTCAGATCATGAACTTGCTTCTGGGATTCGTACTGCTTGCTAAATGTTTTATCGCTTATGCAAATTATAGACCGTATGAAATATCAGCGACTTGAAAGAACTGCTTATATTGCTTCGTACGATACTATGCCTGCAATTTAATTTGATATTTTACTCAGCATTTCACCTCTTTCAATTATAAGCTTTGCTTTGCTTTAATGAAGCTATTTAGGCGAAAAGGAATTCCAAGCAGATCATAGTTGAAGGTAGGTCCAAAGTCTAGATAAACCACAAATGTTAATCTAGATCCGTTTTTTTATTTTCATTTTCATTTTTTAGTTAAGGAATGATCATATTCTAGTTTTGAGTGAGAATAGTGAGTAATGGCATTCAGTGGCGGCGTTTGAAATTAGGTATCATGCTACTCTCCATATTAGCCCACTTCTCCCGGTCTTTATCACCAAAGTGCTAAGAGACTTGAATGTTTCATATGTGTTATTCTAGTACGATTAGATGTAGACTTCCTGAAATGTCAAATAGAAAATGAGAAAAAGAAATGGAAGAAGAGAGTGAGCGGTATAAATTATTTCAACATTTTATAAAGAGAATGAATCTTTTAATCAAAGGATAAAAAAGAATGGGTTCGGATCTCGTGCAAGAAAGAGTGGTATTTGGTAGCTTGAGGTTGAGAAGGATGAATTTGTAGACTTAACGGCGGAGGATAGGGTAGCTTCAAACAATGCTAAATGGGAAAGTAACTTCAAAAACTTAATTTTAACCTATATATTTTTATTGAGATTGTAATTTTTTAAAATTTTGACAAAGATGAAGGAAGTACGAAAAAATTTACTGTTAGTTTACGTTTTTTGTAGATGAAATTTATTCTAGTTCTATATGATTAAGTTTTATTTTTTTACCCAACTATTCTAGTATTCAACTTAGACAATTGTACCTATCATTTTATACTAATAAAATGGTAGTAGGGGTAATCCCACAAAGTAATTGATATAATCCTCTAATTATTATTTGATCAATAATAAAGATGGTTTGTTGATAAAGATTAAATAGGAAAAGAGTGAGAAAATCCTCTCATTTCTCTCCTCACCATCCAGACTTATGGTAAAGTCAAAATTCCACTTGCCCTAACCATTATTTTCTTTTTTGACATTTATCCATTTTTGACCTCCTTCTATTTAAAAAAAACTTCTAATTAAGGAATCAAACTAAGTGGGAGAGGAGTTCAGATCCTCTGTCTAATATTATGGTGTCTTATTCTGTCCAATAAATCTCAGCCATTTATTTATGTGAGTCCCGTGTAAGTCCCGCAAAATAAATAGTTGAGATTCTATAAGACACAATCAAGAACCTAGTTACATATATCTTCCCTTTCACCAAATCTTTGACCATCTTTACCATTCAGCTCCAATCTTTCAATCATTTTTTTTTTTGGAAGAAGTTAACATCAATCTTTCAATCATACTAACCCAAAAGTGCACGTCTATAGTCTATAGACTCTATACTTAGAAAGTATCTAACTTTTTTTTTTTTGATGAGGAAAGTATCTAACTTAGACCCATACGATAAATAAAATTAAAGCACTTCATTTTTCTCTCGTTTTTAAATGCGTTAGGGCTTGTGTGTCAGACAAATGGCCAAAATATGAGAACAATTGTGTTTTGCAACTCTAAGGGATTGAGAGATGTCGTATTTGCATGTTGGCTTGGTAAATGGTGATGCTTTTATGTATACATTAAATTAATTTTATTATCTATATTTTTTGCCTTTTGTATTTTTTTTAGCTTGATATATGACATAATTCCTAGAAAAGAGTATTTGTGGGATAATAATTCCCGAAAAGTGTTATTTATATATTTGTTCAAAACAGTAGAGGTTCTCTTAGACAAGTACCCCTCCATTATTATCAGTTGCTTATTCCCTTATCACTTCTTCTGTATGAAAATTTTCTTTGCTAAGTAGGTCTTTTTTACGTCTTTGGTTGGTTCCATGGATATTTTATTACACTATTTGAGGCGGGAATATTAAGGAAATTAACTAAGCATTTTTAATTTGGATCCTTGTAATAAATAATAATCGATCGAATATGTGTTTGAATTTTATACATAAATTTTGTAACTTATCATACTTACCATATGTCTTTAAGTTCTGGCTTAAGTTTAATAAGGAAGAAGATGAATTCTCTTTCGTTAGCTAATTAATAATAAATTAAATAGAGTCAACAATCCACTTTGATGAAGCAGATGGAAACCATTCTAATAAGCTTCTTTATGAGGACCTAAAAGACTACATTAACTCTATAGAAGTCAATGATCTCCCAAGAGGTAGCACTTGGAGCAATAAGCATAAAGGCTCTACCTTCTTAAGATGAAAACTGGATAGCAGCTTGTCCAATTTTCTCTAGCCTCGATCAGACATTCTTTAAATTTTGTCCAATTCTCCTTTTTTGATTTACTCAAACTTTTTGCAGCCTTTAATAAGGCATCCTTTCAGGCTCGCAATTACCAGATGAACATACATGGTTTTCAAGATGTTGTTAAAAAAAGGTATTAGCTTATACATTCCAAGTGCTAAATAGTTTCAATGCTTCAGGAAGCTTAGTTGCATTAGCGGAGAAATTCAAGTCTTTTATAAAGTAAATGTTGGCAACCTTCATCACTTACTAAATACTGCCAGAGAAACTCTTGACAAAGCTTAAAATGAACTATATCTAGATCACACCAATCCCTTACTCCAACAAGTTGAACTACAAGCTTCTTCCAACTTCATCAAAGAAGCTAAATTTGATCATTCCCTATGGAAACAAACGTCTAGAGTAAGATGGTTGATTAAAGGAGGCAGGAATACCACTTTCTTTCATAGAGCTGTCCAAATAAGGAAATCTTCTAACATAATTGTCACTTTGGTTTCTAGTGGCACTTAACTTCATACTGAGGATGAATTTGTCTTTGAACCTGAGAATTATTTCACTTAGTTACTTAGTACTAGATCATCAACAACTTCCTCTCTAAGACTTCTTCATTAAATCATTCAACAAAAGCTATCTCCAAGTGAAAAACCCCAATAGCTCTAACTGAAATAGAGTTTGCTATCAAATCTCTAACTCAATTCAAATCCCCAGGTCCAAATGGTTTCAATATCCTATTTTTCTCTAAAAATTGGAGCTTCCTAAGGCAAACTGTGATAGATGTAATCAATAATTCTTTAACAAGAGAATCCTACTGAAAGAACTGAACAAAACCTTAATCACTTTGATCACCAAGTGCAAAGACCATAAATCCCTAAAAGAATTTAGAACAATTTCCTGTTGTTATTTCATTTACAAAATCATTTCCAAGGTAATTGTAGAAAGACTCAAAAACATTCTCCCAGGTCTAGTTGATTACTTACAATGATGAATTGTTTGAGGAATAAACATGAGTTATTCTTATGGCGAATTGTTTGAGGAAAATAAACATGAGTTATTGGTATAAACATGAGTTATTGTTTGAGGAAAATAGGGGGACAAGTGGAACGATGAGATTAACAAGTAGAATTTCGTGAAGATAGAAATTCTTATGGTTTTAAGAAGATGAAATCGGAACCTATGTGGGTACATGTTTATAATAAATTAAATAAGCCATTTTTGCTTTCTTTAAATCAAGGAAATTAATGTTTTAAATTGCATCATAATTGTTGCATCAATTTTGCCTTGAATGCATTGCGAAATTGCTACATGTTTAATATGTGAATTGTGTGATGATTTTCCATCTATAAGTTTGAATTAATGGCAAATATACATATGTGTAAGATGTAAAGTGAAGGATAATGGGATGATGAGATGAATGATAGTGATATTTGTACAAGTCCAAGAAGGTTAAATTGTTTGTTATTGGGAATATCTATATGATGATCCATTATCATACACAACTGAGTCTATTAAGCACATAGGTAATATATGTGTGGAGATGATATAGGAAGAAACCTATGACTTATTGAATAATTGTTAGCCATAGTTCTCATAGTTAAAGTCTAAGGAGAACTAGAGTGACACGTAAAAGTGCTTACAATGATCAAGTGGACATAGATTGAGACTTGTTGATAATGTTGCAATGAGAAATAAATTCGAAGACTAAGAGAATAATATTGTCTAGGATTAATAAAGATCAAAGTATCAATCATGTAAGAGATCAATTTGTGAATTGAGGGAGATAAATATGTGGATAAAATGGGATGAATTTCATGACGCCCACCCAGGTATATGCGACAATAAGTATGTTCATCACTCCATTGAGTTTGAGTGATTTGAACATTTTGACCTTGTGAGGACGATAGAAATTGGTCTTCCCGAGATATTAAGAATAGTTAATAATGTGGTGAGGATAATAGGTGATTGATCAAGTTTGCATGAATAGTATAGATGATGGTGGCAAGGAAACCCTCTTTCAAAGAAGAATTTTATTAAGTTAGGTTAAGCAGATCAAATAGTTTATATTAATGGTGATCAATGAAAGAACTGATCAGGAAGGAGTATGTAATGATTCGAAAGTGAGTACACTCCCTAACAAAGACTCAAGCAGAGAGGTAGAATATGTCATTGAAAGGTATGTATTTTGTTTGATGTAAACGATCATATGAGTGGATCCCTAAATTTGAGGAGACACGAATTGTTAGTACGAGGAGTATATAGGTTCACATTATATTATGTGAAAGTATGTTTGGGAGATACTAATCTGACTTGATGAATGTATTAAAATCAAAAGAATTAAGTCTGCAAATAATTTTTCGTGTGTGGAGAAACTGGCATGAATGAGTAAACATGAGAATAAGTCCAAGTGGGATTTGAGGGAATGGAAGGAATGGAGAAAGTCATTTGAGAAAGGAAGTTAAGTGGGAGATTGAAAAGAAAGTGAGACAATGTACCTCATTGAGGAATCAGATATTTAAGGAATCACGAGGGCTAATCATGAGGCACACGGAATTTGATAATTGTTTGAATTAACAAGTGCCCGTTAGCACTATGGTAATGGAGACTAAAGTGATCCAAGATTTGATGATGTATTAAAGGCATTCGAAGAATTGAGAAAAATAGTTTGAATACATGAAGGAAAAATGTGTAAAGCGTATGAGTAATGTAAGTAAAGAGAATTTTGAAAGAATTGTGCTAATGTAGATCATATGATGTAGATTTGGAAATTTTGTAGTATGCACTGAGGTTGTATAAGATATTTGGCTAAAATCCGATGCAGCGTAACAAAGTGATTTCATATGTATGGAGACAACTGAAGCCGTATGAGTTGATGATTCGATACATGATTTAGAACTACTACATTAATGATAGTTTTGAAAGTTTGGAGACAATATATGTACAAGAACATCTTAGATATGCACATGCAAGTACAGGTCATAAGAAATTTGAGGCAATCACTGAATTGGGAGAATTAAATATGAGAATCAGGAGATTGATATAAATAAAGACTATGACTGTACAAGTGAGAAATTCCAAATGAAGTTAAGTGTTATATCAGATGCATTAAGCATAAATTCAATATTATGATTATCAGAACTAGAACAAGGGAAAGCATGGCATGTGGGGCTTGGTATATCCCAAATTGAAGAGTAAAAGATTGTGAATCTTATTACGAGATTGAAACCAGATTTGAATTTCGAGTTCGAATAGGAAGAATGATACATGATGAATGAAATAAGAAGTATAGGAAATCAATAAAGATGATTGAGCAAAAAGGGATTGCTAGAAAAGTATCAATGGTAACATAAATTATGCATCCTAGTAGGGATACATCGAAAGATCTTTTAGTGACTAAGAATGTCAAGGAAAGCAAGTGAATGTTTGAATTGATGGTTTTAACTATCAAGAATATGCTTAAGGCCTATAGTTTGAAGTTCATAGGACCATGAGATCCAATTGTAATTCTGTTTGACCTTAAGTACGACAATCACTGTCCTAGTGATTTTTATCTTGAATGCTGTATGAGGAGATAAATGATAGGAAAGGTCATCACTCTTGTATTATGATGAGTAAGGCTTACAAGTTATCGAAGGCCAGAGTTGGAGATTTTATTGACAGGCAAATTTGATCAAAGCTAAGAATTAAGTGAATTAAGAAAGATGAATGAATTAGAAGGATCAATGGCAAGGGCATGAAATTTAGTAAGAATAGCATGAGAGTTAAGTGGGTTAGCACACAGTCACTTAACATTATCCTGATGTGAATCATCACACGCAAGACAAGTTACCTCTGTGATACTCTCACATGAGTACATGTTTATGAGTACAATCATGCCAAGGTATGCTCAAGACCAAGCAAGTAGGATTAGGATGGTGTGATATCTGAACAAGTTATGGAGGGATTGATTGAATCTGTTAACTAAGGTCATTGAAAGAAAGCATTTGAGTGATGGAGTAAAATGGAAAAACAAAGGAGTACAAGAGGAAGCAAACCCTTGCCACTAGATCAGTAAGATATGAATTTCGAGGACG
>JAOTBA010000001.1:6740628-6755047 GCA_025629845.1 Erythroxylum squamatum | reverse complement strand
TTCTTTCACACTTAGCCTCTTCAGGCTATCTGCACTACTTTCAACTGAAAGGTGTTTCGAGCTTTGTTACAGAAAAATAGCTCTAGATGTTTTTGCACAATAATTTCTCTCAAGAATTGCTAAGCTCTTAAGTTTCGATAACTTCAGTAACTTCTGCAATCTTCGACTCTGACTTATATTTATAGCCTTCATCTTCAACTGCTTCTTGATCTTTAAAGAAACGGTTATTCAGTTGAGTTCTGTAACAAACTCAGACTGATCCGTGTTTTGCTTCTTCCGTCTGCTTTTCTTCTGTCTGCTTTTCTATCGTCTGCTTTTCTTCCGTCTGCTTTTCTTTCGTCTGCTTTTCACTTAGCTTCTTTCGTCTGCTTTTCTATCGTCTGCCTTTTATTTTTAGCTTCCGTCTGCTTTCTCTTTGTCTGCTTTTCAATAAGCTTCTGTCTGCTTTTCTATCGTCTGCTTTTCACTTAGCTTCTTTCGTCTGCTTTTCCATCGTCTGCTTTTCTTCTGTCTGCTTTTCTATTGTCTGCTTTTCACTTAGCTTCTTTCGTCTGCTTTTCTATCGTCTTCTTTTCTCCGTCTGCTTTTTCTTTTAACTTCCGTCTGCTTTCTCTTCGTTTTGCTTTATTATTCATCAAAATCATTAATCGTAAAGTCATTTTGACTTAACAGTACTCACCTTTAATTCATGTTTCAATAATTCTCTATCACAGTGCAACTAAAATTCCAAATGCAGTGCGATAAAAGAAAGCTTAGATCCAGGATCTAACAATGCAAAAGCTTTATAAGCAAAAATGTGTAACACACCTGTAACGACATTTGGAGAATTATGAGCCTCTTGTCTGGTCATTGCATAGACTCTGGCTTGGGACAACGGTTGGTTGCTCCACACCTCAATCCTGACAATAGGACTCCCAAAACTAATTCTACCTCTAGCACAGCCTCTCTGTCTAGACCCACTAGCTCAGCTCTGCTAGATAGTTGTTTCAATTACCACTCCGCATCGAAGGTAAGCTCCAGAAAGTTTCTAGCATTCACCACTGTGCTTCTTCCTACAATGCTCAAAATTAGGTAACTAACTCGATACTGCACCTCTTCCATTGCCAGACTATATAAAACTACCCCTCTGTCTAAACCCCAACTGTCTTCATCTAGTCGGTGGTCGAAAAGATTTGTTCTAGTGCTTACTAAACCTTCTGTTAGAACTACCTTGAGATTCATTGGGCCTCTTCATTTTAGACACTTGTCTATGTTCCCCCTGATCATCTCTTAATAGTTCCTTTATTTGGATCGAGGCTACTCTCAGCTTAGAGAAACGACTCAAGTTAGTGATAGCTAGCCTTATCTGAATTTCCATATTCAACCCATCTTTGAATCTCCTACATTTGTCTTTCTCAGTAGGAATCAAGGCAGTAGCATACCCTAACAGTTCATTGAACTTTATCTCATCCTTACTTTAGATCTAGAATTTCCTTCATCTTTTTATCTAGGTAGGTCTTAGGCATGTAGTTTTCCTTGAAGACCTTCAGATAGTCTTCCCACTTCAAGTTACAAGGCCTGGTGGTACTGCCTAGACTAGTTTTCCACCATTGGTATGCTGGGCAATGCAGTAAGGAAAGTACATAGTCAAACTTCTCGGTCGACTCGCAGTCCATCTGATCGAAGACTCTCTCCGTTCTCTCTAGCCATCCTTCGACCTTTGCAGGGTCTGTACTTCTGTAAAAGTCCACAACCCCCTGCTTCCTTAGTTTATTGTACCTCCTTTCCTTTCTCTCAGGAATTCTCAGAGTCAGTCTCTCAAATCGAGATACAAAAGACTCTCTACTGGCTCTTACTGATTTTAGGTCAGTTGATTATCCCATTTGATCTTCTATGGGCGAATGACCTATAATAAACAATAATAGCGATTACTATTTAAGTTCCTCACTATATATCATGTCTATATACTTATATCTATCCCTATGGATGCCAAACGATGCTCTGATACCAAAATTTATCGTATCCCACTCTCATAGGACACATACCCAAAATTCTGAAGAGTATCCAAGAATGTACCCAGAAGGGTGGCATGTTAGAGCAGTCACGTCACTATTTTAATCATGACATCATCGTTAAAAACATAAATATCACAATAATTAAAAATCTAATTCTTCGTTTTCATTTCATAAAACCGAATATACATTGTAGCATTACATACTTCCTCCTTACATACAATATCAAAGAACTATCAGAGTTTATAGCTCTATTATAAAATATGCTACATGTTACATGAATGAGGAGCTATACAAAATTCTATATAAATCCTTCAGTCTTAACTGACCGACTTTTGATCCGTTTCTTCTATCAAAAAGTAGTACTAGATCTCTTCTAAGTTGTCTTAAAAGCTAAGCCCAATCTCTCACACTTGCAAAGTCAACGTTGCAATTTTGATGAGTTTTGAGAACTCAGTCAGCTTAGCCATCATCGATGGCTCACTTATAGCACAACACACATACAGCTCATGTTTCAAGTTCACAAACAAATTATGTCATCATATAATGCACATGTTTCACCAATTGTCAAAAAGGCCCATATAACTCTTGGTTCACTTATTCACCTTTTACATTCATAATGGTTCATACAATTCAATTCAATCATTCATATAATGCATAATAAATTGTATGTGCAATGTTTATGAGACTCACTTTCATTTATTACTTTGTTGTGACTGAGTGCCTTTTTCACTGTCTCATATCTGTTGTGGATACCGGGCTCATTAATAATTATCCCTTATCCGTGAGAAATACAGGGCTCATTATACATAGTGAGCTAGAGGCTCTTACCACATTTTGAGCTTTAAGCTCTTTTTCACTAGTGACTCTGGTCATAACTTCCTTTATGTTATCATGCATTCATGTAGTGAAATGCATCATATGTATTCAATCATCCATTTGTGCTCAATTTTCTTTCGCATTCATATTCACATTCACCTTTAGACCTTAGTTCGACATTCAACAATTAAGTTGAGTATCACATATTCTGTCAAATTCACATGCAATGAGCACTTCTAATATATTATTCTTGCATCAAACGCCTTGGACATTCAAGATTCGAAATCAACACATTCACATCACAAAATAATTTAATTTAGAATTTGGACAAAACAATAAATCAATGTGAGACCATCTAGGTTACTCACAGTATGCTCCAGATAGTTATTGCCTCGACGTCCTGGTAATGTCTGAATATTGTCGCTCTAATTGCTCTTCTATATCATGCAATACATACACATCTACACAAAACTAATTTGCACATTTTCATGAATACTCAAACATATACATATGTATATTTGATATATATATATATACATGTTCAATGACAATCCTTGGTATATTTCCTTAATTCACATCTTATGATCATCCATATATCATATCTTGTGAAACTTGATTATCCTTAGTTTATCAATCATCTATTCATCAAACATACATTTACCAATCCTTTCCTAGCATTATACATCCACACAATTTCCCAATTCTCATTAATTCATTCATACCTAATTCATATTATTCATAAGAACACTTTTACATTATTAACAACTCATAACTTCCAAATTGAGATACATTTATATCAAGTCAATCTATTCTTTAATTCTAATGTCAATCAACATCTTAAACTTATGAATCACCTAACCACTTACTTTAGCAACCATCTACATTCATTTCAAACCTAAATTAAATCCAAAAACACCAAGGTAAGGTTGGAAGATAGCAGTGCACGATCGTGCTTGTGCATGATTGTGCAACCACCTGATGATCCCAGCACGATCGTGCAACTAATTAGTGATCCATGTTGACAAAGAAAAGGAGGTATTTAGGCAATACATTCTTCTAAAAAATGTTAATATATATCTTAAGTTTCTAACAACATTAATTTCATGCAGTTTAGTTCAGTATTCTGCAAGTTATACCTAAAATACTACAGACTGTTCTCACACCGCGACAACAAACTATTCTTAACTTCAAACCAAAATTTGAAACTCTTAAAGACATAATTCAAATTCGATTCCTTCATAAAAATTATAGCCATTTGTCTCTAGTTAAATCTAAAATTAAAGTAATCCTATTTGGATAAGTACAGATCAAGATATAGCTAAAACACAGATGCATGTTTAGTAAAAAACTACAGCTAACATATTCCAACAATTCTTCTTTCACTTTTCCAGATTTTCAACTCCTATATGTTACATTCAAACCATCTTATGCATAGTTCGGTAAACTCTACATCATTTCCTCTTCATTCTCACCTCAATTTTTTTAACTCAACAACATGCATGAAACCATCCATGAACCATTGTTTATCAATCATATAAAATCAAAACATAATCTTCATCATTTACTATCATACATAAATCTTATTTCTTCTTATTTCAAGAACATTTCTCAAACACCTTTTTGAAGCATAAATTTCACGTTCATTATACCTTAAATCCCAATCTATTTCATCCACATAACAACTTATAATCCATGGTTTTCATACTCTCAAAAACAGAATATAACATACACATTCATTTATCATTTTCCTACACTCATTCTATACACAAAAATATGACATACACCTACTTATTTCCTCATCCACATTACAACATATATTTAACTCCAATATCATGATCATTTCACCTTTAAACTATCAACAAATATGTTTATATTTAAACAACCTATGAAGATTAATGTATAACTTACTTGATAAAAATCCAAGCTTCTTCAAAATCACATAAACCCTAGCTTTCCAAGCTTTACACGATGATCAATCTTTCAAGGAGGAATAGGTTAGGTATTTAGTTACAAAATGAAGAGATAATAAGGATCTTGAAGAAACAAAGTGAAGGATAGCAAGAACTCAACTTGACGAGGGTAAGAGTAAGATGGTCGTGAGTGAAGAAAATGAAAAAGATGAAGAAGAGAGCATATGGCAAAAGTGAAAGACAAAAATAAAGATGGTCTTTCAAAATGTAAATATCGTGGGATGGGTTTAAAAGCAAGGTAAACAAATGCTTGGTGAGTGTCATGACATGTGTCATGACACTTACCACTTAAATAACCAAATTAATAAGTCTTTTTCTTAAGCTAACTAATGTCTCTTAACATCTAGTCCATTTGTCTCCAAATCTCCAAATCATTTGTCACCCAATTTTCTATGCCACTTGTTAATATTTCTATTACCATTTGTCACTTATTTCTATTACCATTTATCAATTGTCTTGCCACTTGGTATTTTTCCTAGTCCAAAATTCCTTAAAATTTTCTAAATTTTACCAAAAATTCTAGATCAATAATTTTACTCACCAAATCAATTTTCAAGACATATAATATCCACAATTCATAATATAATCATATTTATAAATCAATTAAGATCAACTATACCCGATAAATGTCAAATGAGTGCATGTACAGTCATTGTAATATGTGCAATTATCAAATTCACGTGTATGTATGCTAAATGATGCACGAGCATGAAATGCATGTCTTACTTTCTCAATATTATCTCTCATATTCAGTATTCTAGGGTTTTAACCCTTAACATGGGGAAAACAAGATGTTACAATTTGCACTGAATATTATAACCTAGATATGAAGTTAAATAACTTGTCCTCATCTTAAATACTCTCATTATCAAGCATTACCTAAAAAAGATGGATTATTTTTTGAAAGAATTTAAAGAACTGAACGGCTTAACAAATTCCCATACCAAACCATTTTGTTTTAATCTCTTTAACATATCTTCTAAGTGTCCACAGGCGAATGTCTAGCACTGATTTCATTAAAAGCCCATATTCTTTACCATAATTTTGTATCTCCATTGAGATAAATTGTCGAAAAGTTCACCTTTTTTATATCCCAGCACCTTAACATATGTAAAATAGTGCTCCATATCATATAAGAAGTTCTTGAGTTCCTCATCATTCTAAATGCCCTCAAAGCCTTTGAGTTCTTGCAACTTAGCACAGTGTTTTCAACACATCCCATATCCCTACTAGCAACTATACTTTTGAGGATTTTTATCTCAAAACTAGCTTTTATGCCTTTATTAACCCCACAACTTGATTTTACAATACTTGGATTGACTTTTCCAAGACTTCAAAACAAGATGTATAAGAAGGGACTTCCTTTTCATCTGTAGGTAAGGACGAACGAGCATTTTCACCAATGCAATACACTCATCTAGATTGCTACCATTTGCCATTGAATCACCAACATAACTCTAATACCAGTTGTTACGTAGATTTTGTAATGAACTCAAGTTCACACTAAAATTTGTCGAAATCTAAGTATGTTGTTGAAATTCCACAATTCAACTTAACCTTACTAATTCTCTCATGTTTAAGTATTTCTCACAAAGGATAAAGCAAACCAACATGATTCATTAAGCCCACAAAATAAAGTGGAGAATAATAGGAATAAAAAATTGCACGAAGCTTTACAACAAAATTGCTAACCTTTATATTTCTCATAATAGATACAAAGGGTAAAAGCTCTAACTCTCTCAATGAATGAAACATTTGCTTAAATGAGCTATTTATAAGCATTTAGATACTTGTTGGAAAAGCATATGGCATAAAGCTACTAAGCTACTAACTTGGTTGGTGGTTGACATTCCCAACCACTTTAGACGTTACTTAAGTTAGTGGTTTATATAACTTATTACTAATTCATTTATAAGTAAAAGATACATGTGATATTTACTTATAAATGAATGTAAGATACATCACTCATGTTTTTTGCTATGTCCTTCCATATTAGTATTGGTCTTCATCTAAAAGTGAAACTTTGCCGAGATCAAATCCAATTTGCATATGATTTGATAGATTCAGGCCCATGATCTAGTCTGTTCGTCCATGGTCCAAAGTTTAAGCATAAATTCATCCATAGTCCAGCCAAAATATCTAAGGGAACTCTAACTCACCCAAGCCAAGCTGATTAATGTCCTACAATCCATCAAAGCTAGTCCAAACTCAAATTATGCTTGATCCCACCTATTTAATTCACTTTGAGTCTTTTACCATATTTTCCCCATGCCTAATCCTCATTAGACGTTATCCAAGACTCACCAATACCTAGCAAAATGTTAAGGGTTTAGCATGAATTTGCCATATTAATCTCGCTTTCATATAGACATGTTCCCATGTCCTTACTACCATCTCTTTTTGTTCGTTTTCCCCAACCACCATCACTTTTTGTCGGTGCAGTCTTTTAAATTTTCCTATTACTTTTAGCATCTTTGACACCCACAATCTTTAGCTCATTCTTTATGTATGACAACTATTCTACAATAGGTGGGTTTGTAGGTAGTTATTCCAACTTCCTCCTTCTTTCGCTTTACTCGAGTTAAATACACCTTCATTTAACAACTCAACCCAACCATATTTACCGACCAAACTTTTAATATCATTTGTCATGTCATCATTATCTATTTCAAGTTAATCATTATACATATTTTTGCCTAACTTCCAATATTACCTTATCCAATCTCTCGTACTATTGACAACGAATGCTTGTCTTTTCACCAACATATTTTGTCAAGATTAATACCTTTGAATATAATTATTTTGTCCCCTTCATATAATCACAGCATGAAAAAAATTACACAAAGTTGTCAAAAGAATATGCATTGAGAAGTGTCTCGATAACATCCCATGTAAATAATGGAGCATCTGGTCAATACAAACATTATGTAAATGTTTCTTTATTTTATAAGAAGGAAAACTAACTAAGCAAATATAGAATGCAAAGTACATCACCTGTCGCACATTTAAGAAAAGGAGACCTAATATTGATGTTCACCATTACCACCACTAGTGCGCTTCTCATCTCGGTTCACCACCAAAATGTGAGAGTTCTGGTTTATTAACTATTCAGTTAACATTCTAGTTCTGGATGAGATGACCAATTTCTTGGATATTCATATGCACACCTGTGAAAGGCATACTACAATTTGAAGTTTAGTAAAACTCATCGTTATACTATTTTCGATGGTTTAAACCTGAGTCTATGTTTCAAAGATAAATATGCACGTTGACACGAATTCTCATCGCAAAAATATAGATGGTGTGTGGAAAAAAGTAGGAAGAAAAAATTTGATTGAAATATACTTCAAGAATTTTACATTTTACATGTTATTTAAATTATTTCATACAAATCGAAGGTATGGGAAGAAATCCGGAAGATTCGATTGCAATTAACACGTAGTGTCCATGTAGTCTACGAGCAAGTCCTTAACAAGCCCTCTATCAGGCATTTTCCCTGCAGCTCCATAAATTGGAGCCAGGCCTCCACTTATGGGACCAGGATTCTTTTTCACCTGAGATATGTATAAAAGGTAAAAGTGAGACGAACGCTAATGCCACACAAATGCCTAATCCCTCCCCTCTTGGTCCCATAACATTAATAAACTAAAAGTATGACAAAAAAAGAAATAAATAATCTCAAGCTTATGGCATATACCATGATAAGAACTTACAGTCTGTACAGATTCCCTTAAATCTTGGAGGAAGGCCTCAAAGACCGGTACATGTTGAAGAGTAACACAGATGTGAAGGCTGATTTCATCACATTAGCATGGTTTAGTATATTTTAGCATAGAACATAATTTCATAAAATAAATGTTCTGAATTAAGTTGATAGAAGTCTAGAATGTGGAGAGTCAACTTTCTAAACTATCCATATTTCTATGTGCTCCTAAGAGTACAACATTCTTGTAGGACAGAAATACTGACCTGTTAGGTTTCTGTAAGGCATTTAAATGCCAGCCTTTGCATGACATGACGTCGTTGACTTCAAATATGTCTAAAGAATTTGATCCAAATGCCACGATTGTCATGTCTGGCTTTCCAACCACAAATAACTCAGGTATCTCCTTTATTCTGAAACAACAATTTAAGCTACCAGCTTCAGTAGCTCAAATTTGTTAATACAAACCCAAAGCATAGGTAAACGGTAAATGCAACACATACCCATCCTGCATCTTCTTTGACGTCTCCATTATTGCTTTTGTATTCTCCAAGTACCCTGTAAGATCACACAAAACTACAATTAGCCCAAACACTAAGCATCCACAGGATATGCAACACAAGAATGGCAAAAACCAACACCTTCTTCCCCCAAAGAAATCATTGCTGCCCAAGCCCCAGCAATCAGATTTCCAGGCCTGCTTCCAGCAATAGTAGGAGAAACATAGAGCCCACCAGACCACTCCGTAACTGCGGCAAAGAGAATAACACATAATTGAAAACAATAAGTGCAAGCTGAAAAATCAGGAAGTCCACAAGATGCATATCGCAGCAGAAATCCAGACCAAGCTAAGGTCTTGGAATCCATATCCACATCAAGTGGATTAGGAAACAAAGTCATGTCAGGTAGTCCCTGTTAGAGATATCTTGTTCCGCACATCAATCATCCAAATTTATCATTCAACAATTTCATTGTTGAAGAAAAGTAAACTTACCTGCGACAAATTGATGCTGTTCGAAAACAGAAGCGACCAAGCACAGACATAGAGTAGCATTTCAAGCTCAAGATGCCATGACAAGAAACTGACATTAGAAAAACTTCCAAGAGAAAGCATCAAATAATGATGTTAAATTGCAGAAAACATAAGTCCTATATGAAAGTCATATGATTTCAAAACATTGATTACTATACTAATTAGGCACATGGTCTTCTACAAATTAGTGGCCTAACCACCATTGGAAATAGAACAAACTGAAACAACCAATTAATTGACAGAGCAAGACAACATGAATTTAACAAGAGTTGCTCAATATCACAGGCTGAAGGACAAATGGAAATCAATTTCTAAAGCCAAGGAAAGTTTGTGTAATGTCTCTCGTGTTTCGGCATATATTTTGGACTCCCAATTGGAAACCAAAGAGATATCCACGTTTACAAATGATATACTTTGCAGGAACTTGAAGAAAAGCAGAATTAGTCATACCTTTCTAATATCATGATTTCTATACAGAACTATACTGGTTCCTTTCGGAGCTAGACCATATTTATGCACATCCACTGATATTGATGTTACTCCTTTAACAGTAAAATCAAAAGGCGGAATAGGGTACCTAAAAAGAAAAGGTTATTGACTTCAGTGCATTACAGAAATAAGAAATTTGGAACCAAAAGGACAATCATTAGATTAAACTTCTGTCATACCCAAGCTTACGGGCAAAAGGTAATACAAATCCCCCAAGGCAAAGGTCAACATGGAAACATATCCCATAGCTATAAGCCAACTTCCCAAGCTCCTACAGAATGAATTTCATGAGTTTCAACTGAGAGTTAGAAGAATAGGTTAGAAACAAGAATTTCAATGCATGCCGTTGTTAGCATATAATCAATACCAAGGTTTCATCTTAAGGAATTCACATACATCAATTGGATCAATTACGCCATGTGGGAAACCGGGTGCAGATCCAACAATCTGCAAAACCATGATAATAACATCAATCTGATCCAATCTGGAAACTATTCGTCAAGAAAAATAAAGAATACTCCATCCATTGACTGAATGATCATCCATTTCCTTTGCAGCCTGCCCCACCTGAAGGACAAAGAAAATGAAATTAATAAACAAGAACCCAGATACATACCAAAATTGTATTCCTGTTAATGTGTCGCCTTAATGCTGTCACATCTGCAAGAAATTCCTTATTCACTGGTACACGCCACAGCTTAATATTAAAATATTGCGCTGCCTTGTCATATGCTGAGTGTCCAGATTCAGGTATGATCCTATGCTTGGGAAGAAAACAATTAAAGTTACTTTTATGATGACAAATGGATAACCAAAATAACAATCAAATACGGAGAAATGGAAAAAGCATACATTTCAGGGTTTGTAATTCCCTTCTTTGCCTTCATGTAGTCACGAGATGTCTTGACAGCTAATAATATACTCTCAGTCCCTCCTGAAGTCATATTTCCACATATTTCTCCTCCAGAAGACTTTTCCTTGCTACCAAGTAGTGAGGCCGTCATTGCAACAACTTCTGCCTCAAAACGTGCTACGCTTTGAAATATGTCCAAATGCAGTGGATTGGTATGCACAAACCTGAATAGAATTCCAATAAAATGTTGGGATATTAGGGTTCAACCAAACGAGAAAACATAAGACTGCTATTTTGTGGTTTGTGACAAAATAAGTAGATACAAAGCATTACTAACATTGAACATGCCTCATTTATCAGAGAAAAATGTCCTTCAGCTTCATTTCCTCCTATGTACCTGCCAAGCACATGGAAAAGAGAAAATTTGTACAAAACTGAAACTGTATCAAAATAAAGAATTTTATTGATCTGAAAGCAAACGGTACTTAAATATGCAACCAAAAGTAATAACTGCAAAACCTACACTGCACCAGAGCATTTTCCTTGCCAAGCCGCATCATTCTTTTTTTCTTCGTTCATTTTTTCTAAAACGCTGACCCCTAAGCCTTCCCTTGGCAGCTCTGATCTCCATGACTCTCTCTTAGATTTATTGCCAGATTGCAGTTGATCCACTACCTGCACGTTTAGCAGGCAAGAAAGACATTAGCCTGATTACAGTTGAGAATTTTGAGCAAGGGGCATAGCGTTATCTGTCTGCAAATAAGTAATGAGGTCTCTGGAGTTCGAATACCACTTTCATAAGTGTCCTAATTGTTTATAATCATTTGCCGACTCTGAAGTTGCAATATCACATACGAACTAAGACTTCTTTTATCTTCTCTGCACTTGCATATTTGATGATCAACGGCTCGATGTCAGCCTTTAAGGGACATACGATATCTAGGCAACAATTCTGTCCCATATAAAAACTCTATACTTTCAGTTTAACACCAAGTAATTCACCATCTAACAAGCCACTTACATCGTCCATTAAGCATATGTAAGACAACAACTTGGCAATATGTAAAAATTCCAGTTGGAAACTTACAAAAAGGATGTATTGATGTACAGTAAAACGAAAAGACTGAATCCCAAAGCTGGGTATTGATTGCTAACTTCAACTTCAATGTTGTTTTACTTTTCATAATTAATTCCCTCGCCAGTCCTTGTTCAACTACTCTGCAGCACTGGTTACGCCCATTAAATGCACTCCGAGTAAACATCAATGCAATAACATAGGACTGACCCACAAATAGTAAAAACAGAATATAAATTCTTTACAGGAATTACAAATAATGTTTTTTTTTCCATGAAAAGGAACTATCATATATAATGTCCTCACCTTCTGTTTTTCTTTCTGGATATGGCTATTCGCGCCAGGCACCAACCTTTCAATATCGAAAAACAAAGAAAAGCCCATCATCAATATTTAGAAATATCTACAAAGTGGTTGTTAAAAAATTAGAGAAACAAATCGGATGTCGATTATACTTACTTGACAAGGGTTGTAAGAAATCCAAAAATAGTGGCCTTGAATCCATTTTGATGAACGAAAGCTATAAGCAACTGAAAAGCTCGCGCGAAGAAGAACGTAAATAGAGGGGCGAGAACCAGAGCCAGAGGCTCGTACTCCGACAGAAACGAATTCGCAGAAGCTCGAAAGCCACTTAACAAGGAATTTAAATCCAAAGCATGCATTTTTTTCTCACAACAACAGACTTGGAACAAAACAGACTCACTTATGTAATTACAGATTCGATTAGGCTCATATACGGTAGGGAAAGAGAGAGGGGTGCACGCTGTTAGGTTAAGTTTGGATGGCGTGCAAGGCTTGTATGGGATCCGATTGTATAGTTGTATTTGGCGGGCGGGGTTAGCGAGGTTGCATCGGCTGTGTCTACTTGGGCCAATTATATTGATTGATGTCTTTCGTAGATCGGTATCGCTCAAGATTGAATTGGTATCAAACGATATTGTGCTTTAGATAAGTCATAAGTGGATATGGCGTCTAAGAATTCCCACTTTCCTCTGCATTTAACGCTTTCGTTCTATGTTTGACTGTGATTTGGGCTAAGAACAGAAAGCTTATCTTGCTCTTCTTCGTTCCTATAACAAAAAAGTCAACCTGAGCAAACACTGAAGCTTTTAAGGTTTGTTTTAGTACAAATTTCGTTTGGCAAAGACTCGGATTTCGTATCGAGTTGCGTGCGGTACATAGATGCATCTGGATTTTTACATAAATACCACAGATTACCATAATTGATTATAGAAAAACAGAATAACCCTTCTTATTTCATTGAAAATACAATTATGCTATAATAATTTGTCTCTATCTTCGACAATTGTAAAGCAAGCGATAGACATATTTTCTTCCACCTTTCATTAACCCAGTGTAATTAGAGTTTGGATCTTTTGTCCAATATTATAGTGTCTTATTATGTCCTATAAATTTTAGTCATTTATTTATGTAGATCTCGCATGATTCCTGTATAAATAAATACGGGATCCGCATAAATAAATAGTTGAGATTCATAAGACAGAAACTAAATAGCTATTTGTAGAATGGCTTGTTTGGGCAAAAAGTTATTAAGAGCATTTTCTTAAAACCCGATTAAAAAATTCTGTTTCTGAGAGGGACTCCAACATAAAATTTGTAGCGAAAGAAAATAATGAAAAATGCTAGTGTGCTTGCGTTTTTTTTTAAGTTGTATACTTTTTTTAGTAACTTATTTCTTGTACTTGATATTAGTTTTAGAATTTATTTAATTTTTAACTTGAAAAGTAAATATACTTGTTGTTAGTGATTCTTTTGTAATAAGTAGAGGCAATGTTAATATAAATAGCACAAATCTTACATATTCATATAAGTAAGTTTGAGAGAGTGTTGATGGAAAAATGATAAATGTTCGTAAGTAAACAATAGTATTAACAAACTAATAATAGTTGATTGTTACTATTCTAAGTCAAATTTAGAGGAGCATAAAATTCAATCGATTTTTAAAAACCGAACCAAATCGGTCGGTTCGATCAGAAATAATATAAACCACTAATTGTCTGGTTCGATTTCATTTTATAACTTGTTTATATAAAAACCACCAATTTATTAGTGAACCGGTCGGTTTGCCAGCGAATCAGTCAAAACAAGTCAATTCTATATAATTTCATAAATCAAAACTATTCAACCATTCTCGCTTCACTCTTTACACTCTACCATCTTCTTTTCTCAGTTCTCAACTTCTCGTAGCTTCATTTTCTGAGTAAAGCACAGGGATTGCAAAACCAGAATCTTTAACAGGTTTCGCACTGTTAGTGAATATATAAAATCAATTAAGTTGGCCTCACACAACAGCTTAAGCTGTTGTGGTGAAACGGTCACTTAACATGGTATCAGAGCCTTTGTGACCAAGTGGTCATGAGTTCAAATCCTGTCACCCACCTATTATTCAGCACAAGGTAGAGTGGGCCTGTGCAAGTTTCAAGTCCAAAGGGCTTTCACTTGAGGGGGTGTGTTAGTGAATATAT
>JAOTBA010000001.1:6682916-6698094 GCA_025629845.1 Erythroxylum squamatum | reverse complement strand
TTTATATGTAAAATATTTAAAATTATTGTTATTTCAAATTAATTATCATTATTATTTATTATTAAGATTTTTGAAATCATGGTTGATGTAAACAGTAAACTAGTAAAGTATACAGCACAACTGTATAATATATCAATATGAACTATTTTGTAATTTTTAAAAATTTTAAGGATTATTTTATAAATTAAAAAAAATTTCTGAAACGGTACTCGGTACCGATCTATACCGGTACAGTTCTGTTCTAAAGTTCAATCCGATACTGAGCCCGATACGATATTCAAAACATGGTATTAGTACCCTCGCTAAGGTAATTAAGGCACCTGTTAAACAAAAAAAGCATGTTTGCCCAAGGCATGCCAAGTTTCCGTTTTGGTATAACTCAAATTAAATAATGGTAAAAGAATATTATAATATACTGTATGACTCTTAAGATATTATAAGAAAAGCTACTGGGGGATCAACTCCCAACCTAATGATGCTCTTGTGGCGATTTGTTTCCACCCTTCCCATTTCCAATCCCATTCAGCCACAGTGTTTCTTTCCCTCTCTAAAGTTAAATCCTTTTTGCTTGTTTCCTGATTTCACACTCAAAAAGTCCAAACATCCTATGGCTTGGAGGATGAACCTATCAACATCAGAAACATCATTGTATGGTGTGGTATGTGAAACACAAGAAAGCACCCATACTGTCCATTTCCTTACCACTCATTTTTTAGGTCTTTTGTATTTTTCATTATTTTTTTTCCTTCGTTACATCGTTTTATATGACTCTATCCTTCCCTTCCCTCGACGCCACGACCATGAAGCCTCACAGACACAGTGAAAGCGGAGATAGAGAGAGCGACTTTGAATGACTCAACTGTTGACTCTTCATAGTTATCTACTCTCCGAATTTCCTTTCCATCTAAAGTATCTCTCTGTCTCTATCACTATCCATGTCTCTCTGCTTGTACACTTTCTGTTTACCTCCAAAGTTGAGTACATTATCCTCTTTTCGCTTTCTCTCGCAGTAATTCTCACCGTAAACAACCCAGAGTCAGTCACTCTCTTTATCCCACACGCTCTGTCCGGCTTTCTTCTGGGCTATTGCCAGAGAAAGCCAACTCATATCTCTCAGCCGTTTGTCAGAGTGTTAATGGCTGGGAAGTCTGGAGTAGTCTTCTTCTTGGTCTCGTTCACTCTTTGGACTTGGTGTGTCACTGCTTTTCCTATGTTTTAGATCTTCAAATCTTGATTCTTTGTACCCCAATCTGCAGTTCCCTCACGTCCCATCTGTTTTTCCAAGATCCGTTTTGCTACCTCACTTGCTGAAGGTATCAAAGACTGGATTTTTATTCTGTTCTGTGCAGGGTTTCTTGGGGTTTTCCAGGTACCAGTACTAGTCACAAAAATACCGTCTCTTTTGTTCCTTTACTCGTAAAATGCTAGTTAGAACTGCTCAAAAAGTTGTTATTCAGATCTTTGTTTCCTTACATCCTGTAGCTTGCACTGTGTACTTGATTTTCTAAAAGAGAAGCGCACAATATAAAGGAGGTTTAGACATCGACTCTTTTACGTGACGAAGATGCTTTCACTTTTATATCTCTTCAACATCAACTTTTGCTAAGGGAAGTAGTCCTTTCTGAAGAGATTTGAAGTATATTACCATACAACTCTTCGATTTAACAGACTCATTCTGGGCAATTGTGCCATTGTCTCTTGAGGTAGTCCTTTCAAGAAGGACTTACTTTTTGTGACTGGTTTACTAATGAACTTTTTCCAAAGAAAAATCGGCGTTCTTCAAGGCCGAGTGTAGTTGGGATTAGAGTGTGATTCCCATGATTTGACATGTTTGAACATCAATACTAACTTGTGTTTTACTACTATAATGCAATGAGTGATATGGCCAAAAAATCTGGAGAATACTATAGGAAAGTTGTTATTGTTTGTATCCTTGCTTCTGATATTTTACAGTCCATAAATATGCTCCTTACCCTATTGACTGTACCATATTCATTTATACGAGCTGGTTATCTTCCTTGGAGATGTCATAGGTTAACCCATCATACTGACTACCAATTATTGTTTCTAATTTCATCTTCGTTTGTATGGTGTTGATTCAGTTTCCTTTGGGAATTGACTTGGTTGAACATTTGGAGAAAGAAATGATTGCGGAATGGAGACTGTTATACAAGGAAACTAGGATGTCCGATTGGCTACAATTTTAAGTCACCTTGGTAAGTGACGCGGTTGGAAAAACTAAAGAATCCCTAGTATTGCTCAAACCGCTGTTTGTGGTAGTTTTGGTGGGCGTCAATATTGTTCAGAAGATAAAACTTGGGAATTTGGGTGATCCAGAGGACAAGTTAGTACGAAAGGTCAAAAGTTTTGTGGAAATTTTGATGGAATCGTCATCATCAGGAGCATATAAGAGAGCTCGGATGGCGAGCAATGGAATACAAGTCCCGTCATGCTTGGTTGATGGGTGCACATCCGATCTTAGCAAATGCAGGGACTATCATCGTCGACATAAAGTATGTGAACTTCACTCCAAGACTGCAAGGGTCTTTATCAAAGGTCTAGAACAACGGTTCTGCCAGCAGTGCAGCAGGTGAGAAATAACTTTTACGTAGAAGCTTTCCTTTTGTTTTTGTTTTCTTATAACTTCATGTCTACTGCCGCCGGTATTTTCATGTTTGTTATTAACATTGGAGTGCTCAATCTAAGAGCCATATGCTTTCTTTACATTTTCTGATAATTCTTTTCAACCCTTACATGGTTTCTGTTAGGCTCATGAATTTGGGAAAACCTGTTTAAAGCTAATGTGTCCTAGAATTATTGTCTGGTCACTTAAATTACGTTCTAATGGGGACATGGCATTCCCTATTGCCGCTGGCAAGAATTACATAAGTTGCTGTAGTCACTGGGGCCGCATTTAGCTTGTTTTGCTTTGACTTGATTGTAAACATAATCACGCTAATGCATTCTTTCTTTATAGATCTGAAAAAAATTGTATTCAAGTTCTCGGATTGGGGCTTTTATTTAATGTTTTCAACTTGGGTACTGATCTATAAAGTACATACTTTTGCATCCTTGTGCTTATACGTGCATCTTGGCTGAATGCCAGAACAATTAAAACATTGAATCAATGTAAGTACACTTATTTCTGATTTTGTGCTCTGTTAACTTGAGGTGGAGCAAGGGTTTCATGGAGAACCATTCCTTTGGGTTATCAACACTGTTAGGTTCCAAAAACTTTAAGTTTTGAAATAGATCTATAGTCACATGCCCTTCTTCCCTCAATCATTCCTTTAAGCATGCGTTATCCTTTTTTGTCTTCAAAATCCTGGAGTAGCTGCTTTGTCTTGTGATGCCTTCTTTTTGTAGTCGTATGTGAGATGGACATTTCAACTGTGCTCTAAGGATATGGTTTTGTGGTTATGATTTCCCTTGCCAATTCTGAGATATTGGTATCTTATTGCCCTCAAAATCAACCTTTTATAGGTTCCATTCATTAATGGAGTTTGACGAAGGAAAACGAAGTTGCAGAAAACGCCTTGATGGACACAACAGGCGACGAAGGAAACCTCAGCCTGATTCTCCATCTAGAAATCCTGCTTTGTTATCTCCAGGTCTGGTCTTCCAACTGGACATATTTGGTTTGGTGGTTGTTTATCGTTCCCTTGTTAGTTACCTTTATCTTTTGTCCCTTTTGATCCTTAGGTTTAATTGCATATGATTGCTGTATTTCAGGTACAAGATACTTACAGTTCGCTAGCTCCAGTACACTTTCCGTCACTGCAAGCTCTGCTTGGGTTGGGGAGATCAAAACTGAGAGTGAACCTTCACTTTATAATAATCACTCGCTAAACTTCAGTGCAAGGAAAACCCCATTTCCTCAATCCTTGTCCTTTAGCTATAAAGGAGAAAACCAATTCCCTCTCTTACAAGAAATTAGTTCCACAGGTCCTGGAGACTCTATCAATCAACCTGATCTTGGTGCCAGCTCCACAATATCCAACAATGGTAGTAGCAGCCAGAAAATGTTCTCTGATGGATTGATGCGAGCCATTAACTCAAACTGTGCTCTCTCTCTTCTGTCAACACCACCGCCAGCTGACTTGCCGCCGGAGATTGGTTCAAGCCAACTTGTGCAGCCTAACCTGAATCTCCAAGCTCAGCCCCTAGTCTCAAGTCTAGAATATAGTGGTCTTGGAATAAAATGTGAGCCAGTAGGATCTGTGTTGATTCCTAATTGTGACAACAGTTCTGATATCCATAGTCAAAGTACTTTTCAGATTGGAGCTGATGGATCGTCTGTAGCTGGATCTCCTCATATGCTTTCATTCTCCTGGGAGTAATAGGACATGGCTCTTCTTTGTGACCAGCAGTGGTGAAAAAGATCAAATTGTCATGCTGATGAACTTTAGACTTGTTAACTAATATGATCAGATTTAGTATAAAAGCGTACTTTTTGCTGTTCTATTCGGTAAATACTAAATAGATATAAGGAGAGACCGACTGATACTTACCATGATCGGTAGTTTTTCAACACTAAACTTGATCCTCTCTACTGGAGAAGTATAAACTTCATCAGTTTATGGATCCTCTCTACTGGAAAAGTATAAACTTCATCAGTTTACGTCCATAAGATATGCATGAGTTTGAATGGGAAGCTCTGATTTTGGCTAAAACCAGTAATGTCAAATGTGCTTCAAATGCCCTCTTGGCTTTGTTTGACAGAGTTGTCTGTGCTCCTTCCGCTTGAGCACGTTTTGTTGCAGTCTTTTGTGGACTGCTGGGCTATGTTAAAAAATCACTCCGAAAATTAATGTGTCAGCTTTACCCGTATAATTATGATAAATAAACACACGAAAGCCAAAGAACTTTAGAGACGAGTGGAAGTGCAACATAATATTTGACTTTTTGACAAGACGAAGCATGATTGGTGGAAAGCCGAATATTCCTCTGCCATGCTTTCTTTTTCTCATTATTTATAACGTATCGTGTAACCTTATACCTATATTTACATTTATGTCCATAAACTTTTTTAAACTAAAGAAAATTAAAAATATTAATAATATCAAAAATAAACTTCGACTAAAGTTATTACTATGATGGTTAAATAAGTTGAGTTAGTTTGTTACTTAAATAATAATTTAAAAATTGAATTTGTTACTTAAATAATAATTTAAAAATTGAACATCCCGTTATTTTCCTAACTAATTAGTTAAATCAAATTTACCACAATAATTAGCTTGGCTAGAATGCAAATTCAATTAGAGATCATAGGACTAAGAAATAATCATCAAAGAGATGTAATAATTGAACATGTAAAGTATGGATGCGGACTGATGGTTTATACATATTCAAATATATATGATAAAATTTACGAGATAAGAGTGGATTACAAATAAAATTATGATGAGATCATAATTATGATATTTTATGTATTATTATTCTATTAAAACATGACACAAATAGAATATAAAAAGATTAGTACACGTTCTATTTTTTTACCTTATGAAGGAAATAGTCGATCTTATAGACTAAATTATAAAAATACTTAAATAAATATGTAGACGCTTATTAGAAAACAAGTTCACTGAATTGATCTCATATGAGAAATCCATTAGAAATAATATTTGTATGACTATATTTATTATGATGATTGTATAAGTGATCATTTGACTTAATTTAGTTATCAAATCAATAATTATTATCAAGGAAATGTTTAAAAGGATTATCTTTCATAATTAAATTATGTTAGAAAAATTAATATAATGAAATTATATTAATTAAGACGAGATCTTAATTTAAATACTAAATTAATTATTTTATTAATTGGATTAATATTAATACTTAAGTTAATCCCTAATTACAATTAAAAAAGTTGTTTCTAAAAATTAAATTTATTATATTTCAATTAGATTGAATATAATTAATTAGACTCCTTAAAATTAAGAAAATAATTTATTAACTAATTAAGAAATGTGATTATTTCTTTTTCAATTTGAATAATATGTCTCTTAATTAATCAGAAAAGGTATTTTTCTTAACATAATTTGAAAGAAATGTTTTCATTTATTAATTAAAAAATGAGCCTTCTTTGATATTTTGGAAAATAATTTTTGTAATTTATTGAAGAGCTATTTTCTTATTAATTGAGAAGTTAATCTCTAAAATAATGTAATGGACATTCTTAACTAGATTTAAAATATTTTATTTAATTTTGAAAGTAGTTTCCTTTAACATTAAAAAATGATTTTCTATTAAGGAAAAATTATAATTAGATTGCAAATATTTTTCTAATTGGAGTAGAATTTCTTACTTTTTGTATGTTAAAAAGGGACACTTTCTAAATAATAATAAGTAAGAAACATAATTTATAAAAAATTGTTTTCATTTAAATTTTTTCAAAAGAGTTAAGATAATTGGAAATAGTTTTCAATATAGTTTGAAAATTATTTTCAATTTCTATTTGAAATAAGAATTTACTTTATTTAGGAATTAGAGAGTTTAATGCAATTTAATTATCGAACGAGTTAGAAACATTATTTTAGAATATAAAGATCAATAACTAGAATCAAACAAGACTTGATATCTCATGCATATAATTTGTTTATATTGGCCAGAGAATTGTATGCTTAATTTATATGTTTGATATATAGATTGGACGCATGTTTAATTGTATATTTTATATGTAAAATATTTTACATGCAATTTTGTGTTTGAGGAGACAAATAAAATTAAATATATTATTAAAATATTAGTTACACATTGAGAATATGATTGTTGCATTCCCATGTTATAAGAATAAACTGGAGTTCTATTTTTTTGTTAGGTTTATTGAGCAAATTTGAAGCTGCTTTAACCGGGATATATTTAGTATTATAACAATGGGTCCTACTTAACTAAATTTGTATGATTTAGATAAGCAAACTCATGATCACTTGAATTTAGAGGCAGGTTTAGGAGTAACATATATGAAATATTTTGGTAAGGGTTTTCTCCTATGTTGGCCCCTGAATTTTTTTTTCTTTATTTTATTAAGCATGATTTGTTAATTATGGAGCCTTGGGGGAGTAAATTAGGTTGACATAAATTAGTTAGGTAACATTAATGGATTAGGTGGCATGAGTTAATGTAATTAAGTGTGTTAGAAGTGAAAAAGGCTTAAGGGTCTAATGGGCCTTTAGGCCCAAGAGAGGGAATTAGGTTAAATGGACAAGGTTTACCTAATGGGCTTAATGGGCTTAAGTGAGGGATTGAGTTATCAATGTACAAGGCTTATTTATTAAAAGTCACATGGGCTATTGGGCTTTGGGCTTAAGTGGCTATTTATTATATACATTTTGTTTCTGTGTGTTCTTTTTTTCTTACTGTTTCGATTCTTTTTTGTTAAATTTTTCTTCTTCTTCTTCTCCTCCTCTATTTGATCTAATTGGGTTATGTAGATTTTAACTTTTGGTTTTTGATTTTTTGTACTTTATTAGGATCTAATAGTGTTCATTGATTGTTTCTATCCATTTTACTTTGTTAGGAGTTATTTAAAAAAAGGGAAGGTTAAAATTATCCTTCTTGATAGATTAACGAGTTTGCGCATAATCTTTAGTCAAGATTTTATGTTGTAAAATGTAGTGAATTTTGAAAGAAATATGTGACAAAGTGCTTTTGCTACTAATATTTTCTCACAATTTCATTTTGACATAGAATTGAAATAAAAACTCTTCTAAAGACAAGGAAGAAAGTGAGAAGGATATAGTGGAGATAGACCAAACGTTTATCATAAACATGACAGAAGGGTAATATAAACATCTCATCAGGTAATTTGGTGAAGTGAAGGATAAGTTGGAGAAACATGAAGTTGCCAAAGCTAGTTTACATCTAAACTCACCTGTACCTACTAAAGTGGATGAATTTGAGGAATAAGGTTAAGAATGTTGTCAACTACTTGGGGGAGTTAAACCTAAGGGAAGGTAGAGGAGAAAGAGGTGAAAGAGTAGGTAGAATGAGGGGAAAAGGAGAGGGAAGATTTGGTTTAGGCTATGATAAAAGGTAAAGAAAAAGTGAATAACAATATGGGTGGTATAAAGATACCACCTTTTATAGGAAAGATAGACTTAAATGCTTATTTGGAATTAAAAGAAGTGTGTAGAATTGATTTTCTATTATTACAACCTTTTAAATGTGGTATCAATTTTTGATCAGTTGATCTTTGATTCCGATGTTAAGAATGCTCACTTAATAACTATTGGTTAATTGAGTGAGAACTTTGAGAGGAACCCTCAAACTGAAGAAGCCATAATTATAAAGGGGATAAAAACCTTGCCTTAAGAGAATTATAAATTTGAGCCCCAAAGTTCAAGCTTCCCCAAAGATCAGGTTGTTAATCAAAATTTGCACCCTAAGGGAAGCTCTAAAGCTTAAACAAGTTATCTTTCCAAGCTGGAGCATGATGAGGAGAGAAAGGATTTATTAAAGGATGACTTCATAGCGATCCCCCTTTTAACTTAAGGAGAAAACTAGGAAGGAGGGATAGTAAGACTAGAATTGGAGGTAATAACTTTCTAACTTAAATTTCATTCTTAATTTACAATGTTAGAGAGCTCAGTGGCCCTCTTAAACAACATGTATTTAGGGATCTTATTTTAGAGAGAAAATTATAGTCCTAGGTCTTTTGGAAATAAAAATAAGGGCTGAAAAGCTCCAGATATACTTGAAACCTTTTAGTCCTAATTAGTCTTATATTACTAACCACTTTTATCACTTCTTTGCCAAAATCACTGAGTTATCTAATTCTTCTTTAATCCATGTTCAAGTTATAGACTATTCAATCAATTAATACATTCCAATGTCCTTTTTGTAGTTTCCATCATTTATAAAAATAATATGGCCTTTCATATGTAGAAGTTATGAGAATTCTTGAAGTTGACCCATAGTAATATCTAAAGTCCCTGGTTACTGAGAGGTGATCTCAACTATGTCCTATACAGTTTCGAAGATGAAGGAAGCAGGGTAAATTACAAGAACTTTATTAAAGAATTGAGCTAAGTGATTTTCCATGTAGGAGTTCAAAACTTTAGCTATATAGGGAAGCTTTTAGTTTGATCTTATAATTAATAGAGAGATTGTCTAACTAGGGAAAAATTGGATTAAGTCCTAGTGAATGAAAGTTGGCTAAATATGTTCCCTAGGCCTTTTGCCAACTTTGGAGCTTCTTTAGCCTCAGATCACCCATATATAGAGGCGATAAATCTATCAACATCCTAAGCACATTGAGTCCTATTCAAATTATTTAACTTTTTGGCTTATAAATAGGGCCTTGAGCAGGTGGTTAAAGTTGGATTGAATTAGAATATAGTTGGTTGTTATATCTATCAACTTATTGCAAGTTAAAATCAATCAAGCAACACCTTAAGGATCTGCTATGCAAGGTTTATAGGGATATTATAATGAGGCTTCAATAGATAAGGGACTCATTCAAGAAAGCATAATATGAGGCTTACCTAAATCCCATTAATTAAAACCATAAATTACTTAAGAAAAAGTCCCTTGAGGTTTAGCTCTTCTAACTCAAAATTCTTTATCAAAGTAGAAAGTAAGGTTAAACCGTCTAAATGAAAGGGATACTAATTCCATTTTCTTCTTCAATTCCATCCTAGCTAGAAGAAACATGAACAAAAGTGTCTATTAATGGATAAACAAGAGAATTAGTGTATGGAAAGATCTCAAATAAGTGAAATATCCCTGAAATTCTGTAAAGATCTCTTAGGATACAGGTCACTTAGCAGCTCCTTCCTTCAGGAATTGAAATAGCTTATTAATTTCTTTATGATTTTGGACCTAGAATCTTGGCTAACTAGGCCTATTAGTGCCTATACGATCAAAGAGGTCTTATTTGGGTTGAATTTAAATAAAGCCCCTAGACATATTGGTTTTAATGTATTTTTCTTTCAAGAAACTTGGAGCTTAACTGGGGGACTAGTTACTGATACTGTGTAAGAATTTTTTAGGAGTAAGAAAATCCTTAGGGAGTTGAATGAAACTCATGTGTGCTTAGTATTAGGGAGTCAAATGAAATTCATGTGTGCTTAGTTCCCAAGTCTAAGAATCCTAAATTTATTCATGAATATCACCCATCTCCTGCTATAATACCATATGTAAGGTTATATCTACTCTCCTAGCTAGTAGGATTAAGGAAGTTCTAAAGTTAATCATAAGTCCAAGTTAAGGTGCCTTCATCTTTGGGAGGTCCAATGGTGACAACATCTTGTTAGTTTAGGAACTCGTTAAGAGATATGACATTAAGGAGCTAATTAAGAGCTACTCTCTAAAAGTAGACTTTACAAAGGCTTTTGACGCTTTGGATCAAGATTTCATAATTCACTGTCTCTAAGTCTTTTCGTTTTCCTAAACTCTTTATTATTGGGCTTCTCTGTTACAACTAGGAAACCAATATATTTGGATTGCTTACCTTTCTTGGATTCAATTAAATATAGGATGAACTCTTGACATAATAGAACTTTGTTAGGTGCAGGTAGATTGCAACTAATTATGTCCATACTAAGGCGTTTACATGTCCAATGAAGCTCCCTCCTTCTAGTCCTAAGAAGAACCACTATAAAGTTTCTCATAATCTTCTTTATTTCCTTAAAATATGATAATTCAAAAGGGGTTAAAGTTAAGTGGAAAGACTTATGCCTTTCCAAGTAGGAGTGGGGACTAGGTTTGTCTTCCTTGTAAGCAATAAAGTTAACCTTAATTATAGTAAGAGAGTGTATATCCTACTATGACTTATATATACCAGATTCCTTGAAAATTCCCTAATGTCATCTCACTACAAAAAAATAAGGCACTTTGCAATGTTTTTAAAACGTCACAGAATGCCCAAAAACGTTACAAAAAATGTCGCGGAATGTGGTGTAGGCAAAAGATTTTTGCGACATTTTGTATAAAACGTCACAGAAAACACTGACATTCAGTGACGTTTATAAAAACGTCACTGAAAGTTTGGACAATCTGTGATGTTTTTAAAAAATTTCGCGAAATTTTAAAAAACATCACGGATTGTCTAACATTCCGTGATGTTTTTAAAACGTCACAGAATGTGAAGGAATCCGCGACGTTTTTTGGGAAACGTCGCGGAATGTCTTCCGCGGCAGTTTTTTTGGAAACGTCGCAGAATGTCTTCCACGATGTTTTTAGAGTTATTTTCTTTTAATTATTAATTTTTTATTTTTTGAAAATAATTTAATTTTAATAATTTTTCAATTTTAATAATTTTTTAAAATAACAAAAAATTTTAAATCTTATTTGTTTAACAACTATTCAATATTATTTATGAATTTTATTTAATAATTCTTCAATTTTTAATATATCATTAATTTTAATAATTATTCATGTTTTTTTTAATTACAATTCACAATCATGACATAATACACTGATTAATATCAAAACTAAGGGATGAAACATTTGAGATTCTGAAAAAAAATGAAAGGAGGGAGATACAATTAAAGCTTCTTTAATATTTGCATCTGCAATGAACTGGCAATAAATCCACAAAAACCATCATATCTCCTACAGAGGCCAAATTAAAGCAACCCAAATATCTAGTCATTGATCAAGATACTAATATAAGAACATAAACATTCTTGTATCTATTAAGACCACTAGATAATCGAAGTCCACGGACATTCTATTAAGTCTTGTCATGCAAAGTTTTGAATTATCTTCCTCTAGCTTATTTACTCTATTTCTTGAATCTGCAAGCGTCCTTTCAGTTTGTGTAAGCTTGGCTAAAAAATCTTCCTTTTCCCTCTTTGATGCCTATGTTATTTTGTCTGCATCTTGAAAGAAGCAAAGGCTTGTTACTTTATACATACATGTTATAGCTTAACAACATTAATTCATGAAAAGTAAAAGACTTCTTAGCTATTCTTTTCAAAAACATAAATTGCGCTAACATAGAGATTCAACTTCTAATGTAAAAACATACCTGTGGAGACATTGAACAAGGTCATCCTAAGGAATTGGCAGATTCAATAGAACAAGGTCATCCTAAGGAATTAGCAAATTCAATAGAGCAAGATCATCCTAATTCCTGCAAAATTAAGAATTAATTAAATACACAGTCTCATTTAATAAATATTTGTAAATGAATTGTGTACTTACCCATTTCGGATGCTCTTCTTCTTTTACGCTAGCCACGACCATAGAGCTTTAGAACTTTAAGGAATTTCTGATGCTCTTTTTCTGTCCATTTTTCCCTTTGCTTTGTCATGGTATAAGGCTTTCTCACCACTATGATATATATAATATGGATGCAGGCAATTGAGAAAAATCATGAAATGTCAAGAATCATAAAAGGGCCTGATAACTATGATCAACCACTCACGGAAATAAGTCAAGGGACACTTGCTTCAATAAGGAAAAAGCATCAAGTCAAATGACTAAAAACATGGTTGTTCTAGATAAAAATTAGACAAATGGTACACATAAAGCCCATTGCTTAACAAGTACAAACACTTAATGAACATGAGACATGTCCTACAATATACTCAAAAGCCAAAATTTCCGTACAAATCTTAATCTATTGGCATATCGCAATACATGGAAAATCTTCACCAGTTGACACCAAAAGAAAAAAAACTTTAAGATTCGTGAAGCTTAGATCATTTAACTAAGATATGTTGATTGTTTTTAACTTTTAAAAAAATCAGTGAACCAGGTGTTGTATCCATTATTATCCTCCTCTTCCAAGTATTCTAACAAATTAAAGAATTTACAATCACCTATCTCACCAAGCTGTACTGAACACATGTCTAACTCTTCAAAGTTATATCTACCAAATCATACTTGTTAGATTTATTTTTAATATATCCTATTTTTATTTTTGGCATATCAATTGGACATGGGAATTTCCTTAATTACTATTGAAGATTGCCCTCCTTTGGAAGTAGATAGTGTTTGGGATTTGAATTAGCATAATTCACGGTAGTTGATTTTCTCTCTAATTCTATCCTTATTTGAAAAGGATTCTTCTAAAGGAAATTCAGCAGATTGCGTAAACTAGGTGGTTTGCTTGCTGATGTGGAACAACTTGTAGGGCATCATTATTCTAAAGTGCGTAATTGTTTTGTGGTTCAGTAGTTTTTTGAGTGAAAAACTGTGTGGGTATTTTGCTGTGCAGCTGCTGTGTTGTTGAAGGTTTTTCTGATCTCTTGAGTGAGTTGTCTTTTGTGAAGGGTTCTTTTGGTGCAGCTGTATAGGACAATCTGTTTTATTTTCAGCAAGCAGCCTAATGGTGATATGAAGTTGACGTTGTTGTTGAATAATTTACTTTGTTGTTTCTGTGAGAAATCGTGGTTGCAAATTGGCTTGAAGGGGCTGTTACTTTCGGTTGTGGTGTTGAAGTATTATTGAGCTGATGTTCTTAGTGTCTTGATGCAGCTCCCTTTATTAATTCAGCTCTAACAAGCAGTCCACGATATTGATGTGTTGCTGAAGTTTTCTGAGTTCTTGAAGTGATCGATTTATGCAACACAAAGGTGATGTTGTTGATGGTGGCATGAAGAACAAGTGCAGTAGTCTGTTTGTGTTTGTGGAAAACTTCTGATATGGAGTTTTTACTTTTGCTGGTTTTAATTGTTCCTTTGGTTGAGTAAAGTGTTTAGGAAAATCCTTTGACGAGGTTAACACGAGTCTGTCGTGTTAGTGGGCGTGAAAATCTTTCACGGGTAGTTAGGTTGTGGGTTAGTTACTTAGATTGAGTCATACGGGGTTGATCAATCTTTGTAATTTTTGTGAACTACGATGGAAACAATTAATCTGGGTGAGGGCCCTGCAGACATAGGTAAGTTTGCCGAACTGCGTTACCAAACGTCGGTGTTTTATTTTTTGGTGTTTCGTTTTTGTAACTGTTAATTTTCTTATGCCGAAAGGTTTAATTTGGATAGTCTACGATTTTATCAATAACTTAGTTATTTCAATTGGTATCAGAGCGAGTCACTAGTTCAGAACTTGGTAGCAAGTTGGTGCAGATCCGAGATTTGCAGATATGGCTACGAGAGAGGGTGCGTCAATCACCAGACCTTCTTTATTGGATGGATCAAATTATCCATCATGGAAATCCCGGATGAAATTCTTTATTCAAGCTCAGAGTACGAGAGCATGGCACTCAGTAGTACATGGTTGGACACATCCTATGATCATTGACGATAAAGGAGAGGAAATTATGAAAGATCCATCTGAATGGACCAGACAGGAAGAAGAAAGTGCACTGGGGAATTCACAAGCGATGTACACGATTTTCAGTGTTGTTGATGAAGGGCGCTTCTCTATGATTTCGGCGTGTGAAACAGCAAAAGAAGCGTGGGATGTTCTGCAAACCATTCATGAAGGATCAAAGTCTGTGATATCTTCGAAACTACAAATGCTAGCTGTGCAGTTCGAAGAATTGAAGATGGAAGAGCATGAGACAATCGGATAATTTCATGAAAAATTGAGAGACATTACGAATCAAGCTCATCAATTGGGAAAGAAGTACTCTAATGTGAAACTGGGAAGAAGACGCTAAGATCATTGCCACTGAGATTTATTCCAAAAATTGCAGCAATAGAGGAGGCTCATGATATTGAACATTTGTCATTGGAGAAAGTTATCGGCATTCTCACAAATTTTGAGATGAATCTTTTGCGAGGAAAGCAAGAAAAAAGCAAAGGATTGGCATTACAGGTGGAAATCGGAAAGAATGTAAATAATGTTGAAGATGAGTCAGATGAGAATGAAGATATTATCTTGCTCACTCAAAATTTCGGTAAATGGCTGAAAAGAATGAAAAAAGACAGATCTGATCCTAGACAATATGGTGGGAGTTCCTCTAATAACAATCCAAAACAACTGGTCAAAGCACAAAAAGGTGAACGGAAAGCAAGAAGAATTTAGTGTCATGAGTGTTAGGGGTTCGGTCACATTCAATCCGAGTGTGCTAACACATTAAAGAAACAAAGAGGAAAGTCCTTCACCACAACTTGGAGTGAAAATGATTCTGAAAGTGACTTTGGCAGTGAGGAAGAATTGACAAATAATGCAGCGCTGGTTACTTTACACAACAAAAGTCTAGTTACTTGCTTAACAGTAACTGAGAAGGAAGTAACTGAAAACAGAACAGGGAGAAAACTTGAGAATTTCAGAATCA
>JAOTBA010000001.1:6629055-6643571 GCA_025629845.1 Erythroxylum squamatum | reverse complement strand
AATAATTATTATAATAAATTTAATAATTACTCTCCAATAAATTTAATAACAATAAGTAATTTAATAATAATATTTAATAGTTATTATAATAATGGAAATATATTTTATTAATTAATAATTATAATTATAATAAAATTATAATTATTATTAATAAATAATACTAAATAAATAAATATACACTTAATATCAACAACAAAATTAATAATGTTTATGAATTATAATAAACATGTTTTAATAATAATCCTGTACCGCAAAAGTCGAGAAGTACATAAATAATTAACATTTAAACATGGCATGTTTCTTTGTGCAGCTTGGCTTTGAACTTTGGATCTGAAGTTTACGGGTGCTTTAAAAATTTAAAGCAAAAACGGTGTCGTTTATTTCTTGGACAGAGTAAGACAGGATAAACTTAGACATATGATCTATTCTATTTCCCTGCGTTTGGTTACTGTCCTTAGGGTGAATACAGTGGACACCTATGCTCCTTTGCTCATTCTGCTACAACCAGCTCCGTTCATTCCCTTGCTACAACCTTCAGGCTTCAAGACTCCGCCAGCTCACACAAAAGACAAATAACAGAAACATCACATAGAAATGTGAAAAAATAGACTAACACATAAACAAATATGGAACCAGCCCAATACTCTTGGTAAATTATTCAAGCCTGGTTCTTTTGAGTCGATTTTAGCCTATCCACAGGGTGCTTCAAGCCTTTTTTACCTTTTCTTTTGTAACCTATCTTAACAGGGAGTTTAACGCTTTGGTCCTCAACGATTACAGAATTTGGTGCGACTGCGATTGAGATGTTTGTAAATTCCCAAATGACCTGGGATAAAGTAGCATATAAGTTGACTTTCTTATTTGCGCAAGCTCCTGTTAGTCTTGCCAATGGAACATTACAAGGCATCTCCAACAATCAACTTCTATTGATGAGTTGGATCTTGACATTCACCAGATACTTCCCCATTCACCATTACAACGCTTTCATAGTTTTGGTAGGAGCATAACATTTTCCATTTCTACGGGAGGCTGAAGTTACGTGATGTGGGCACAGAGAAATGTGTTTATAAAGACAATCAAGAAAAGAAACATATTCCCAAAGTTTCCCAGTCGGATCAATATGTGCCTAGTACTCAAATTAAAAACATACAAAAAGCGGAATGTGATGGCAGAAAATGATAAACTATACATATCCATGCTTTAAAAATTTCCATAGCAAGCGATGTCCCAAAAAGAAAAAGAACTTGAAAATGGAGGGACATTAGCAAGACTAAGTGTAATCGAACATTGTCTAAACTGCAAAAAACAAGACCATCAAGCTCCCAGAGGAAATGCCAAACAAAGATTTTAACTACATAGAAGTCGTAAATACAATGATTCATCCTATTAAAATGCAACCATTTTGGAAAAACTAAAGACTAAACTAACAGCCTGCGTTTGTCACATTTTCAGCCGTCGCCAGAATATTTTTTGACCACGCTCAATGAGCAATGTCATCTTCCACTGGTGCAGGTCCTCCTTTACCTCTAACTCATAAAAAGCAATGAACTTATCTGGTCAATTTCACGTTCACTAGGAAGTGCATAGTTTAAGCAATCCTGATAATGATAAGGGCAAGACTTATTCAAGGGTCAGCGGCAATTGCTCAACTATAGATATTGGAATTCCTTCTTAGGCAAATATGTGAATATGTGCAAAGAAGAATCACAATGGTGCAGCTAGTTCAACTGATTGGAATAGAAGTCGCATTCATACGGATTTTTCACTGGCTGGAATTCTTGGAAGTAAATGCGGGCATCATTGTGCAAAGTTGAGGCATGCATATGCATGTCATTTGACTGATGTTCGGTCGTCCAGTACTCAGGCAGGCCTTGAGGACTAACATGCGGCAAGGACTCCGGTATGACAGTATGACATGTAGGCACAGGCTGCTCAAATGAAATAGATTTTGGCTCCCAAGAAGCCCATGACTTAGTTGACAGAAGAGAGAGAGCACGATGAAGATCCTGTGTTGCATCCACATTAAGAGAGAGAAGAGATTCCTGTGAACCTGGGACATTCAAATACATCAAATGAGTGCATGCATTAATTTGAAAGTGCAGAATCATTTTCATAAGAACAAGATGTCCTTGCACATATGTATTTTATAAACCAACAGAGAATTTCAGTTTAAACAACCAATAGAAAATTTTGTGGCATGTTTCTCTCTTTTAGGGACCATAAGGCTAACCCTTCTATCAGACTACTAAAATTCCAGGGAAGGTCCATTATGTTGCGCGTGTTTTTCTGGAGTCAAAAGGAGGTATACTATCATGGATCTTTGGATCATAATGGAAATTTTTTCCAGTCACATGGAACTTTAAATCAACAGAGGAAGGGCTTGATTAAAATGCCAGAACAAAAAGACCTTGGTTGAGAATCTCAGCCACTGTTCCCTTGACCTTGTTTGGCAATGAGCAATTTAAATCACGACAAGGCACAGGAATGGAATTGGTCAGGTCATGGTCAAGCAAGCGTGACTGTCCAGTTATATCTTCTGCCTTTTCAGACTTCAACATATATTCTTTCACTATGGTAAACTTGGAGCTGGATGTGCCTTCTGATGTCAAAATTCCGTTGGGGGTATGAAAAAGTGGTTCTCTGCTCCAGTCAAGCGTTACCTGTTGCCTTCTATCTGCATAATGTAACAATGCTTCATATCAACTTGCCATGTTCAGAATGATGTGCTACCTTCCCAACTTGTATGAATAGATAATCTTGCTGACTAGTTTGTAGAAACAAATAAATGTTAAATCCACATCTATACACTTCCCTCATCTTCCACAAACTAGGTTAGCTGAAAATGATAATAAGATCTACTGAAAACAACCAATTCATCTCTTAAAGGTCTTTATAAAGAATAAAGCAGTAAGACGAAATTCAGATTGCAGTTTAACAAACTGCAAAGAAGTATTTCATTTTCAGCTTTTCATTTAGGGATGGAAGGGTAACTCCTATAGAGTTAGGGGATAGAATAATGTAAAAACAACAGAAAATGGGGAAACCAGTCAAAATGGAGACCAATGCCATCAACATGTTATATGACTTAGCTGAAAAACATTTGAAGTCATGAGTTCAATTCAGTACCATATAACAATGTAGATAGCCTGGCAGAATTAAATTGGACAGATTCTGGTTGTGGCTTGCGACGCCTTGCATTGTGATCAGAAAGACGCCTGCGACAACTTCTCTTCTTTTCATCAAACTCTGAGAGACCATGGAACCTTTGAAATAAACAAAAAGTAGCTTATCAGATAAGTACAAACACATGGGCAAGGACCAAGTGGCAAAAATCCCTACTCCCCATACAACATAGGCAAGGTCTAACAAAATAACAAGCAGTAGAAGTAAATAATTCTAAACAAGTTCCATTATTCGTCTCAACAGAATCATTACCTGCTACACTGCTGGCAAAACCGGCGTTCTATACCAGCTACAATGACCTTTGGACACTTTGAATGACTTTCACAAACCCTATGTTTCCTATGGTAATCTTTAGCTGATGAGAGATCAATCTTGCAGCCTTCTACTTGACAGTGTGAGGCAGCTGTACTCTGAGAGCTGGATTTGGATCTCTTTACAGGAGTAATAGAAGAAACAGGAATCGTAGAATGTGATGAAATCTTAGTGTTACCCTCAGCCAAATTATCTTTAAAGTACGCCCTTTTACCAAGCTTCAGACTTAGTAATGGCTCACTTGTGCCAACTTTGGGTTCAAGTGTAGAGGAATTAGCACTTGCCCTCACCTTCAGAACTTCTTTATTCTCATTGAGGACACCTGGAACAGGCTCAGACACACCCGAAGTGAAGATGAAAGTTTTCACCTCCCCAGTTGATGAAGAACTAATGGAAGCTGATTTTGAGCTCTTCGATAGTGAAGCAAGTCCAAAATCAGAGCCAGAACCACCATTAGCGCTACCGGTGCCGCTCACAGATGAATATAAAGACCCAGAACCAACTCCTCCATCTCCATCAATTCCCCAATCTGTTTTGGGTAACTTCTTTGGATTTTCATTCGTTGTTGCATTGAACATTATAAGGCTCTCCAAGTCCCACCTTACTTGGGGCTTTGCATTCCACTCCATCGGTGAGAGAGAGCTCATAGAATTACCTTATGAACTGTGCTTCTTCATATAGTTTAAGAGTAAGAGGGTGTTAGATCCTGAAAATATCAAATCAAGTTTGATGAGAACTATTGAAGAAGGCCTCTAAAGTCAGACAAACTAAATTTAGCAAATAATTGATAGAGATCATAGATCATATCAACACAATGTACTGCTAAAACTTGACAAACTAAGAACTGAGCCCTCATCTCACTGAATTTAAGACCAGGACATCTGTATCATCTAAATTTGTAGAGCCACACTTTTCTTCGTTGCCCCTTCCACCACATACACTCTCTCAAGACAGTTAAAAATATGTTTGACAACTTATATATTCCCAGATATTTTCACTCGATACTGTTACCACAACCCAAAGAACGCAAAAAGGGAAGCAGACAGCTGTAACTGAGTAAAAGTAGCAAACATTGAACAAAAAGTTGGTAATCAATTACCCCATAAAGTCTCTTACAAGAATGAACGTCCACCATTGAAAATTAGCTGCGAGTTTCCTAATCAAAAAAAATGTTAATATAAAGAAGTGTTATCCTTCACAAATGGCTGAAACAAAGATCTAACCTTAAATATAAGGAAACACTAGTATTCGCACATAAAATATCCTTGTCACAACTTTTGAGTACGCTACCTAACAAGCTCTATGGTCTCTACCATTCACGGGAATCAAAACAAGGCTTATGCCCAGTATTCCCCAATTCCCTGCAACATTTGAGGTCAAATTCACACATGTATTCAACAACGCTTGTCTATTATAGATTTGGCCTTATGGTGGGAAGTAAGTACTCATCTAGCCTAATAGGTGAATAGGCTGAGTCCCATGTAGCAAAGAGAACTCTTTCTCTCCACCCAATAACATCTACCACTAATTACCTGCTATGAGTGAAAGTATTTCAACATTCACCAAGGGGCGATGAGGACTGTTATGAAACCATCCATCCCCAATAATTCACATTTAATCTGTTGGGGCTAACGAGAGAAGTAGGGCCATCAATAGGACCAGTAGCTACTGATCCAAAACCCTAAATAGATCAATTATTAAACACTTTCCCCAACAAACCCCCACAAGCCTGATGGCCACTTATAATGACTCCAACAACCTACCCAAAACAACCCAATGAATTCGAAAGCAAAATGAAACGAAAGACAAGCAATTTACAAACTCCGAGATCACCTATCCAGTGACAAGGAGTGATGGATACTCAGCTCTTATTCCTACACTTTTCATAGTAAAAGCAATTTTTTAGAAAAAGAGAGAGAGAGCCATCAACCAAACAAACTAAGATTGTCGCTTGTTTAAGGGGAAAGTCCCCGTTAACTGGTCCCCGCTACCTCCCTTCCGGGTATAGAAGGAAAATGTCAGACAAGCAAAGACATCGTTTTCTATCACCACTTTCCCGAGAAAATATTGAAAAGACAGAAAAAAGAGACGGACATAGAGACAAGCAAAGACAACGTTTTCTATCACCACTTTCCTGAGAAAATATTGAAAAGAAAGAAAAAAGAGACGGACATAGATAGAGAGAAGAACCACGAAGAAACGTAATATATTTAGCTTTCAATAAAGTCCCACCTCCACGTACCAATGATGGAAGTATAGAGCAACTGATGTTTCAATCTAAGCCGCAAAAAACCACAGCCGCTTCTCCAAATTTAGCAAAAAAATGAAAAGGTGAAGAAAACATGGACAAACAAAATTACCCACTTCCCCATATGTATAATTACTATACGTATGTAGGTTACAGAAGTTCAGAAAGGAAATTCACGTATGGAACGATACAGAAAGAGTTTTTGCTTACCAATCAAAGAGACTGAATCAGGGAAAAAGAAATCTGGCAAAAAGCTGAGAAGGAGAGAGAGAGAGAGAAAGAAGCTTTCTTTTTCAGTAAGTAAATAAATGCAAGTCACTAGCTTGTTGGCTTCAAATGAGCATTTCGAGTTTTTTTTTTTTTTCCCAACGCTTTAAGTTTGGTTTCAGGAATTATTAAGCATGTGATACGGCTATGGGATTGTGGACCGCGATAACAACTTGTGCCTTAGCACAGTGACAGTGCCACTGCCACCCCACAACTCTCTCTCCCTTTTAATCACGGCTTTGCTGTATTTTTCACTGGACTGTTGTGCAAGGTTGTCTTGTCAGGGAACGCCGTGAATTGGGTTTGTTATAGTTTACCGACGGAGCGAGTTGGATGGAGGGGGCTCCATCTGCACGTCAACACCAGGAAACGAGGAAAACTATATTCACGTTTTCCAAACAGAAATATTAAGCAAAAGAAATGATTAAGAAGAGCGAAACCAAATTCCATTGGTACAAGCGTAGCAAATCGAATCAAATATTGGTTTTTACTACGACTCTAAAGAATTTGTCTTTTATTTATATTCGACTTTGTTTTGTCTTTATTTAATTTCTTTGCTCACATTATTACACAATACAGAGATAGAAATATTATATATATATATATAGAGAGAGAGAGAGAGAGAGAGAGGGGGGAATTTCAAAAAATAATATAATCTTAATTATATTTACTCCATTAATCTGAAAGCAGCAGTAACCTGGACCAGGCAAAGAAACTGGGCAGGTAGGACCAACTGCTCGGTCTCATGTAAAACTAAGGCTGTAAATGTGTTTCGAGTATTGGACTTAAAAAGTCTCGAATGGTTTTTAGTTCGGCGTCTATCTCTACCCTTTGTAGTAAATCATGTCAAATTAATTTCTAAATGAGTGCTCAAGCTAGCATTTGTTGCTACCTCAACATAAACTACTTAAGTAAATGTTGTGTGTTTTGTCTACGTTGACTTGTTTCAGTGAGAAAATATAATCGTCCATTGTTGTTCTAATTTAAACAGATTTAGCAGAAAATTAAGCTTTTTTGTGGTCAACTGAAAGATTTAAAATCAAATAATTATAAGATCTTAAGCTCATATTTAATTCAGGGGTCCACGTGAGTATATTTTTTTAGCGGACGCAGCAATTCGAAGGTGTTAGGGCTATTGGAGCATGTTCTTATTATTGGATATGCTTAAATAACACTTTTAAGTAGCCTTTGAGACTCAAATGAAAGAAAACCAGAAACTTATATCTATCCTGAGCCTGAGCGCTTGGTATTCATGAGACTGGACCACAAAGAGTGGCGCAATGTCAGGTTGTAGTGTGGCCTAAATACTCTGTCCCATTCCTGTTTCGTCAATAAATTGCTTACGACAAGGAGTGGTTACAAAGCCACTTGAATTGCCCAAATCTCGTTTCGGGAAAACAGTAATTTATTCAGGGTGCAGTATTTGATTAACTATGAAATCGAAATGCTTCACTGCTACTGGGACCATTCTGCTGTGGACTGAGACTTGACGGTAACTTCTCTGCCACTTTTGATCTAATAAACCTTCGCATTATCTTCCCAGAAGACGATCTTGGGATGGTGTCCACGAAGTGCACAACCCTCACCTTCTTATAATAAGTAACATTTGAAGCCACGAATCTGATTATATCTTCTTCACTTTCTTTGGAGTCTTTGCTCATCACAACACAAGCCACAGGGATCTCTCCAGCTTCATCATCAGGTAGCCTGCACCAACTTGTGTATTATAGTTTCATCTAACTTAACGTCACAATCAATTCGTAGATTGCAAGTTTTAGGTGATACTTACGGTACAACAGCCGCATCTTCAACTGAGGGATGAGTAAGGAGGACAGCCTCTAGCTCCGCTGGAGCTACCTGCAGAGTAATTTAACTCTCTTAATTTGTCAAAGGTAGTCAAGAACTTGTAAAAATCGGCGAAACAAGTCTCCTCTTACTTGAAATCCTTTATACTTAATTATTTCTTTCATGCGATCCACAATAAAGATGTCTCCATCATCATCTATGTACCCAAAGTCACCAGTGTGTAGCCATCCTTCCCTGTCAATGGTCCTAGCAGTCTCTTCCTCATTGTTAAAATAACCTGAAAATTAGTAAAAATCAGGCGACAACTCATGCTAATGCAATAGCTGAACATAAATTTACCATGGCTTGTCGCATAATTTTTATTTAGTAAAAATCAGGCAACAACTAATGCTAATGCAATAGCTGAACATAAATTTATCATGGCTTGTCGCATAATTTTTATTTAGTAAAAATCAGGCACAACTAATACTAATGCAATAGCTGAACATAAATTTACCATGGCTTGTCGCATAATTTTTATTTATTTGTTTAAAATAAAGAGCCTACCTTCCATAACGCATTTGCTTCTCACACAAATTTCACCACAAGTGTTCCTGGGCATAGATCGGCCTGTTTCAGGATCGACAAACTTAATTTCCAAATTGGGAAGGATGAATCCAACTGAATTTCTCTTTGCAATGCCATGTTCTTTACTCTGATCTCCATGAGTGAGAGTGATGCAGCTATGCTCAGTCAGCCCATATGCCTATTGAAATAAAAAAGTCAAACTTGCATCCATTTTTTGTTTTTTTAGTGTATAGCTTAAGACTACTATTATGTATATAGCTCTAGCTCTAGCTCACCTCCTGGACTTGGACACCAGGGAACTTCTTTTCAAAGGAATTAAGTAGCTCCGGAGCAAGTGGAGCGGCTGCCGTCATTACGGCCCTGAGTTTGAGCTTGCTAAGATCGAATTCTTCCACTATAGGGCTTTTAACTAATTGCAAAATAATGGGTGGAACAATTGGTGCAAAATTCACTTCTTGTGTGATTAATGTATTAAGAAATGTCCTTAGGTCAAATCTGTTGACAACCACCACTTTACCCTTGTTCTTAAGTGTGGCACAACAAATACCAGCAATGCCATAAATATGGAAGAACGGAATAAGGCCTAGTGTTGTGACCTGACCCACCAATTCTGGTCCAACACTGAAGAGAGTGGAGCAAAGGTTGGCCACCAGATTTCGATGTGATAACATTACACCTTTGGACAGCCCTGTGGTGCCTGATGAGAAGGGAAGTGCACATAGATCTGTCTGTTTAACTTCATCATCCTCGTACACAAGTTTGTTGTTGCTCGCTCTCTCAGCTGCATTAAGTAGTTCTTTCCAATTCATGGCATTGGCAACTTTTGTGTCGCCCAGTACAATGACTGGTAGCTCCAAACTCTTCACCTGTAGTTTCAGGAATACCAAATTTATGATTATTTGGTCGCCAAAATTGTTAAGTTGGGTAATAATTGGGGGATGACAACACCAACACGTATATCTAGGACAAGATCCCCGCCAGTAAAAAGACAATTATAAGACTCGCATTACCTTGGCATAGGCCAGCTGATTTGTGACAATTAACTTAGCATCCGCAGCCTCCACTTGCTTCTTAATTTCTGATTCATGAGCTGCAGGGTTAGCACCAGAATACACACCACCTGCAGCCATTATTCCAAGAGCTATGATGGCATATTCAGCCACATTCGGAAGCACTACAACCACAACATTGCCCTTCCTCAGACCAAGAGACCTCAAAGCCTTGGCGAATCTTTTGGTGTCTCTGACCACCTCTCCATAAGTGTACGACTTCCCGGTCTCCGCCTCCACAAATGCTACATTATCAGCGTACAATTCAGCGTTTTCAAGTACGAAATCAGGCAATGTCACGTTTTCGGGAACTGGGACTGCTGGATATCGGCTTCGGAAGATATTTTCATGGTCTCCGGAAGAATTAGGCAAGGTGTTTTCCATTGGGAATAATGTCAATGCTGAATGAAAAATGTCGTAAGATTGAGCCGTCTTTTAAAGGAATAGAATAAGGACAAGGAATTTGGAATTGGAGATCATGTTTAGCGCATGAAATTCTGAAACTCACTAATTAAGAAAAAGAAGGTAAGTACGAGTGAGACTTCCGTGGTCATGGTTTGGTACGAGTTTGTTATGTCATTCTTTGGTCATCTTCTTGTGACTCGAGTAAAGTAGAACCTTAGGTTCTAATTAGCTGCAGACCATATTACAATTTGTAAATGGATTTCTATTTATTTTCAAAGAACTAGAAGTACATTTTGAGGTTTCTTTTATATATACATAAATAGATTGGATTTGAATCCAAACCTAGTATTTGTCCAAATATCTTGGATCAATCTAGCTATTACCATTTGGGTTCAATTGCCTATACTTTAGCAAATGGGTTTTCGCTACGCTATGTATGATACGTTGATGTTGGGCTAATTCACTGAAAACCATTATGGACACAAGGAAACTTGTTGTGCACCAACGCTATTTCAGGCGGTGAATGTGACAATCGGAAATATTCCTTTTCTGTCACAAGATCGTATGAGAAATAGTACATAAGAATCCACCAACTATGGCGAAAAGCATTACAAGAGAGTGTGAATGCACACGTAAAAGGAGCCGATGATGCAGCATTATACCCACCAAAGTACCATATAAATCAAAACGCTAGACAAAGATGAAATGATTACCCATGGCAATCGCATCCCATTCCTCTCGGTTCGTGACAACCATAATCATTATGAGAAAGAAAACCTTTCCTTATTATCTTAGGTTTGCTTGTTTAGAGGGTATGGGAAAAAAGATATGGGTATGGAATGAAAAGTGTTGTTTGGTACAAACCTATGATTGAATAGTCAATATAATTAATTAAAATATGTTAAAAATTTGATATAAACCAAAATTTTACCAAAATTTTATTTTTTTAGATTTTTAACAAACCAACCACTATCAAAGGTAATGGTAATCATTCATTCATCTTAACTAACCATCATTATTATAATGATTATATCCATTCTTATTCCTCACTATATTCATTTTCATTCTCATTCTCATTACTCTACGTGAACCAAGCGCCCTAATTTTGGATCATAATCATAAACATAAACAGAGTTAAAAATATCATACTGTATGGACCGAAAAATAATAAAATATTTTATGGTACATAATATAATACCAGACACAATTGCAAAAATTAAAAAAGACTAAATTAAAAAAAAAAAATCTTTTAACCTTCACCTAACCCTAGCAAGTTGTCGCTCCCTCCCTCTCTCCTATCCTGTTGACGCAGTCACTTTAGCTCCTATCATTGCTCATTATCTCAGTCACTCCAGCAGTCCAGATCCCGCTGTCCACTCATCTGCTCACTGTCGTGAGCTCCTACCATCCACTCACACAGCAACTCCTCGTCTCAAAGGCACGAACTCCCCATCATAAAGATACAAATACACAAACTTAAGATCACAAAGACACAAAGACACAAACTCTTCGTCGCTCACATGCAACTTGGCGCCCGCCACTGGTCCACTCACCACTTACTAGTCTCCAGCAACCCAACTCTAGTGTTCTTGAGCTTTGGTGATTCTATTATAGCATATAAATTACCCTATTAACTTTAATAAATGATGGACTAAGTTTTGTCTTTATTTGTTGTGGTTTGTAGAATTTCTAATATTAATATATTACACCTAATTTTATTGTAACATTCAAGATGATTGAATCTGATTTGCAAGAATTTTCAATATTACATCTAATTTCATCATAGCATTCAGTTGAATGATTAAATATAATTTACATGAATTTAATATTACACCTAGTTTTGTTATAACATCCAATTGGATGATTGAATCCTAATTTGCATTTGATATTATGGTCTTATTATAGAATTGGATTGGATTGAGTTTTGAATAATTAATTAGGTGTTAAATAATTAGGTTTATTAATACTCTTATATTTTGTTTGAAAAAAGTAAAACCGGAAGATTTGGTGTAGTTTCATATATATAGTATTTACAAATTTATCAAGTATGACACTTGTTGTATTTAATTATCAAAATTTAGAAAATAATTCTATGTAAGTATAAAACTATGGTGATTTTGAGTTTTCATATAAAATATGATTAATAGGTTAAGAATGTATAAAACGAAAAACAAGTTACATCAATATGTTATATTTATTTTCAAACCAATTAACATATATCACAAGGTTTCATAATATGATAATGTTGCTTCATCTATTAGGTGTAGTTGTCTCGTTACAAGTTAATAAATATGTCAACGAGAAGATTTAGATTTATTAGCTATGCTCAATATGTCTTTAGTAAATTTACTTTCATACACAATAATTTTTATTTTTCGCATATATAAATCAATATGTCTTTATTTATTTTACAGATAAATAGTCAGAAGTTCAATTACTCCAGAAAATTCAATCGTTTCAAGATGATTTGTTGATCGAACTTGACTTGATGCTAGATTGGTTCTTAGAATGAATAACTATACCATTTGTTTGTATTGTAACAAACATTTGAAAGGTAGGAGAATCACAAGATTAAAGAACCAATTATATGAGATCAAAGGTGATGTTGAGCCTTATAAGCAAGTGAGTCATGATATGAAATAACAAATAAAATCTTTGCTTGAAGAGTATTAGCATGAGAAAGATATAAGGAAAATACTAAATTACGAGATTGGTAGTGGAAGTTCTTTTTTCGGTGGTCAGGATCATAATGTGGATGTTAAAGGTGGTTTTCTTACCTAATAAGAAGAGAATGTTGCACCTAATGTGAGGAAAAGAAGAAGATAAGTGTCTAAGTTTTTTGCATCACGAACAACTCTTGAAGTTCAGCCTTCAATCTATAATGCCAAACAATCTAAAGAAGTGGCTTATAATGTGGACATGGCAATGACAGATGGTGGTATGATTCATATATATTATTTAATGCTACTCAATCTTATTATTACCAACCTATAGTAGACGTTATTGTCTTTTATGGTCTAGGATATAAAACTCTTTCAATTAATGATTATAGAGGTAAACTTTTTAGCTTCTATATTTGTAAAATAAATAATTATTTAGATAAAAGAAGAATGACTTAGGCAACTTATCGATGTTCAATTATGTGTGATAATTGGATAAACAAAAGACATAAACCTTTATTCTACTAAGGTGACAATGTGATTGAAGTCTATTAATACATCTGGCCTTGTTAGAAATGCTGACACTTTATTTAAGATATTTGATGAATTTGTGAATGAATTTGGCTAGAAAACATTGATCAGTTCATTACTAAAAATTATTATGCTTATAAAGCAGGCAGGAAAAGATTACAAAGTAGGAATAATTATATTTATTGGACTCCTTGTGTTATGAATTGCATTGACCTAATGTTGGAAAATATAGGGGATGTTAAATACTTTCCTACCATTGATGAAAATGTGTAGAAAGCCAAAAAAGTGACCATGTTCATCTATAATCGTGCATGGGTCCTAAATTTGATGAGAAAGGATTCCACCAATAATAGGAATATGTTGTCTTATTTTATAAGATTTATGACTAATTTCTTATCTCTTTAGTGTTTCGTTCTGATTAAGAAGAAGTTGAGGAAAATGTTTACAAGTGAAGAGTGGGTTGTATCTCAATATGTTAGGTCTAATATTGGAGTGGAGTTTTCTAAAATTATACTTGAAGAACATGAATTTTGTTCCCAAATGTCAATTTGTAATTCGAGTTTGTGAGCTTTTATTGAGAGTAGTCCATTTGGCTAATAGTGACGAGAAGATAATAATAGGTTATTTTTATGATTTCATGAAGAAGGAAAAGGAAGCAATCAAAGACATTATAAAAAATAGGCTTTCTTTGTACACACCTTATCTTACAGTCGTTAATGACAGATGGTGTAACACCCCCTATACCTATCCACACACATAGCAACCAATTTCATGTACACATGTTCGAGGTATACAATTCTACTCAGTGCTATACATATACACATTACAAAACTCCCCAATGCTTAACATTATCATTTAATAGTAGTCAACATTTTTACATTTACATGGTATTCCAAAAGAAAACATACAATTTGCTTTAACCATTATAGGTATAATCCAAGGTTTTAAAAACTGGATCGGACTGTCTGGTCCGACTGAAAAAGTTTGAACCGGTCAATGGTCCGATTCGGTTTTACCTAATAACCTCTCTGCATAAAAACCGGCTGGTTCAACCTTTTTCAGTCGGACCGAATCGTCCTGTCTGATCCGGCCTGATTTTTTAAACCTTGCAAAATATCCTTCCTTTCTTTCATCAAAACTTTTGCATTTATAGAATTGTTGCGAAGAACATGTTCACTTAATTAATCGGTCTGATTTTTTAAACCTTGCAAAATCTCCTTCCTTTCTTTCATCAAAACTTTTGCATTTATAGAATTGTTGCGAAGAACATGTTCACTTAATTAATAAGCCAAATTTATCAAAATTATTGGTTTATAATATTTATTTCTTTTTGGATGCTTTGTCTTCCTAAATAAGAGAGGAAGAAGAGAACTGTACTATGATCACACTGAAAACCAAATGACGCCATCATTTATTACAATATAAGTGCCTATAAGCATAATATAATTTTCTTACATTAATATCATAATTTTGCTAGAAACATTATAT
>JAOTBA010000001.1:6583951-6597252 GCA_025629845.1 Erythroxylum squamatum | reverse complement strand
TTGTTATATGCAAGGATTTACTAGTCACGTGCATGTGTCCCTTATGGGATGCATGAGCATGAAATGTGTTGTCCCAACTTCACTGATTAATCACACATATACCAAATGTTTAGGGTTCTAACCCTTTGGATAGAAACGGGATGTTACATCACCCCTTTCTGTCCCCTCTTCAGGTGATAGCTAAGAGATCAAGTGATCAAGAGTCTAAGGGAATTGTGTCATTTACTACTTTGTATTTTTGTAATAAGCCAATGGTGTGGCTTTTGATGTGTAAATAAAGTTTTTCAAACTCTGTTGCTTGAAAAATGAAATGATAGATTGAAGTAGTTTCAATTGTGTTTGTTCTTTTGACCCCCTATTAAAATGGTTAAAGAGATTTTCTTGGGAATATGTTCAAGTATTGTATAGGTTCATATAGACTTCCTTGTTAAAGGGTTAAGTTAGAGGATTAAGTTGTCTTGGGCACGCCACCCTTGTGGCATAATGCCTAATAAGGGTTCATAGAAATAACCCTACACAGTAATGGGCATGCTCAAGTCAAGTATTAGGGTATAAGCAAGAGGTTGGGTTCTGAAATCGGTGCTCAACATAATTTGGTATCAGAGCAAGAAAATGAATTGATGATAGGTATTTCCGGAACCTAACATCCTCTATATTCTGGATACAATCAATATCTAGATATATTCCAAAAGGATTTATAGATTTTGTTCTCATTTTATAAATAGGAGTAAACTCATCTTTATCTTCAGTTATCATGTGAGTTCCAGCATATCCTTTGGGTCGATTAAAACTTTGAGAAGAAAATCTAGGGGGATTTTGTGAAGTACTAGGTATCAATGATATTAGGGTTCAAATGTAGTTCTTGTTTGAATGTATCGGGTTTTATTTGAATTAAAGTTTCTAAGTTTAATTTTTCTATTTGTCTATCTAATTCTTCAATTTCAGAATCAGAGTCTTGTATAAAAATTTTCATTTTATCCATAATTAAGAGGTATTTTCATATGCAAAATTAAATCAAATATCTGCTTTTTCATTGGGTTTTTAATATATTTGTTTATGTTTCTTTTTGATTTATCATTTCTAACATATTATGTAAATTGGTAATTTGTTATTGAAGTTTTATTATTCCTAAAAGAATATTGTTTCCATGCATTTTGAACTACAACCATATCAATTTCTATTTTTAATCCATCAGATTTTATCTTAGAATATTTATCTTCCGCTGTGTAAATGATAAAGTTTATAATGTCTAGCCAATTCTAAGTTTTTTATACCTTTGGTATATTCTTTCTTACTCAATATTCATTGCATAAACAACTTTTAAAGTATTTTTATGACAATTAGTAAATAACAAATAATGATGTCTAGTATGATGGTGTAATTCAACCTGGGCTTTTTGAACACGAATATCAAGTTTATTTATTTTAGCAAGTAAATGATTAGAATAAAGACATTCACTCATAATTAACAACATAAGCTGAAACATCTCTAATATCCTTTATCTAGGTGTAACTAACATTTTTCTTCATTTAGAAGATAATAATTTTCATTCTCATAATTTATAATTGAGGTTTAAGATTTAAAAAGATATATAGTATAACAAGATTAGCTTGTCAAAGATGAGTGTATATCTTTTTGAATTCTTGTATGTGTTTACTGTTCCAGGTTATTCAATAATTCTTTTCTCAATATATCATCATAAATAATACACCAATTGTCAAGGCCCTGATACCATTTTGGACATTCAAAACAAAACAATCATTAAAAATCAATCAATAAGCACTCAATAAAATGAAATAACACCTTCTAACATCAAGATAAAATATAAGCTTTTATCAAATCTATACTTTTCAAGTTAAAGTTATTCTAACCAAATCGTCTTCCTCCAAATTGTCATTACTTGTTATAATACCTATAACTTCTTCCAACAAAGAAGTAATTATTTCCTTTATATAATTAATAGAACTAGATCTAATCCAGATAATCCATATAAAAACTTTTCAAAAAAATAAGAAGTGATGAATAATATCCGAACAAAGTTATATTTTTCAAATTAAAGAGTCCATTACGCTTCCGTACCTGTTTCCTCGGCCTAGTTAAAATGGACCAGGCCTAATTGCCAAGCATACATGGCATAGGATAACAGTAAGGGAATAAAGTATAATAAAACCACTCGTAACATCGTTAATCCTTTTTAAGGTATTATATATATGAGGACTGTGAAATTGAAACTAGACTTTTATGGATGGAACACCTAAAACCTTACAAAGGTAAAAGTGTTTTACATGATGATTCAAGCGGAAGTTGGAATAAGCTCATGAACTTCACTATTAATAATCTGTTAATCACAGCGATTAAGATGACATCTGATCACGGCATTCCAAAAATTATGGCGGCGACATATTGCTGAAGAAAGAAGCATTGCTTGTTGGCATGCCACTATACTGAAATAGTTGCAGTTTCTATAGCAGCCCTTAAATAAGCACTAAAACATGCCCAACTTGTGCACCTCTGCCTTTGGGCTGCTGTGATACCTGCCGACAAGTAAATCTCTCCTCCAAAAAACTTCAGCTACGCAGTCTGGAATCAACGCATTTTCACACATCACTTCCAAACCAAAATTGCAGTCCATCATTCCGCTCAAATGTGTTGAATCAGTTTCTTAACAATGTACACTAACTCAAGGATTAACCTTGCCAAACCAACAAAAAGAATCTCAACTAGCAATCTTTTCTAGTGCATGTTCAATACCGTCTTACTCTTTATGATTTTGTAATATCTTCTGCAGATTCTACTTCATTATCTTTACAATTCCCTTTCTGGTCATCTCCACATTTGTCAGATTCTGTTCGCCTCTCGTTAACTATTTCAATATCATCCACTACCTTTTCTTCTTTCAAATTAGACTCAGCCTCCATAATTTCCTCTTCCTTCGCATCTATGATTACCTGAAGAAGTTCTGATGGAGTAGCTGCTGGGTCCAGCTCCCGGCAACCTTTTGGAGCAGTTGGACCTTCTTGACCCGTAAGCAAGTATGATGGAACATGATGTGAAAAACAGAACATCTCTTCCCTTGGAATCCGCCGTACTTGCATGGGATCCAAATGCTGGTGAAAAATAGTCTTGAAGCCAGCAACTTTTACCAGAGGAGCAATAGTTACACCATGTTCTTCACTGTAGTCTTCAAGTACTTCCACCATATCATACTTGTGTATCACCTCATCAGTTGTCAGCTCATTCCACTCTGGAGACCAGTTTCGATAGAGTGCCCACACATCCCCTTTCCTAGGATATATGTGAATTACACCCCGAGTGCCTTTTCTCCATCTAACCTTGTGCGAAAAGGCATTAAGTGAGTTGTACATTTCATGTCTACCTACTCTAAAGTCCCCACACGATTTTGAGAAGCCGGAACCAACCCAGTTTAATGGGCCCAGCTCATTGTTTGTTTTTGAATTAAGCCAGCTAATCCTCATCTTGAATGGATTGAAAGAAATTACATTATGAATCATGGCATAATACCGTGGCATACCATCATCATCATCATATACAGCCCATACCTGGTTTTCACCGAAACATCTCTCTGTTCGATCCTTGTCAAAATCATGAAAATCTGGATCTGGGACATCTATAATCATAGATTCCAGAGTATCCGCATCCACTTTTGTATCAGAAGTGCCAGGAGAAGACTTGCTGCCATCAAATCCATTCTCTGTTTTAATGGGCTGATCAGAATCGTTTTGATCATGCAGATAAGAGTTTGTAGAAGATTTTTGTGCTCCATCATTTGCTGTCTTATTCACCATCCCCTCTTTGGGTGTCAAATTACCTGCACTAGCCAAGTCCCACTCCTTTAACTTCTCACGGATTCCTTTCTTAGCCTTTTCCATCAGCAAAGTTTGAATTCCAAACTGGGAGACATCCATTGAGCTGTATGGCCGGGTGATTCCATTCACCCTAACTGAATCAAAATTGTCCCTAGAACCTGGTGAACTAGATGTGCCAGCTACTCCAGCTCCTGTACCCATTTGAGTTGCAACATTACTCCCATAGCTTCTTAAATCAATGTCTTCCATGCCCTTTCTTCTCTTTGCAGAATTAGACAATCCACCAAAGGATACACTACCAACCCTCTTGGAAGATTGACTCTTTCGCTTGAGTGCCTCTTCTCTCTTTGTGGCTGCCTGAGCTTCTTCACGCTCTCTTCTCACCTTTTCATATGCCTTCTGAACAACATTTGCAGCACGAGCAACATTTGTAGCGCCTCCTGTCCTAGAGAATGGACTCCATGGGAAGTTGGACTGCTTATGTGAAGCTTGACCATTGAATGAAGAACCTGATTTACTCCTCCCTGAATTCAAAGATTCTTTACTAGCAGGTTGATGAATCGCATTCTGTTGATGGCGGGAGAAATTCCATGGTGATGGTTTTGTACCATTTAAATTTGGTGGGGCTGTTTCAACAGCCAAAAATGGGTCATGACAATTGGGACAAAGGAGATTGTGATTAAGATATACCCTAAGATATTCATATTGCATCTTGCATCTATGGCAAACAGTCCAAAATGTATTGGGTTTTGACTTATGAGACGGAACTGGAGTCGAAGTATGAGCACTTCGTGGAGTACTCTTTTGCGTCTTCACATTTTGTTTAGTGAAATTGTAGAAGCCATTGGACCCTGGTGCTGCAGATGAACCCCCAGCTGGAACTGAAGCCTTCTGAGACACTTTAGCATTCCTCTTTTGATCATACACTAATCTCTTGGTCTTATCAGACAATAAACCCCACGCCTCTGAGATAAGATTAAAAGCACCATCAGCTCCTATAGACTTGTTTTTATCAGGGTGAAGCATCAAAGCTAATTTCCTATACTGTTTCCGCACAGTCTCGTCATCGGCCTGTGGATTGACACCAAGTATCCCATACCAATCTGCTTCTCCATTTACCTTGTTTTCAGCAGACATATACACATCTAGGGTGGCTATCATTTGAGGAATGCCTTCAAGTGCAGGATACAAATTCTGGGCCTTCAAAGCAAATTTCTTGGCCCCTGCTATGTCCTTAGCAGTGAACTTCTTCTCAGCAATCTCTTTTGCCCTGGAAGCCTCATCTTTATTACATTCCATTTCCCCCTGCTAACCTTCTTGCAACTCGTTCCCAGGCTTTTATGCCAACACAGCAGATGGTTCAATAAACACGCTATTCAAAGTTTCACCTCAACTTCTTGAATTCTAATTCTCATGCTTCCGAACAGGAGCTACATCAAAGGTCTTTCCCTACAACAAAAACGAGTTGGAGAAATAACCCAAGACTGAAAATAGCAGAATAATAAGATAGGTAAATTAAAGAAACATGTAAACAAACACCAACAAAGGCTACTTAAGAAAGAAAGGTTCCTTTACTAAAGCCATTTAGCGATAGATACCAAAAGACAACAGAAATGCCTAAACAAGCCTTTAAGTGCATCAAACTGTTCATCTTTGCCATTGCCATAGAGAAAAGCTTTTCAATTTCCCGATTGACATCGAACCCAATTATTAATTCTCTTAAGTAACCATTTCAATAGAAAAGAAAAAAGGACCAAAATGAAAAACCCTTATTATTGTTGTTGTTTCAGTGAACCTCAGAAATGGCTAAGGAAGACCGAAAGATGAAAACTAGAGTCATTGATTAATCGACCAATAACCTAAATACACAGCCTAACGGTAAAATAGAAGCCAAATTCCGTTCGCAATCAACAAAATCAACTTTGTATCTACGTTAAACCGAATCAACTTCAACCGGAAATCCACCGATCCAAGACCCATAAATTTTTAAGACATGAAGAATGGAATTAAGCCCAAAATTCGGCGACCAGAGTGGAAAATTAATCAAATAGAAGTATAATCTATTGTCAGGGAAAGAGGTTAATTACCTAATTATAGGGTATGTGGAAGTTTATTGGAGTTTTGAATCAGAAAAACACCATGGACAAGACTTCATCACCAGTTTTGTTTTTCTTTTAATGCCCCTCCTTACTTCTGCAAATCCAAAAAAATCCCCCAAATTTTTCTGGACCTTTGTGAAAATCTATCAAATAAGGATGATAGTGATAGGCCTTCGGCTATTAGGAAATTGTACGAAAGCTATGAGAGCGTGGTATGGGCTTTTTATTGTCTTCCAACGAATTTTTGGCCAACCCTAATCCAACCTTTCTTTTCTTCTATGTTGGAAGCACCTAACTATGGTTAATTTCTAACTCTGGTAATTGGTTTATCTCTTTGGGACACCAGAAGAATGAAAAGGGGATTCTGACGAAGATTCCCATTTATTCTAAAGTTGATCATAATTTAGTCAATTTTTTTTGTCTTATATCAGGGTATCTATCGGCGGACTCAATAATTAATCCCCTCGTTAGTTTATAGGCACCTCATAGGATGGGACAGCTGGCCCAAAAATTTAAGGCTGCTCCGTACCTAAAGTTAAATTTTAAATATAGCTTTTATTTGCAAGAAAATTGCGTATATATATATATATATATATGTACGTATGGAGAGACTTTTGGGCAACGAAGGAATGAATTCCTAACTTTTAACAATTCTTACATATATATATATATATATATATATATATATATGTATGTATGGAGAGACTTTTGGGCAACGAAGGAATGAATTCCTAACTTTTAACAATTCTTACATTAATATTGTCTCCTCCACTAATTTAATTCTCAAATTAAAATATTAGAAAAATTTAAAGAGTTCATGTTTATCTTATTCGCATAGTTAGGCATATATTTAAAAGAATGAAGAGTTCGTAATATTTAGAACATTAGGTAAAGATTCAAAAATTCTTAAAACACTGAGTAAAGAGTCCGCCATATTTTAAATATCAAACACTTTTGATAGCTTTAAAAGAAATGATAGGTGAATGTCCAGTTTTTCACATCAAATTTAGTAATTTATACGAGCATCTCTCGCCTTTTGTATCAATTATAATTTGAGTTTTGTTAAAAATGTAAATTATCAACTTTAAAGTTTTACTAAGATATAAGTCAAGGGGTATATTCAAAAAAAAAAAAGTCAAGGGATGTGACTTGATGGTTGAGAGCGAAGCTTGGCTTTGGTTAGGTCACAGGTTCGATTCTATTCTAGCCCCTTTTATAAGAACTTTGGGTAGTCGAAGTTTTACTTGTAGATGGAGAAATAGATGGGCCCTTGATGATGAGGTGCGCCTGCTTGGCCCGCCTGCGGGGTGGTGCATCAGTTGGACCCTCGGAGAGGTGTGCCCGCTTGACCCGCCTACGGGGTTTCTTCAAATCCCAAAAAAAAAAGGGTTTAAACTTTAACATTTTAGAGCATTTAAAATAACCATTTTGAATAAGAAACGACTGGTTAAGTAATAAATTAGCCAAATTTTGCTGAATTGTGTGAATCATTAAACTGTAAGTCCCTCTTCTTTGGTTTGAAGATTTTTCAATGAGATTCATGGCATAAGTTGGTCAATGGACCTTAAGAAGGAAATAAAAATGAGAGCAACAAAGAGTGATTAGGGAACATTTGTTCCATCATCACTAAAACTTGTGTATTGCTTTATTATGATTGATAAGCTAAGTTATAAAATCAATAGCCAATTAAGTTACTTTTAAGCTTTTAGTGAAACATACATACAAAGCAAGTTATTTTTCTCCTAAAACCAAAATAGGTCACTAGCATATCAACCTCCACCGAGTCCAGATCCTCTGTCCAATATTATGGTGTCTTATTGTGTTCAATAAATCTCAGCCATTTATTTATGTGGGGTCCGCATGGAGCCCGCGTGGGTCCTGCAAAATAAATGTCTGAGATTTCATGAGACAGAATAAGACAGAATAAAATTGGACAGAGGATCTGGTTTCACCCCACCTAAACGACATTGGGAATATCATACAATACCCATAATAGTAACCATGTCAATAGTCTCTTTATCAACCTCAGTTTGGTCGATTTTGATGGCCTTTTTGGATCTGCTTCATTAGCTGAGTGGAGGAACCTATGATCTTGTTTTAGAGGGGTTTTGATAGTGTCATATGGGAGTAGTAACATTATATTACTTGGTGATTTCTTCATTGTCTTAACATACTCGACTCGTATACCCAACTCATTTTCAATGCTCTTTCTTTCTAGTTGCTGGTTCAATCATGTTTTTTAAAAAAAAGAAAGTGATTAGTTAATGGAGGGATAAAAGAAAATTACAAGAGTAGAAGACCAAACTTCAGCAGGCGAGCGATACATAGCAGTGAGTGTTAAGAGCGAGGGATACATAGTGACGAGCCACACTTCGGTGATTTGCCGAGAAGAGATAAAAAGAAATGGGATAGAAATGGGGGCAATTTCGCCAATTTTTTAAAATTAAAAATATAGAATAACGTAGTTTTTTTAATTGAGTCTAGATTTCAGCTACTTAGGCTTTGGCCTACCGGAGAGCTAACGCTTCTAAATTAAACAACGTTGTTTTGCTTAGAATAATTAGGTCTCGAGTTAGTCTAAGCCTAAGCTTGGCTTATAATCCAACCTATTTAAAACAACTAAATTTAAGACCATAAGTTAACGATTGTCATCCTTAAAAAGATATTGTTATAAAGTGATATTTGTTTTGACTTTTGACACTCTTGTTGGAATTGTTGGAGGATTAGACGAGGAATTGAGGGTTAGACATGCATTGGACTTTGCTGAAGGATGATATATGTATTGGACTTCCAGTCTTCCACAATACTTCTATGTCTATGACAAAAAATTTCAGGAGTTAAGTCATACTCCTATCAGACTTCTAGCTCTAGCTCAATATACTATTGCTCGTGTGTCACTTCTCTATCTATGATAAAATATTTTAGAAGTCAAGTCTAGCTCTTCACGAGTTACTGGGATTTTTTTATTGCATTAATACATTTGGTTGTTATGTTCACGGTCTAATGGTACTATCTTTAATCTCTAATCCTTTTTTAGTACGTAGAAACTCCAAATAAGGTAAAGGGTGTTAAGAATAAACATTGATCAATTTTTCATATTTTCTATATAAATTTATATGTTGTCTCAGTATCGACCGATTTTAGAGCCTTTTTTTGGGATAAATCAAAGGAATATAATTGAAAAGAAAAATATGTACAAAGCGTCCATTTACAAGTGTTACTAGAGACACAGCGAGCTAAAATAAGCAACTAGGCTCAAGCAAGGCAAGACAGAAAAAACACTCAAACAAGGATAAATGAATCAGGGAAGGAACAAAATACTGCCAGCCAAAAGCTTATACACTAGGAGCTCCACCAAAACCAAAGCATCTATAATCCATGTGAAATGCGAACTAAAATCACAAGCCTAGAAGAAGCAAATCAAATGAGAAGGCTGCTCATGGATACCCCGGGCACCGAAATGGCCAAGGAAGGCTGCCACCACGTAGGGAGTGTGTTGAACTTCCAGGATGGCTAAAGCAGGCATGACCTTGCTAAAGAGACCCCACATGCTGCAGTCTAGAAATGTCGGAACAAATAACCTGCAAAAGAATAGATGAACCTAAATATAAAATTACCTCCTCTCGGTGTGTAGGCTGAGAAGTTCCCTAACGTGGGAGATAACTCTGAGAGACACTCTCTCCTCCGCCATTGCTTCATTCTTGAACGCTCTAGCATTACATTCAGTCTATATATGGTAAACTGTAGTGAAAAGCAATAGAGGGAAGTGAATGATGGCGGGAACACTGGTACTGGAAACAGTGTTATACCAGGAGAGGATAGCTGAAAAAGTTGAAGGGCTGTGAGTGGGCAAATCAAATCGGGTGAGACACTGTTCCCAAATTGTATGAGAGAAAAGGCAGGCAAAAAATAAGTGATCGATCGATTCATTTGCTGAGAGGCACAAGGAACAGTGATTAGGAGTGTGGAGGTATAGAAGTCTATTTCGGGTTTGAAGCTTATGCAGGAATGCAAGCCACACAAGATAAAGGAGCAGCGAGGTGTACTGCATTTAGACCATACCAATTTGTACCAAGGAACAACCGGTGGCGGGGGTCGCAAGAGTTGATAAGCAGACTCATTGGTATAGTGCTTAGTGGGGCTCGCTAGCCATTCCAGGTTGTCAGGTAAGGTGCAATTAGGTAAATAAATAGGAGGCTCAAGGTATCGAAGGAGGTTCATAGAAGCCTCCCTCCAGCTCCAAGCATCATTAAGTATTACGTCAGAGACATGGGCCATGAGTGGAAGCGCTGAGCCCTTGATCTCTCTAGGGGTGGCCAAGGTGCTCAAAATACCACGCGGGTGCCACAGATCCTGCCAGAAAAGAGTAGACATACCGTTTCCAATCCTAAATCTGAATTGATGACACAACTTGTCCCGGACTGTTAAGAGCTTTCTCTAACTCCAAGAACTATTATAGGTAGGAAGAGCACCCCAAAAATTTGTCCAACGTAGAATAATTGTATGAACCCACTTAACCCACAGAGCTTCCTGATCCTCAAACAAAAACCATTTCCGTTTACCTAAAAGAACTTGATTCCAAGTAGACAAGTGTTTGACCCCTAAGCCCCCTTCCTTTTTAGGACGACATATATACTCCACTTCACCTTTGCCTTAGGATTAGACTTTGCCTTACCTGCCCATAAAAAATTCCTAAGCTTTGCCTCAATTTCCTTAAGGATGGAAGAGGGGAGAATAAAATGAGAGGACCAGTAGACATGGAAGGTGGAAAGGACTGAAATAACTAATTGGAGTCTACACGCGTAAGAAAGGCTCTTATGGGTCCATCGATTGATCCTATTATCAATTCGATCAATGAGGACAGCACAATCCCTCTTAGACAGATGACCTGTAATGAGGGGGACACCGAGATACAGAAAAGGGAGGGAACCTTAACTAAGACCGGAGACAAATGTCATCCTACGACTCAGAGAATTAACATCCGGGAATAGGTAAAACTGACTTTTGGAAGTGTTCATTTCCATGCCAGAAAATTGAGAGAAAGTAAACAAGGAATCAAGAAAAAGCTAAGCTGAGATCAAATCCCCGTGATAGAACATTAAGAGGTCATTTGCAAAAAGAAGATGGGTAATCTTAAGACCTTGACATCTCCAATGGTATTTGAACTGAGGGTTGTTGTCTATAGTGACTCTCAAATTCCTAGAGAACACTTCCATACAGAGGATGAAAAGGAAAAGGGATAGGGGATCACCCTGTCTTAACCCATATTTACCTTTAAAAAAAGGAGTAGGAGACCCATTGACAAGGATGGAATAAGAGGGGGAGGTGATGCATTCTCGGACCCACTTAATGAACCTCTGTGGGAGACCCAGTGCTTCTAAGCTATTAAGAAGAAAATCCCAATGGATAGAGTCATAGGCTTTGCGGAGATCCACTTTGAAAGCACACCTCTTGTGAGAATTGGAAATGTGGTAGTTCTTGAAGATTTCTTGTGCTAAAAGGATATTGTCCCCTATACGGCAATTCTTGATAAAGGCACTTTGATTAAGGCTTACTATAAGAGGGAGTATAGAGCTTAGGCGATTGGCTAAAATTTTTGCAATAACCTTGTAGGTCAGATTGCAACAGGAGATGGGCCTAAAATCTTGGACAGTGGAAGGGTGAGCTGTCTTGGGAATAAGGGTTATGAAGGTGGAATTAAGCTCTTTTAAAAGTTTTCCCTAAAGAAAAAAGTTATGGATTGCTTCTGTAACTTCCTCCCCTATAAGAGACCAAGCCTTTCGAAAAAAGTGCCTATTAAAACCATCAGGGCCAGGAGCCTTATCAAGACTAAGAGAGTGGAAAGCCTCTCGAATTTCTCGAGGGGAGACTTCAGCTATTACTGCATGAGAATGAATGTCCTCAAATGGATGAGGAAAAAGGGGAGCTACAAACTCCTTAGAGGAATGGAGATGCTTAGCGGCCCCAATAGAACCTTTGAAGAATTCAAGAAAGTGAGATTGAATAGCACTAAGCTCCACTACCCTACTACCATTACCCACCTCTAGAGAATGAATAGCATTTCGGTTCCTGTTAGCAAGGAGGGAATTATGAAAAAATTTGGTATTACGATCGCCTTCCTTAAGCCATTTGATTCTAGAAGCTTGTTTGTAAAAAGATTCCTGATCCTCGAGGGAGCAGTAGAGGTCTCTAATGGCTTCAGTTTCTCTAGTTTTCAGAAGGGTAGATCCTGGGGAGGACCACAATTGGCCTTGAATGTGGTTCAACTGAGTTTGACAGTTCACAACTTAAGCATTGATATCCCCAATCTGACTGGAATTCATTATTTTGAGAGCTGCCTTTGTTGGGACCCGATCTCGAAACCGGACCCCAACCGAAAAATGGAAAACGAAATGCGAAGCAAAGTGCGGAAGCGAACAGAAAGGAACCTAAACGAAACAATGCACGAATCGCGAAGACAAAGCGGAAGCATCAAATCAAAACAAACGAATTGGAAAACATACAGCAGAAACAAAATGAGAACGGAACGAAAGCGGATTTCGAAGCGAAGCAGAATCGAAACACACAAATCGCACCGAAGCAAATCCGATCAAACGTAAACAAATCGGATTCAACCGCGAAGCAAAACGGACGATCACGAAAGAAGCGAAACTGAAAACTAGGAGCAATTGCGAAAACGAAAGCAAAAGAAAGAATTGAAAGCAGAAATCGAAGTAACGGATTTTTAAGCGCAGTGAATCGATAAGAAAATCCAAATCGAAGCAAACAAAGTGTTCAATCGAATCGAACGGAATTCCGACATCCGAGCACAAATATCGCAGAAAACCTAACAACCTTGTCGCATTGGAAACCTTAGCCAAATCCGAAAACCGAAATCGGTATAATTTTATTTTTTTTCTCTTTCGCATTCATTCTTTTTTTTCTTTAGTCAATCTCATACAACTCAAAACAATACAATTTCCCATTCGGAAATTCACTAATTCCGACATCTCAAACATAAACTCAAATCATAATATTCGTCTTATACAAATATACAAATCTCATAGTTCAAACCTTTAACCAAAACTTATTCTAATTCTAATTCCTTCTTCAATCATTATTCTATTTTTGCCATAAAACCGATTTTATCAAAAATTGGGCAACATAACGGTTGTATTTTGTCCAGCCCAAAAATTCTGCAAATAAAAAACATACACTTCTATATATATCCAAACACAACTCAAAATCATCGAACCTCCCGTCCGAAATCCAAAACACCAGCAACAACGCAATTCTATACCTAACACTTCAATAATTCTCATTCATATACTATTCCATTTATATTCATCTCAATTCAACATGCAAATTCATAAATCAATCTAAACCCGAACCAAAC
>JAOTBA010000001.1:6558372-6577294 GCA_025629845.1 Erythroxylum squamatum | reverse complement strand
TCCTACAAAATAAAACACTTGCAGCATCAATTGTCCTTATGAAAATTATAGAGAAATTAATATCAAATTATGACAATATGCTGACAAATTGCAAATTGCTAGAGCTTGTTAATAGGAACCAATTTAAGCGCAAAAGTCATTAATTAGGAGTCAACTAGTGCATAAACAGTTAAGAAAATGCAGCCAATTTATAAAGTAAATTTGGCTCAATCAGCAGCATTTGGAATTTTCCAAGGTCGTTTTCTGTTCTAAGAATCTGAATCTTTTATTTATAAAAGTTGAATAGTCTTCTATTCTGACAAGCGTCCTATTTATCTGTTTCGGTTTGGAAATCCTGATCAACTCTTGGTTAGCCTTTTTTTTATAATAAAAAAACTTGTTAGGATTAAGGAAGTATTGATTAGATGCCTATTTATGTTCTATAGTAAGTAGTTTGCTAATACTTTTGATAAGAAGTAATAATATTAGGAAAATTTTTAAATTGGTTAATTTTTTAGTTTGATTTTTAATTTTTTGGTTGAATTTATTTTATAATTTTTATTCAAAATTAGTTAGTTTTTTTATAAAATAATTGGTTTTTATAAATTAAAATAAATCCATTAATTTTATTTAACAAAATTTTAATAAAATTTTTAATTATTTAATGAATAAAAAAGTCTTTTTAGTCATATTTTAAAATTTTCAATTTTAATTAATTTTATGATAATTGATTGAATTTTTTAAAAGTGATTTTTTTTTGTTTTTTATCATTTAAATTTTGATTTAATTTTTAAAACATTCATAAGAAGTTATTGGATCTTTTTTTGACGCTTGAGCCGCCTCTCAAAAAACCAACTAGAAGAGTATCGCTGCAATTCCATCCTAGTGCTGTTTTCACCAGTCTAAGATCAAATGTGCATGCGGGAGCTCTGGCATTGGCATCTTGGTAACACTAAAAGTGCAGTCACGTGATCTGCTGCTTCACCTTTGGTTCCTAGTAAGCTTCCGACGAATTTGAACGGGGTCGTTAAGTTTCAATATAAGTGACGCCTCCGAAAGTTGCCACACAACATTATTGTTAGCAGGTGTGAGCCACCGTTGTCCAACTTCCTCGTTTCTTTTATTATCTTCTCTCCAATGCCATCTTTTCTTTAAGTTCGCGCCAGTCCACGTTCTCCCCCGTCTCCCTTTTATCAGTTCTTTTAGCGAATCCAACTGGTTTTACTTGATGTATTTATTCATAAAATAATAATTAAAAAACAGATATTAGAAATTTAAACTACAATAAAAGGGTAAAACAAATAATATTAATTTTTGTTTATATAATCAATCATTAATACAAGATTAATATCATTTAATTATGAATAATTTAGTTATGATTATTAACAAGATTTAGCAACCTTAATTTTTCATTAATCAATATAATATTTTTGATTAATTTTCTTATTTACAAACAACTATAAAAAAATCCTTAAGATTTAATTTATTAATTGTTTTACAAAACAGGAATCACCAATTTAATTTAATAAACACACAACCTTAAATTAATAAACATACGAGTTAATAATATAGATCGAACACTTATCTATAATCAATTATATAATTTACTAAAAATTACATAATAATTAAACATGCAAAAGTTTGATATGTTTATGATAAAATTATTTTCTTGGAAAATAAATAATAAATTCATTAGACAAACTCTGAGAGGGATACAAATGACATCCATCTCAATTTTCGGCATGTAAATTTAGTTTCTTTTTGTCCTTGTCCTCCAAGCTTGGAATAAAGACAATTTCAACCACATCCACTCCAATAAAGCATCACTAGAGCTAGCAAAATAGGAACTCCCACTTGAAAAGTATATCACTGTCACAATTTCCACAAATCAATAGGTTCAACACTCGTATTGTTAGTAATATTTCTTATAGTTATAGTTGTTAAGGATTTCTCCAAATAGTTTTTGTAAGGTAGTTTCAATGCTAGATTTCTTACTGCTAAAGATTCGTTGATTTCTTTTAATCCATATGACATAAACTAGTGTTCCAAATGCTAATCTTTTGATCATCACCTTTGACATGGAATTGAGTTTTGGTAGCCTAATGGATGATATTATACTAAGTGAAATAGTTGCAATCCAATTGACAGAGAGCTTAAGAATGTGATTCCAGAGAATGGAGGAGAAATTACAGTTAAAGGTCCAAGTCTCCCATTGCTAGTATAACAAAGCACACCTTTTGAAACCACTATATGAAGCTTCGGAGCATCTTTCATTCCTAACTATTTTTTAACTAAAAACCACAATATTAAAAAAGTGGAGGGGATTAGACTAGAATTTCACATCAGCTTCTGTCAAAAGGTCTTGGTTTGTGGTCCTAAGATAACCTCCTTACATGAAGAATTTATGAATTCTAGAGGTTTATGGTGCAGTTGTTACAGTGAGTCCTACTTCGAGGAATTAAGGAAATACGCTGGGATATTCTTTATTTTCAATCCCTTAGTGGAGTGAGTAGGCTAGGTCTGCCTATTATTGCTTATAAATGCTTCCAATTTGGTGTTAATACGAATGATTTCTCTAAGGGTCTGAAAATCATGCGATTTGTACAAAGGTCTCAAATTATTTCAATTATCAAACCAAAAGAAAATGTCCTTGCCATTCCCATTTCTATGCTTGAAGGTTAGATTCACTTAGTCCTTTACCTAAAGCATTTGTCTTAAAGGTCCATGAAGTGTTAAGATTTGCTCTTAGAACAAATGATTTCCCCTTTTAAAAAGTGTAAGTGCATCCATTTCACTTATAGAAATTCTTTGTCAATGTCTACCTTCCAAAGTCTCTAATAAGCAAAACTTCCCAAGCCTCCACTCCCCTTTGGCAAATATATGTTTTTCCACTTCATCTTAATGACATCTTTTATATTCTCCAATCCACTCCAAAGAAATATTCTAAGCATCTTATCAATAATCTTTTATAAGTGTTAATTATAATATTTTCTAGGTATTAGAGTGTGTTTTTAGTTTCTTCTTAGACGATAATGATGTGTTTCAGACTTAGATTTATATTCTTGTTAGTATTTTTGTGTGTTTTGTTTGATTAATTAAGGCAAGAGTTTGATCTTAATTGTATATTTCAATGATTGTTTGATGTGTTTGGTGACGAGTGGAGACCGGAAAAGAGAAGAAAAGATGAAGGAAAAGCTGGAGAATGCACTATCGTATAACAAAGAAGCAATATAACAGAAGTTGTTATCACAATCGTTGATAGATGCATATTTGACCATATTTATGCACCTATATTGGATGTAATTTGTAACATCCCGTTCCCATGCTAAGGGGTAGAATCCTAGATTTTGGTAATTGAAAAAAATAGCAACGAGAGATTAGAAAATTTGCATTTTTATGCTCATGCATATTATTAGCATACATGCACGTGAATTTGAATTTTTGCTCACATTAAAATGACTGTACATGCATTCATTGACATTCCGGGTATAATTGAATTCTGATGTGATACTATTGGAAAATTGTGAAATTGTTGTATCAGAAATTTAATTGGTGAGTGTATTTATAAATTTTGAATTTTGGTGAATTTTAGGAATAATTTCTGAAAGTGTTGATTTTATTGGACTAAGAAAAATGCCAAATTGGCAAGTAAATTAATGTATGGAAAATAGAAATAGGAATCAATGATATTAGAAAATTGTTAAAAATGACTTTGAAAACTTCGGAGATTACTTTAGAATTTGAGAGATGATGATATTGAAACTGTTAGAGACATATTGAGTAAAGTTGAATTGTGTTAAATCGTCTGAGAGACGAATCCTTAAAATCTTCTAGTGTCTGTTATTAGTTGAGTTCAACTCCAACTAACTGACATTCTAGTATATTCTTCAATTACTTCGTCTGCGTCTTGCTTGGACGCGTGGACTTCGTCTGCATCTTGCCTGGACACGTGGACTTCGTCTGTGTCTTGCTTGGACTCATGTACTTCGTCTGGGTCTTGCTTGGACGCATGTACTTCGTCTGCATCTTACTTGAACGCGTGGACTTTGTCTGTGTCTTGCTTGGACGTTTGTACTTCGTACGATTACATTACTTTGCTTAGATGCGTCTACTCCGTCCGATTACATTGCTTTTCTTAGATGCGTCTATTTGCTTAGATGCCTCTACTCCGTCCAATTACACTGCTTTGCTTAGATATGTCTACTCTGTCTGATTTCATTATCTTGCTTAGATGCGTCTACTTCGTCTAATCATCTCACTGCGTCTGATCATCTCAGACTTAGCCTACTTCGTCTGATCATCTCAGACTTAGTCTGCTTCGTCTGATCATCTAAAACTTAGTCAATGCGTCTGATCATCTCAGACTTAGTCACTGCGTCTGATCATCTCAGACTTAAGCACTTCGTTTGATCCATTTGAGACATGATCAATTCGTCTGATCCGTCTGTGACTTAGTCACTCCGTTTGATCTGTCTATGACTTAGTCACTCCGTCTGAACTTTAATCAATTCGTCTGATCCAACTTAAACGCTTCATCTTATTCAGCTTTTACTAAGTATCGTCTTGATTTGATGAATTGTGCCATATGTATTTATCTATGCACGTAACGAATTCATTAAAACAGGTAACACACTTTCATTATTATTATTATTATTTGACTTTTATCAAAATCAATAGTCTTCTTGACTTACCCGACCCATTTCACGTTTCTTTATATACTTGAAAGACTAAGTTACTTTTTGACTTAGTCTTTTCTTCAAAACTATCTTTTGCAAGCTTTTTTCCTTTCATGGACTTTGGATACCCGAAATCTTCCCTAGAGTTATATCTTTCTTTCATCTACTGTTTGCTACTCCAACTTCGTTATCTATTCCTTTTTGCCTTAAGAAAAACCTAACCTAAATCACCTTCAAGATGATGTACGTGGGTGCATGAGAGTTAGGGCTTCTTGGAGTTCTTGAAGATTTTGGAGTTTTGTCAAGTAAGTATTGTGTAAATCCTTTAGAGTTGTGGTTTTATGAAACAAAAATGGTGATTTATTGTCCTGTCATGAATAAGAGAAAAATAGACATTTTTCATGTTTACTGTGAATAAAAGATGAAAATGTGGATTTTTGGATTTTTGGATTTTTGGATTTGATGATAAAAATGTTATAAGATGGCGTAGAAATGATTTTGAGTTAGAAAGAACCATAAAAATATGTATGAAAGAGTACATAGATATGGAAATTTGATAGAGAAATATATGCTCTATTTTTCTTTTCATAATGTATGTATGTATATACGTGGGTTTTGAGATTTTTAGAGAAGACCAAAAGAATGAAATTAGAGTTGAGGAATAGTTGTAAGATGATGGTCTAAGATGAGAAAGATTGTGTAGAGGATAGTTAGAGGAAGAAATTTAAGTGAGTATGACCAAATTACTTCATTTTCATTGTCCAAATGATCCCGAACAGTAGATCCGAAAGTCAGTTTTTGGGAAAAATCTGAAGGTGATTCAATGAGTTATGAATTGTGATTTTAATGATTTTATTGAGGTATAAACCTAAGTATAAATTATACCTAGGTGAGTCTTGATATGGGATTGATTTTGTAACGAAACTAATGGATAAATACCCAGGATTGTTATGAACATGCATTGTGTATATTTCATATATATACATGCGCATTTTTAAACACTTACAATTGTGCCAAATTGTTATATGCTTATATTGCTTGTTATAGAGAGCAATTGGAATGTCAACCTCTAGACGTTGTTGGAACTTCCGGGCACTAGCTTCGGGAATGACTAGTGAGTAACCTAGACGGTCTCACTCAATTAATTGTTTGATTTTATTATGTTTGAATTGTTGAATGAATGTGATTTGATTATGTTGATTTCGGACAATGAAGGTCCGATGATTGTGATATGTGAATGAGATATTGAAATGCTACTTGTATGAGAATGTGACGAACTAAATGTTTTATGACATGATTGGTTATGAGAGATGCATTCCATACATGATATGCATGATCAAATAATAAGAGTTGTGACTTGAGTAGCCACCGAAAATGAGCTTAAAGCTCTAAATGTGATTAAGAGCCAAAAGTTCACTATGTAAAATGAGCCCTGTATCTCTAATAGATAAGGGACAGTATGAATGAGCCCGGTATCCACAATGGATACGGGACAGTTTAGGCATTCGGTCACAACAACATAATAATTGGAAAAGAGTCACTTGAGCATTTCATATGCATTTTAATAAGTATGTTTGATTGATTGAAATGCAAAATTGCCTATGCTTAAGTGAGAATGTGATAAGTGATCAATTATGCAAAGATGTGAATAAATCGTTACATGTATTGATGTGATACATGAATTGGGTGAACCATCGATGATGGTAACCTCATTGAGTTTACAAAACTCACCAAGATTGCAACGATGACTTTTCAGGACCAAGAGACGATTCTAGCTACTAAGAGACTCTACAAGCATTGTAGACTTGTGATTTGGGAAGAGAAGCATGGCTCAAAGGTCGGTCAGCTGGGTTTGGACAGATTAAATAGATTTTGTGTATTTTCTCTTTCATGTAGCACTTTTGTATTAGGCTATGATGATGTACATGTAGGCAATGTTGAAAGACATATTGTAGATCTTCGGTTTTTATGAAATGAAATGAGGAAATTTTGGATTTTAAAATATTGTGACTTTCTTAATGACATTCATAAGAGAACAAAGATATATGATACCATGTTAAGTGAATGTAGTGATTGAACGTAGCGCACCATTATCGTAGAATATGTACTGTAATGTCCTACGGGTGTCTTGGTATATACCCTACGGTAAGGGGGCACTACACTATGAGATTGACTATTTCCTTAATAAAGAAAAAAAACATAAGCTAGGGATAATATATAAATGCAATATGAATCGTATAATTATAATCTAATTACAAGTTAATTCGCAATGTGCATTTATCCTATAGATTTTTTTTTATATCAGTCAAGTAAACAAATATGTATGATATAGATAATGTTTTTAAACAACTATATTACTAAAACTACAACCAACTATTTGTCTTTAGGACATAAACCAATAATACGCTTAGTTGCAACGATAACCATATTTAACGTGAAGTGCCATTTGTAAGCTTGCAAAACTACATCTTTATTTATTTGTGGTCAATGAGTTGGAATATTTATTTTTGTGAAATAAGCCAAAACTTTTCTTCTATTATAAAATATCACAAATTATTTTTTTCAATGATGTTTTTATGGATGGCGATGGGCGAGTTAAGCGTCTAGTCTAATTAGGCTCGTGTAACTCAAAATTCAATTAGGTCAATGTCAAAATAATGTTGTTTTTGTTCCATTTAGATTGAGTTGATGTTCAAGCTTAATTCTGATCCAAATTTAGATCAATTCAAATTAATATGTTGATTTTAAATGAGGTGAATCAGTTTGAGTCAATTTTGTTATCCTTAAACACTCTTAAGTTTCGAATTAAACTAAAGTATTAAAAAATTTTATGTCAAGCCTGAATATGATCTAAGCATTCCTACCATTAACTATAACCAGTTTACATAAACTTGTTTCTAATTTCTTAGCTTGCTTAACATAAGTGCAACTTTAGTTTCTTTAAGTTTAAAGATAGGGTTAGTTATAAAAAAAAATTCAAACTTTACTCAAATTTACAATTATAACCTGAACTTTAAAAAGTGATAATTAAATACCCAAACTTTCAATTGTTTAAAATCTAACTTAACGTTAGTATCTCTTTTAACGTTGCTAACGTGGAATGCCACATAAGACATAAATCTGAACACGTATGATTACAGCTGTATTTAATTGTACATGTTAGACTTAATTAAACTTATTAAGTTAAATTAAGGAAAATTAAAAGAAAATGGTAAAAACTCTAAATTAATTTAAGATTAAGCTTTTCTTACCCATTTACCCATACACCATTCTCTGTCGTACCTTTTCTTCTTTATCGGACACCTTTTCTTCACTCCTCTTTGCATTATAGAGTATTTTTGGACCAAACACAAACTTTTTGGCTCCTTTTTACACCAGCTATAAACTATAACTCACCATTCTTCGTTGTCATATGTGTTTGCACTAGCTAAACTAGTAGCTACAGTAAACATTCCACACTAGCTAAACTAGTAGCTACAATAAGCATTTCACACTATTCTTCTTTGTCTTTTTTATTGATTTTAATTTCTCAATTCTTCTTTTGGTTGTGCACTAAACATTGTGGATAGTGTGAGAAAGGTAGGTGACTGATGATGTTCATGTGTGTAATGTAGATGGGTTTGGACATGATATATTTGTTGTCCGCACCCATTCACTATAAGAAAAATGCTATTTAGCGACGGATATTACTAACGGAAAGCCTAAACATTTCGTTGGCAAGTTAGGTTAGCGATGGAATTTACCGACGGAGCAAGGCGTCATAGAAACGGACGTAGGTAATAATTTCCGACGAATAACAGAATGTCCGTCGGTAAATGTACCAATGGATAATTTATATAACCGTCGGTGAATATACTTATGGTTGTTTGTACAGTTGACTGTCAGTAAATTTTTGACGGTCATGATAATGACAGAATATTAAAAGGCCAATAAGATAGTGTTGTTAATGATTTAGTTCACCTTTTTCCGGCGAGTATAATAGTGTCTTTTCTCAGATGACTAGACCATTGCATTAAAGTCTTTCAAGAAAGTAAAATTTTCATTCTAGAAAATTAGGGGTTTTATATTTCAATATCTCACTCTAACCCTAATACTATGTTAATTTAGAGAGAGAATGGATAAATAGAATTCAAGCAAATCATTTGTTTAGTCTTTGTATATATAAATGTTAATAGATTTAATAAGATGGAATATTCATGTACTCACATAAATTGGTAAGTTTTTTATGGCACTCATGATATTTAAAAGTGGACTAATAAATTATCTAGAGATAAATGAATGTTATGTCAATGTCTATGATCAATTCAATTTAACCAATCACTAGCATTCACAATTTCCTAAATACTAATTAAAGAGATTATAAGGGGGGTATTCATAATTTATAGTATTTCAGCTAACAAACATAATGTAAATCCACTCTCCAATTGTCTTCCTTTAATAGACATTTTATGACTAATCTTCACTTAGGGTGAAGGGCAATCTTATAATTATATTTCTTATTCAAGTGAATAGCAACACAATAATTAGAAAATACACTAGAAATGAAATACAATCCATGTCGCATTTAAAAGTCTACAATTAAAAATATTTTCTTCTTTCTCAAGTAATGCTTTAAAGCTCAAACATTGACCATAATAATTAATACACTCTCAACTTCAAACTCATCAATGTTAATAAAAACTCATTACTTATTATTAAAGGTTCTTTGACATCTCACCGTTTGGTCGATCTATGTGAGTTTAAGATTATTTTACCTTTTTTGGCTCCAAATCGATCTTTATATTATCAGTTCTAAGATCTCTCTCTTGATGTTTGATAATCATTTTTTGCTTCGCCTTTTGGTATTGGAGTTTACTTCCTCTACATCTTTCCTGTTTTTTAGTAGCAGAGTCCATATAAAAAAGTTTTAAAGCAACACTTAATTTCATCAACATCAACGAATTCAGGAATTCAGGAATTCAGGAATCATTTACGAATTCAGCTTGTGATGGTTGCATGGTTCTTAAAAAACGTGTAGAATTGTATCGGGCCATCAAATATTTGCCAAATCACCTACATTTAGAACGGATAACGGTAAGTTTTTACATACAACTTCGTTTGTGCTTATTTCTGATGACGTATAGGATCTTTACCAATTTTGTAAAAGCAATTCAAGCACAACATTTTGCTCACCAGTTTAAACTTGATATACATAAAGGTACTATAGTTCTTTAAGTTATCGATTCACATTTACATCACTATTCCTGTCACCTATCATATCATCCTCTATGACTATTAAATGAAGAAAATTAGAAAAGAAAAACTAACAAAAGCCTCCTCATAAGGAAAAGTTGATCTATCTACTCCCTGCATTTGCCACGTAGTCTGCCATTTCGCTTTTCTTCACTTGTCAGGGGAAGAAAATGCAATTGTCATTCCTCTTCCGGCCGAAAGTAAGTATAAGTTGAACTAGCCTCTGTCTTGGTAACCTGCCAATATTAAATCTATTGTGTTTAATCCTGAAGAGTTATGGAAGAAGTTTGCAGCAATTGAAGTGAAATCCTTTACTCTAAAATTTTAAATGTACATGATAGCCTGCTTATTTGAGAATGCAAAATACCAAAAATGCCGTGATTTACAGATGAGCTTCATCTATACTAGTTAGGATTCAGAAGTTGTTTTCTCTAGATGATCGGCGATGTCATTCCCTTATATGTACTATAGTTTCCCAACTACACTAGGTCACCGGTAATTCATTTTGCAGCTATTAAACTAAATAAACACAAAAGCTAAAATTATCCACTAAAAAGTACTTTGCAGCAAGACTTCCAAGAAAAGCCATGGAATCTAGAATCTAGAACAAAAGTAACTTCGTACTAAAATAGAAGCAATGAAATGGACCAACCTCGGAATTACGAGAAAGACCTGATGGAAGAACAGGAACAAGAGATGTCCATAGAATGGGGTCCAACGGATCAATTGCGTTGTAGTTGGTAATATGTGGAGTCGACAAAAAAGAAGTGAAGGGATACAAATTTCTCTGAAGGCACAGTCCACTAACTCCTAAGGGAGCTCCAAGTTTTTCAGTGTTACCGCCATGACTAGCTGGCTTATCGACTCCTTTACCATACTCCAGCTTGTTAACATTTTTATTTTCATTTTCGTCATTCTCATTGCTGCTTCCTTGTCTTTTTGATGCTTTCTCCTCCAAGCTCTTGTAAGCAGCTGATCGAGACAAAATGCTTAAGCAAGAAACCGTTGAGCCTTGCTGCCTCTTTGCTTCAAGAGAAATTCCCAAACGTGGCATCTGGTATGGTTCAGTGTGATGAATTGCCCATTCCATTGTCTTAAGTTCACTGCCAATATCTTCAGGAATACCATGTTTTATTTCTTCAGATGATCTTGGGATAGATTCTAATTGACGAGATTTACTTGATCCCCACCACTTAATATAACTGGTGAGATCAATCTTTCTCTCAACACCAAAACTGCCAACATACTCACTTTCCGCTGCTGGGTCATCGCCTGCAACATGAAATATTGTTATCATCAATGAATAGTGGGCACCAACTTTGGAGGTAAGCAAGGTGAAAAAACATTACTTCTAGGATATGCTTTCCGTTAAATGATGGCGTAATCTGTTGTCTACAATACTACAATTTCTATAGAAGAATTTTACTTCTCTAGTTAATGCCAGGATTGCTTGAACTAAGTATGGACCTTACTATTGTAATTCATGCTACTGAAGTATTCAGATCCCGCCACACGGCCGAATGATGCGTCCCATCGACTGTGTCATTAAAGCCAGAAATATAGAAATTAGCCTAAACCAAACATTGATCACTATGAGCAACATAAATTTTCTTTCACGGACCCAACAAGCAAAATGCAAATGGTTTGGCTAGAGAAAGTGTTAGTTCTCATATAAATTTTCCACAACTAAATTTTGAGTCGGATTGCAGATAAAGTTATGAGGAGTGTTAATCAATAAGCTGATATTCGTTATGATGACCTCAATTTGTACCCTGAAACTTTTAAAAGTAACATTTCAGTATCAGGGTGCAGTTTGAAACATCAATGTGTAAAGCCTCTCAATTGAGGCTTTGCAAGTACCAATTCCAAGAATCAAAATTATCTACCATATAGTCAAGACCAATCAACAAAATCTGAATCCAAATAAGTAGCCAATAGTCAAAACAATACCTTGAAAGCCCACGGTACTTAGAGATTCCTCTTGAAAAACCACTACTCTTTCTGCAAAAAATAACCAACATAAAAGAGCAGGAAAATAAAAGTTCAAAATAATCCTTTTTGGGGAATGATCCAGACCTACGAAGTGACGCCAGGTATTCTTCTCTTGAGACATTCTGCATTTCATCAAGATCTCTAGTATAATCTGTCACCTGAAGATACATATAGTTACAGCGTTTAAGACAAACCAATTCATGGTGAATCAGAACCAAACAGAATGTAATACACAAAATTAGTTCTTGTTGCCAACAAATTACAGAACAACTTGGTTTTAAATCCGCAGATAATAATAAAAAGTAAAACACAAGTCTCCCTAAACCATCAAATAAACAGAATATAGGACAATTTCAATACGTAAAAGAAAAATCTTAAAAGAAAAGAAAATGATGTTCATGATTCTCTGAAGCAAGTGAGAAAGCACAAAACTAGTTTAGTTGCGTCACCGGAAAATTGATGAGTGTTCCAGGACCCCAGTACTTCAAGGCAGCAAGATCATAAGCTCTAGCTGCAGCCTCCTCATCATCATACGCCCCTGTATATGCATACATATTACTTGCTAAATACAACAAATTCCAACACAACATTATCTTTAAAGAGAAGCAGAGTTTTAAGAAACTTACCTAAGTATACTGAACAACCCACCAACCATACCATGCATAGTTAGAAAGCAAAACCAATGTCAGCCTGGGATTATATTTGTATTCTTTTATATCAGAGAGAAAGTGCGAAAAAGAGAGACCTTGCTTTCCCTTCTTATTCTGGTTCTGGTTCCACGTAGTTTTATCCCAAAGGTGAGCCTCATAACGCCCAGTCCATCTATGCCTAAAATTGATTCATTCACCATAAAATTTAGAAGTTAAGCCTTCAAAGGTATGATCGAGATAGAGAGAACTAAAGACCTGGTAACACCACGGTAAATAGAGCTGCGCTTGCCGGCGGTGCAAGGAGGCATCTTGCTGATGCGTTCTTTTGCAGTGCAACCTCTCTCTTTCTTCGCTTTCTTCAATCCTCTGTGCAGTAACAGTTGGTCGTTTGCTATCACCGCCTCCGAACTCTCTCCAGCGACCTCTGGCTTCGGCGCTGGCTCCGATGATGAAGCGGATGCCATGGTTCAAGAAGAAGGGAGCTTAACCCTAGAGGATGGATCAAAGGGAGCTGGACAGTTTATTTCTGCCTTTTCACTGTGGCAGCTGAGAGAAGTAGAAGAAGAAGATCGAGAGTTGTTGGCTAAATGACTGAATAACACCCTGTTTGCTCTCGAAATGACGGTGCGGGTCTATGGAAAGGGCTGTAACGGCTAGGACGGGGTCGGGGGTATGATTGTAATCTCAATTTTATGTTTTGAAACATTTGGTCGTGTCGGGAGCACATTCGTACCAACTATGCACTTCGATGAGAAATTATCTTGTCCCTGTCAAAAAATAAAAACATTAAATATAAATAATTGAGAATAATACCACATTTCATGTGTGATATGATTTAATGGGCATTATAATTGAGAATAATGATAAGAATAATTTATCACTGTTCAAAAAACTAAAATGACTTTGAAGTATGATTGATGAAATCATCACTCTCTTTTTTTTTTTTTTGGGATTCGAGGAAACCCCACAGGCGGGCCAGGCGGGCTCACCTCTTAGAGGGCCAAGTGGCTACACCCCATCACAGAGGGCCTCACTAGTTCTCCACCCATAGGTAAAACCTCAGCTACCCCAGGCTCTTACAAGAGAGAGGCTAGCAAGGAATCGAACCTGTGACCTAACCAAAGTCAAACCCCGCTCTCAACCATCTAGCCACACCCCTTGAGGGCGATGAAATCATCAATCGTTTTAACTTTTTATCCTAATCACACCAAAGTCAAAAGTAGTTTAGAGTTAATGGAAGCAATTTTAAATTGAAAATAACTAAAAAGTATTCATATTGGTTTTAATAAGAGTAACGGTTTTGTAGTGCCCAAACTTCATTTTTTTAAAATAAAGAAGTCATTGAAATAATGTTTTATCTTTCTAAATTTCAACAATTCAATGCAATATTATAAATATTGTATAGATTTTGATTTTGATTTTGATATAATATAGTACTATCGGCTAATACAAAGTAACGTATAAATAATTTTATAAAATTATAAAATAGTCTCTTAATATATTGTACTACCTAATTTTTATCTTTACTTCAATTATATCTCAAAAATTCATAATAATATAGATTTGATATAACAACTTTCTCTCTCTTTTTTCACATTTTCTTATATAGGTCTTTCAGAAATAATCTTTCTACTAGTTAAGAATAAGGGTGCTTATTACTGGACCTCTCTAAACCTCGTGTATTAGTGAAATTTTTACTGGATTGTTATTATTATTGTTGTTATTTCTCATATGAACAATAACCAATAAAAAAGATTATTTAATTATCATATAGTTATGAAACTAAGAACAATACGATATACTTCAAATATTATAACTCATTATATCAAAACAACATATGGTAAGAATAATATAGGTCCATAAGCATAACAATAAGAGTTCTTGCTACATAATATAGTAAAGTACAAGTGAAACTTGAAATAAAAGTATTTATAGTTAAAAGTTTATATATATATATATATATATATATATATATATATATAATACAAGTAAAATCAAAAGAGAATATAAAAATTTTTTAAAATGTGAAACTTCATCCAATAACATATCTGCTCAGGTCCTAATTTTCATTTAGTATCAAATTCTCATTATTGAGAAGAATCTCATCATCGCTATTATTCAAACTCATTGCATCAAATGACACGCCAGTGCTTTTCCATCCAACATTATCCTCCACGTTACTTTTGTCTATAAAACCTAGTTCTTTAAAAGCTCAATATGCTAATAATCGATATAGTCATGACAAAATAGATCTATATAACTACTTATTTTATAAATTGATATGGTCAAGACAAATTGGATATAAAGATCTAGTAATTAAATAAAATTAAATTATTAAGAAATTATATTCAATTTAATAATGATAATAACATATCTTTCTCAAAGCTTCAAGTTGTATCAAATAAAGACTAAATCTTTTAATCTTTTTTGTTCTAATTTATTTTATTGTTTAGAATGAATAAATTCAAATACATTCCAATTTATTTCATACTTAATTTCACTCACATATTAACTAGGAATGCAATTTTAGGACCACTTCTAAATTAATTACACAAAGCAACTATAAGAAAACAAAAGTAATCTTATAAATAAAATAAAGTGATGATTAATTCTAAATTAATAGTAAAAGAAAACAAATATATCCCTGGATTAAGTTTGTCCCTTTGATGTATTATAATAGGCATCCCAAAATCACTACACACACCCTCGTATACTTTCATTGTGAGTTAAAGACATATTGCAGCATCTTATGTGAAATATTTGTTGTAATAGTTAATAGCATGCCCATATTTACTTTAGCTTTCTTTGTAAAACCTAGTCTAAACTAAATATTAGGATTCAGAAATGCCCAAGTAGGAAACAACAAAGACTAAAGTTTTCTTTCTCATTTTTCATTAGTGACTGCAAGATAAGGTGTATACAAGGAAGGCATATTATTCATTCTTTTAGGGAAAAAAAATTCATGATCTTTAAGTATAATTATAGAAATCTCTATTTCAGCTTTGAACTTGGCATGCTGAGATGCATCAAACTTATTACTTATAAACATTTGTCTCAACTTCTTTTTTAATTTGAATAAAGCACTAATGTGGTATGAAATTAGTTGCAAATCTTATAATAGTAGAACAAGACAAATTTTTACCATTGGTAAAATACTTTCTCATCGAATTTAGAATCCTTACATGATTATAGATGAGCTTAGTCACTTTACTTACTCTCTATATAGTTTCATCAATGATATGAATGTATCTAGCATTTCTTTTTTTTTTAACATCAGGTTAATGCAATGTACAGTTAAAGGAGTTGAATAAAAACAATTATAATTATTTTGCAATATTTTTCTAATTGCTTTATAAGCAACATCATTTTTAGTAATGAACTATACAATATTTTTAAGCTCAACTTTATTTACAACTTCATCAAATATCTCAAAATAGAGTATCAACATTTTTTACAAGGCCACATGCATCAGTAGACTTCAAAATATTGTCCCCTTAGTAGAATAAACCAGAAAATTTATAATAGGCTTATGCTTTCTAGTTTCCAACTATCATAAATGAATTAACATCTATAAGTTATCTAAGTTTGTTTTCTTTCATTCAAATACCTTTTTATTTCAAAAACATGGTTGCTTAAAAGATTACCTTTATAGTCATAATTGAAGTAGCCTTATACCCTGGACTGTAAGAGGCAATAACATCCACTAAAAGTTAATAAAAGTAAATAATATTGAATGTCAAACTTGCATTATACCAACATCCAGCCGTTGCTATGTCCATATTTTGAGTTGCTTCTTTATATTGTAATGTGCTATAAATTGAAGGTTAAGCTTCAAAAGTTGTTTGTTGAACAAAAAATTTACACACCTGTCTTCTTCTCTTTCTCATATAGTTGTAGCAATATCTTCTTATTGAGTAGGAATATCACCTTCAACATTACCAGTATCATCCTGCTACTTTAAAAAGAACTCTCACTACTAATTTTGTAGTTCAATATTTGCCTTCTTTCTTTCTCATTTTGATATTCTTCAAGAAAAGTTCTCATTTTTCATTTTACATCATGGCTAACTTCCTTACAAGGCTATTCATTACCTTTAGTCCTAGCTAAATGTTTCTTTAATCTAGTGACCCCCCTCCTTTCAAATGTTTATGTTAATACAAACAAAAAATATGGTTTTTTATAATATGAACCAATCTCGCATGAGCCTAATCTAGATCATCGAAACTTTTTAAAGATGTTGAATTATTATGAGTATTTGAACTTTTCTCCATTTATCTATAAAAGTAAATAAAGACGTGTCAAAATTAAATTAATAATTTAATATAAAATTCAAATGTTCTTCGAACTTAGTTTCATTATCAACTGCAATGTGCCAATATAAGTACATTTACTGCTTACAAATATGAAATGATCATAAAGTTAGAATTGAATGTGTAATTAAGCATAAGCAATTTCATTTCTCACTTCTTTTATTATGTCAATGTTGAAATAAAGGTTTTTAGAATCATGATGCTTACCAATAGCTAACTTGATGATCATGCTATTATATAAATAAGACACGTTACTATTATGATAAGATTACACACTTTACCACATACTTATTGTTTTCTTATGATAAGATTACACACTTTACCATATACCAATTCTTAAGTCTATTGGAGCTCATAAGAATTATAAACTAATATTATTACACAAACTCTTTGATAATTTTTACTAAAAAGAATATTGGGTTTGAGTTGTAAAGTTAAACCATAATTTTGCCATACTATTCAAAGTTCAACTAACCTCGACACCAATCTGCTAACTTTGACAAATACACTTATAAATATCCCGTTTATATAAAGAAAGAAAAGTGTTTGCCTTTATGCACTGATCAACTAAGAATTAGTACATAACCAGCTAAAACAACACACAAATATGCAGCAAAACAACTAAAAAAAGTCAAACGAGCAATAACTTAAAAGTTGGCAAGTCATGTGGAGCTGTTAGGTGATAGGTATATATTATAATATGTCTTATAGGTGTTTGAGTGTGTTTGTAAGTGTTTTCTTAGGTGATAATCATATGTTTACAACCTAGAATTGTGCTCTTGTTAAGTTGTTTTACATGTTTTAACTGTTTGACTGGTTTAGAAATTTGATCTTAATTTTATGTTTCAAGGGGTGTTTGATTTGTTTGTTAGTGAGTGGAAATAGGAAATTAAAGAAAAAAGAAAGAATTTAGAGAAAGGAAGAAGCCATGATCGTTAGGTTAGAGGATGAACTCTCTGCCATGATCTCCATGGACAATCATGATAGAGAAGATGGATAAACAAGAGTCACGATCATGGCACCATGCACGATTGTGACTGGTGTTTTCCAACACATAAAATTTTTGTATTCTTGACATTCCGAGGCTATTTTTGGAACCAAAATAAGTAGGAAAACCTTAGAAACAACCCTATAAGCCTCAATAAGTATTTACGAATAAGAAAAACACTAAAAAGAGGCTACACATTAGATTCAAAGAAATCAAAGAGGAGACATCAAGAGTAACTCCTTTCCAGATTTCCAAATCAATACTCCAAACTATTTTTCTTGTTTCGCTTCATATATTTCATTGTCTTGGATGTTGATTCAGATTGTTAGGATGTTTAATATGATTATGAGTTTCTTGATCTATTTTTGTTAAACTTTATTCTTGTTGAATTCAATAGATATATCAATGCGTTTGTGATATTTGTTTTGCTTATACTTAGTAATAAATCGAGAGATTGAATCAATTCATAGGTGTTAAGGTGTGCAGCAAGAGATGGTAACTTAATAGACCTACAAATATCATATTAATAAACAATTGAAGAGAGATCTTAATTATGAATTAATTATCCTTAGGATTGCTTCAAATCTAATTGAATAGTTAGGAATAGTTTTTTGAATCAAGAGGTTGCAATTATATTATCATCGATTTCAATTGAGATTACTTGATAAGATCTCGAGAGAGGATAATAAAAACTTTAGGATATATAGGATCGAGCATAATTAAATCAACAAGATAAAAGGGAGACATATGACACCCATATACCCCCTAAAAGGATATATGGACGCCACACAAATTAGTACAAACAATCCCAAGCATTCGATGTCTTCATAAACCAATGCAAAGTAGACATAAATTACATATCATTCCAAACTTGTTCAAAAACATACATACATTATATGTAACACCCTATGTTAGGGGTTAGAAAATTTAGGAATTCCAGTACATCGTTTGCTTTGCATAATTGAATATTCGTTGATATGTGCATATGAATTTTGACATATACAAATAATTTTACATGCATTCATTGAAATTTTTCCGGGTATAATTGATTTATAAATGTGATTATATTGAGAATTGTGGTTTAAATGTGTTAAA
>JAOTBA010000001.1:6487132-6498007 GCA_025629845.1 Erythroxylum squamatum | reverse complement strand
TAATAATTTATTAGTGATTAGATTGATTAGTAGTTTTAGTAGAAAACTCCAAAACCCCCTTTTAATTAATTTCATTCATTCTTTGGCATTTGAATAGAATCAATTTATTCCATTCTCTGTGGATCGACCCCATTTATCACTGTGCGCAATTTATATTTGTTTGGTGTTTGGGAATTATTTTTGGTGGATTCGACACCCATCATGTAACATTTTCCTTTAACCATTTGCCAATTTTGTAATTTATATATTGACAAATCATATGATATTCATTTGAAATCATAAAATCTGTATTTGAGTTCATACATGCAAGTAATAACTTACCTCCATTAGAAGGGTATCAAAATCACACTTGTTTAATCACACTATACATATATAAGTAATAAATATGTATATAAATCATCTATATACATATAAATTTCCTTTACTATGCATCATGATCAATCTTAAATTTCAATGTTTAATCACCCAATTCACATATGTGAGTCATATTTCATTTCTTTCTAAGTCTTTGAAAAGTTTCATAAAAATCTGAAAAGATTCGGATATGATTAAGTAAAGATCGAAAATAAAAACAAACTCAAAATAATGCAATTTCTTCCCGTTGTGTCCCCTACCCAGAATTCATACCTGTACTGATTCCAAAATTTCCACATTGAAATGAGGTTTTGAGGTCTTCTAGACATTTATTTCCCTATGTCTCTAGTTTTCATAGAATTAAAAATCAGGCCATTTGGATTTCCAAATCATGAAACATGCACCAAACATCACAAGATGCTCCCATATAGGGGCAGAATTAGGTCACCATTTCCATCTCAAATTAAAATGTCATTCAACCAAAGTTAGGTCAGGGTATTTTCTAGATAGTTTTATTGTTATTTATTAAGTTTCATATTCAATTAAAATAACCTAATTTAGAGGTCTGTATTCCAAGTTATGTCCAAAACAATGGGACTAGTTCAAATGAACCTAAGACAAAATTCCACTACATGTTACTCTCTTGTCATATCCCTTTATAATGCATAATCGACTAAATTGGCTACATTAATTCTCAAGAACAAGTAATTAGCCCATCATGGAATAAACAATGTTAATCATCTTCATCTACTTCAATCTTATAGTTAACAGTAACAGAGGAATATCAAAGCAATAATAGAGTTAGTCATTGAAATGAACTATCAAACCCTAACAAAGGAAAACAGGTTTAGCAGACAAAAGATAAAGGAGTTCAACGGATGAGTTTAACATAAATTAAATGAGTTTCACAATAGCAGTAAAGATGAAAAGGAATGAATAAACAAAATGGCCTCTGGGATGATGAAGCTAGTGGTAGATCTCCTGCCCACCTCAACCTTTCTAGTGTCGGCTCTTACCTCCTACCTTCTACTTCTGCTCGATGCTCACCTAGAAGATTAGATTCAACTCTTGCTGGCGCCTTCCCAAGCTCCACCTCTCTGCTATTTTTCTCTCTTCCCTACCTCTGTTTCTCTTCTTTTGTTCCAACCTTGGTCCAGCCTGTCCTCCAGCCTCCAAAAACGTTTCTATTTATCCAGAGAATCTAGGTTTAGGGTTGTTTTCTTTTCGCGTCGTCATCTAACACGTGAGTGTATAAAAATAAGTGAGCATTTTCACGCCTATGAGTGTGGCAGTCTATAGTCACGGGCATGAATCATTGTCACACCCGTGACTTCCATGGTCAAGGGTGTGACTCATTTTCATGCATAATTAACGTATAATTCACTCTTTTATGCATAAGTCCTGCCATCTTTCATTCTTTCATGGATAATTTTTCTTGTTTTCATGCAATATTCACAAGACACTCCACTCAACATTCATGCAATATTCACGCCATTTCAATAAATTCATTTCAACTTTGGATTAAAACAAAATAATTTGTAACCAAAATTAAGATATGGAAGAAAGCAAAATCAATAGAAATTAGACACAACAATTCCCCCACACTTAAACTATGCTTGTCATCAAGCAAAATAAAGAACACTAGACTATACAAGAACAAACAATGCAAACAAAAAATTCCCAAATAATATCAAAAAATCATTTCAATAAACACAACCTAAAAACTTGAAACTCATAATACTCCATGAACAAGCTATTCTCTACATATATAGTCAAAATCAAGAAGTACTTCAATTCAAAGAACCATCAAAAAGTGTGATAGACACTCACTCCACTCTTCATCCTCTCAAGCATTCAAAGGTATAATATATTCACTTATAATTCATTTAATGTAAGGCAACATCGAAGAATCAAGAAGTTTCGGAGACATTCGAGCTGAAATAATGGCGTGCCACGATCGTGACATAAGCATTGGAGTTAGCCCACGATTGTGGCCTGCTTGCCACGATCCTGATAGAAGGCTTGGATGTGGCCCACAATCCTAACATGCAAGGCCACGATTGTGGCCTGCATTAGGCAGACGTGTAGATACTCAAAAACGTCAAGTTCTGATAAATTTTTCAGACCTTTTCGACATCGGAAAAACCCTAAGGCTGCTTAAAATACAAAAGGTATTTAAAGAATAAGGTAAAGGAGAGTAAAAGCTTTTGCATTAATGAATTTTGAGAGAAACCCTAGAGTGAAATTTTGAGAGATAGAGGAAGAGAAGAAGGAAGAGAGAAGTAGAGAAAAAGCTGACTCGACGTACTTCTTGGATCAGGAGTTTCCTGGCGTCGTTGCCTCTCGTCATTCGTTCAATGTCACATTTCCTATTATTTTCAATTTTATTTTTGCATAGAATTAGAATGATAGTTTATGATAGGATTTGTAGATGTTAAACTCACCTTTGGGGTTTTATTTTTGATTTAATGAAATTTGATTGTTTATGTTTTACTTTAGTTATTGTGATTTAATTTCTGCAGTTGCATAATTAAGTGATAAAATGAGAGGGTGAATCGATGAAAATTAATTAAATTGAGCTGACGAGAGTCAGGCAATTTAATAGAACAAGAATTAAATAAAATCAGTAAATTGTGTGAAGAGAGATCTTACAATAGTTTCCGATAGTTTATTAGACAACTTCAGATCTAATTAGGGTTTTGGATAGATTGTTGAGAAATTGCAACTTTCATAACCTGAGTAGGGTTTATAAATTAGAATTAATGGTTATAACTTGAGAGAGAGTAATAAACCATAGGATCGTCTAGAACCAATAATCCAGTAATTTATAATTGATTAAGTTAGCGTTAAAAATAGGTAATACCCACTTTCTCTCAATTGGTAGTTCCTTAGGTTGACTCTTGAGTGTGTGTTGCAATTGCTAATTTGTTAATATTTTTGTGATTGATTCTTGAATTGAATTGCATTCTTATTTTAGTGTTGTGACATTTGAATTTCTACGATTTGTTTTGGTCTTAGATTTTAGGACTAGATTATCCCTCCTTGTAGGATCGACATCTTAGGTACTACGCGAACGACCCGTGTGCTTGCGGATTATCGAGGTTAATTAATTAAAACTTACATACATTGAGATAACCACGATCAATGTTCCAATAGATGAAAGACATGGTTAAGGGGAAGACTTAAAGCCTTTCCTCTTGTGATTAAACTTCCTTCAATTAACAATTTGATAGTCCTTATCAAGCTCCTAAGAATCCTTGGTTGGGATAGAAGTAATTTTTGTCACATGATCCTCTTCTAGTGGGGCACCTAGAGGAATAAGATCTGGTACTAGTTCCATGTTTATTTCAGTTGGAGCTTCATAAGTCTCTACCTTTGGGAAGCCCATTAGTTGATCCTTAAGGGATGTATTTTATATAACTTCAAAATTTGCTTCCAAAATATCTCCTAAGTACTAATCTTCAAGTTAAAGGGATTCCAATTTAACAAATCTTTAGAGAAGCCTGTTTCGAAAACTCTCCTTACTGGTTGCCCTTTTTAGTTGTGCCTCCTCAAGTCAAATATCTGTTTATAAGAGATATTCACTAAATCTTAGTAAAGTTCATCATTATTATGTAGACACATAATAGAATGTGATCAAGGAGTCATTGTTGAATATCTATTAGCACATAGATGCGGGCATATCCTAGTCTTTTTATGCCGGCAATGGCTTCATCTAAGCATATAGGATTTCTAAGATATTTGGGTTTATAACTCAAACCTTTAGTTGTTTAATATTCAGAGCTAAGTTAAGATTGTTAAGCCAAACGGGGACTTGCGCATTACGTTGAACTTTTGCAAATTGAAAAATAAGTTCCATCTCTAAACAAGAAAAGGTTGTTTATAGAAGTGCCAAAGGCAAATTAGTGTTATTAAAATGATATCGAGGACTTACCATTATTTCTAATATTACTAAAATAATACTGATTATACTCTGATTATGGTGCAAAAGTGGTAACAATAGGGGTTTATTTAAACATTCAATAAAATATTGAACTACAAATTGCAGCTTTGATCAATATTTTAATACAAATACTTTAAAGCTGTAATGCCACATAAGTTACATAATGGCTCCATTATTAAGAATTAAAAAATGTTAGATGCTATTAATGCAATTTTAAAAATATTAAAGTATAATATGATACTATAACTAACAATACGAATTTGTTTAAAAAATATTAGAATGCAAAGGCTAATATAAGAGATGACGACATTTCATAAACTATATAAGCTTTATTTTAAACTAATAATACATCCAACCAATAAAAGATGGACAGAGATCCAAGGTTTGAAGATCCAATTGCGTGATTTGGCAGCAAAAGCTTCCTTGTTTTTAATACAAGATGTGCAAGTTGTAGATCTATAGTAGAGTACCACGTCAGGACATTTCGCGTGGGTGGGGGGTCCCAATTCAACCAAACACTATATGTGGAGGATTTTGACGTTATTTATTTTGTAGTTTATATATGTGTGTGCGTGTCCTGCAGATGGGTGCAAGAAAAAGGGGCAGACTTTTTTTGCCTTTCGTTGCTTTTAACATTTGAAAGAGATTTGGATCCTTAAAAAAGCCTTAACTTTAGGGGGTTTTGCATCAAATATCTGCCCGTTATTCGCAAGTTTAGGGAGCAATAGACTTTGGTCCGTCCGGTCATTTAGAATCTAATGACTTGAAATAAAGACTTTGTGGGGCTTCCAGTCTTTTTCAAGGTCAATTATGGCTTAAAATTCTTTTTATTTGATCAATTTTTCCAGCGTTATTTTTACCAATTTAAAAGGTGTACAGTACAGACATGCATCGTCTCAAATTAATGAAGTCTGTATTCAATTTAAAGAACTATTACTTTGTAAAAATTCAGTTCTATCATTACATCAAAGAGGTTTCTCGCTCTTTTTTTATTACCATGGTGAAAACTGGGAATGAAGAAGAAGAAAACCGGCAATCTCTTCAGTATTATAATCGGAACTGCAAAAAGATCACCACTTACAGGTCATTGCTACCATACATTAGTTAGTTTCGGGTTACCTTTTTTGGTATTCTGCACTATTGTTTGATTACTGGGGTTTTTGTTAGAAACTTGTAGACATCGTATGTATGTTCGGCAAAAAGCGTTGCCCTTTGTTTTTGACATACTCTATTGTATCGAAGATCCTTCAGCCAAAAAGACCCCGCAAGGGAAGATAGGGTCTATATTTATGTAGTGGTTTGTTGAAACTGGTGTGTTGTTATATAAAGAAGGTCTCCACCCACTTCTCCACTCCGGCCTATCCCTTTCTCCTTTTCACTAATCAGCGACCTTAGAATGGTTCATGGAATGATGGGTCATCTGGAAAATGGAAACTTTGCTTAGTGGACGGGGCATTGCATATCATGGACTAAAGTTTTCCACTGATGATTAGAAGTTACCAGAGAGCATCTCTTGAAAACTTCTCTCGGCCGCCACAATATATCTGACGCATAAATGATTTCGATGCCATCTTCCTGCTCATCACTACCTATTTTACTGGAAGCCAATAGAAGCTCAACTGCTCATCTAAATTTTGTTCTTTAGAAAATGAACCTCCACAGGCAACGGCCGTCCTCAGTAATTCATAATCAGTCTTAGTTAAACCCAATTAAGAAAAGAGAAAAGCAAGAAAGAGAGAGAGCATTAATGAAGCCTTACGTCGACATCTATGTGTATACGACACATAATAAGATAGTCCAAGTACAAACAGGTGCCACCGGCAAACAACTATCATTTGTTTCCCAATCCTCTGTTACCAGTTCCTTCAAAGAATCTATGCGCGTACCAAAAACAGTCTTGGCTGGGTTTATTTACGTAAAGTATGTATGGCCCATCCAAATCCAATACGCATAGTCGTACACAGTACCTTGAAGTTAGGACTTTTTGAAAACCAGGAAGTACATAAAATATTATAGCAAGTTAATTAATACAAGGTCGTTGAAACAGTAATTTGATGACAGACTTCACTTCATAATTATACTTTAGGTTACACGCTTTCACGATGACCAACTTTCGATTGCACAAACTTATTCACACACTGATACTTTGCAGTTAAGAGAACCCCTTATATTACAAGTAATAGCCAATATTACTCCGCGGTTTTACGATGTAACTGTGCATTGCAATCGATCAATGGCAAGACAAGCCAGTGGCTTCTTCATCTCGAGAGAAAGCTTTAAGCACTCTGAGAGATCTACAGGCTCTGCTGGCAACCATTTGTATCGGTGTAAAAGCCTCGCAAGCCACAGATGCACCGTAGCTAGCCCTAGTGCCTTGCCTGGACACACCCTACGGCCCGACCCGAATGGTGCCAGCCTTAAGTCGGATCCCATAATTGGCACATCCTCGTCCATGAACCGCTCGGGTTTGAAGGACAAAGGGTCTTTCCAGATTGACTGGTCGTGGGTTATGGCCCACATATTAACCATTGCTGTCGTGCCAGATGGGACGAAGATCTTGTCCACATAGACATCATGGACAGCTAGGCGGGCCCACGAAAGAAGTGGACCCGGTGGGTGCATTCTGAGAACTTCTTTGACAATCGCCTGCAGATAGGGAAGGTTAGGGATGTCGGAATCTTGGACTTGCCTGCGATTTCCAACGTTGTTGTCGAGCTCTTGTTGTGCTTTGACTTGGATTTCTTGGTGAATGACCATTCTAGCCATAACCCATTCTAGAAGTATAGCAACTGTGTCTGTTCCTCGAAAGATCATTTCCTGGATGTAACATCACAAGAGAAACATCATTATCAGAAATCTCAATTTAGAATGATCATTGTCTATAACAAATTTTATGTACATATACTCGTCTTTCTAGAGAAAGTGGGAAATGTTTGAAATATCCTAAGTTCCGAACTCCTGCCCAATACTCGAGAACAGTGCGATTGCACTAGGATCAACCTATACGGATAGCGTCTAATATTATATGGAAGCGCAATCATATAAAGTGGCGAAACAATCATATATATCATCGCCGCAGCTTTGGTTTTGGAGTCAAATGATGATTCTATTGGAAACATAACCAAAAACTTCAAAAAGGAAATGCCCACTATCGTATCACACCACTGCATATGTATGTCTGTATTTAAACACGTGCATGCTGAGATGCTTACCCACAAAACAGACACTATATCTGATTCAGTCAGCTGTTCTTGTCGGGGCAAAGTCAGTAAAGAACTCAGAAAATCACTTGAAGTGCTAAAGTCTCCATCATTCTTTCTTTGGCTCACAATATTACCTACAACAACCCTAACCTTACCTGCCAACGTGTAGCACCTCCTCTTCACTCCATAAAAATCTAAGAAAGTTGTAGGAAAATAATCCTCCAAGTTAAGTTTCGTAATTAAGTCAAGTCCTTCTTTAACCAGGCAGCCTAGCTCCTCCCTGACTAAAGTTGCACCTGTTCCCAAAACACTCTCTAGTACGTTACTAAGTGAACTCTGCTGAAGTATCCCTCTCAATGCCACAAATCCTTTTTCCTCGATCTCCTTTTTCACTTCAACCATCATTTGATCAGCTAAACGTTGTCTTAGTGGCTCCAGACCAGAAATCCTTCTAGGGGAAAACATATAATTGGCTGCAATTCTACGCAGGTGTCTCCAATAGTTTCCAGAGGGAGCGAAGCCGATGGCTCTCTCAAACATGAGTAGTCGGGCAGATTCTTTTATTGGCCTGTCGGAGAAGGAAGATCCACATAGTATTTCCTTTGCCGTGTCTGGATGACTACTGATGATCACACGAGTTGCGCCCAAGCTAAATGCCATGAGTTTTGTTGCACCCAAAGATGTAGCAATAGCAGCCAATTTACGGTGGGAAAGTGATCCCATTTCGGGTAAAGTACCTAATATAGGCCAACCAATTGGACCACGAAGTGTTGGTGAGCTTTGGTGATTATAATTTCTCCATGCGAAGCCTCCGGGTATCAGCCAGTAGCTAGGTAAGACAGCAAAACAAGAGATTAAGGAGACAAAAAGAAGAGCGAAACACGTTGGACATTGCCATGTGGTCGCTAAGCACAGGACCAAGAAACAGAGGATTGCTATACGGAAGGATTGCATTAGGAAATGAAAGAGAAGGTGATTGCAGAATCTAAGTTTTCTCCTTGTAAGAAAATTAAGCCAATCGACTTGTTAAGAGATGGACATTTGTCATGGATATCGCTTAAGCTTTGTTCTGTACATATAGAACGTGGAAAGTGATTTTACTTGAGGCCGTGGTTACTTTTGCTAAACCTTGATTAGGAGCTAAGCAATCTCACGAGTTATGACCAAAGCTAAAGAGTTGAAGGCATTAAACAAAATAAGTCACCCCAATGCAATAACCTGAGATTTCTTTGGTGTCTCCAACTAAGAAAAGATTAGCCTGACCAATACTACTGCCCCAAAACAATTAGATTTTGAGGTCTGTCACAATAACAGAATTTTGAGGAGTGCATATCTCCATTGATTGCGTAACTACATGAAACTCCAGTTTTCCATATCAAATTTTATGCTCAATCAAACTACTTTAAATACACATCATATTTAGGGATCTTTTTTTTTTAAGATTAGCTATTATTATTTAATATGTAAAGGATGACGGATACCGGTAAATAATTGTGGTATTCCTAAATCGTGCATGTTATAAGTGTAGAGTTCCATTAACAACTCCTATAATACCAATAAAAAATAATCAATTAATCTCAAGCAACCCAAAACGCAATAAGCAGTCAACCCAAGCAATATAAACTATAGAAAAGTAAATAGAACACCAAATCTATATAGAAAACCTTTCAGCATAGAAGGAAAAATTATGAGTCAAGCTGATAAGTAAATCTACTAAGTCAAATAACAATTTAAAAGAGTTCAAGTTTTGAGATATTGACTCTTGCTCGAAGCACACCACAATACAACAATAAGTAATCCTGACCAAGTTTCAGGGTGAAGTACTAGTTGATTTCCCAAGTTACCACTACTTTTAAACTAATCCCAAAACAACAAACTCAAACATAATTTGTAGCTCAAGAATACTACTTATGGAATAAGAAAATTTTCTTTACCCTCTTAGTCTTTAACCTTTTCTCTTTTTTCATTGTTCTTTTCACTCATATCCAAATACCTCATATGTTTCTCCTTTTATACTTAAAAATACGGTTTTTATATTGAACACAATTACTCACACAGTCGTGTACAGTGACCTTGTCCCTTAATCTTCCAACAAGCATGTACAATGACCTTGTCCCTTAATCTTCCAACAATCGTGGATGTATACAGTTCTAGCAAGTCACACGGTCTTAGGACACGACCATGTACAATAACACATGGGCATGTTTGCCTTACATGGTTGTGTATGTCTTCAACTCTCCTTATTCAATCTACACACATTTGTAATGACTTATACGATCTGTGCACACAACCATATATACCAGAGACACGGGCATGTCTAACCTTCACAAGGTTGTGTGTGTCTTTGACTCTTGTCTTTCACGTTTTATGCAATCACATAAACATACATAGTCTTCATATGCGATTGTGTCCTCCAAGGATATGGGCATGTCTCTTAAAACTAGCTTCAACTTAACAATTTTTTGTTTTAGCTTCACCCATTTGTCATTCCTTACAATTTAGGAAGGCATCCAAGAGCACTGGACACATATTTGCTCTAAAATGGGGTTAGATCTACAAAAATCTCCCCCTTAAACCCATTTTAGAGGAGAGATATATCACCCCATTATTAACATGAAAGCCATCCTAGCAAGCTTAATACAAATATCAATCTTGCTCCTGAGAACCACATTTGTCAGCATATCGACATCATTCTTGTTTGTGTATATCTTCTTTAATTACAATTGCCACTCTTCAACTATAAATCGTAACGAGTGATACTTGACATCAATGTGTTTAGTGCAAGAATGATACATAAAATTCTTACTCAAATCCATGAAACTTTGACTACCACTAAATGCCACATACTCATCTTACTTCACATCAAATTCTTGAAGAAATAGTTTCAACCAAATCATTTCCTTTCTTGCTTCCATAACTGCCATATGTTGCACTCCAGTTGTATATAAAGTTACATACTTCTGTAACTCATATTGCAAAGAAATGACTTCCCTTGTAAATTTGAACAGGTAACCTAAAGTAGACTTGCTGTTATTGAGATCTTTAGCCATATCCACATTTTTATAACCCTCTAAAATTGGCTTACCACTACCAAAAAACAAATTTCATTTAGAAGTGCTCCGCAAGTATCTAAGAATCTATTTCACTACTTCCTATTAAACTTTTTCTAGATTAGACGGGCACTTACTCACCAACTGATTGAGCCAAATTTATACTATAAATTGGCCTCACTTTCTTAAGTATTTAGGCACTTGATGACTCCTAATTTATGATTTTGAGCTTAATTTGGTTCCTCATATTGAGTTTTCAAAATTTGCAAATTGTCAGTATTTTGTCACCATTTGATGTCACTTTCTGTATAACTTTTATGAGGAC
>JAOTBA010000001.1:6376149-6389768 GCA_025629845.1 Erythroxylum squamatum | reverse complement strand
TGTTTTGGGCTTGTATATAAAGTGTATGATTCTGAATTGTTGTAAGTTTTTGTAATAACTATGTTTCAGGCTGGTTTTGATTTTTGGAATAAATTTGTATTAAGCTCTTGTGATATAATGTATGTTTGTTTAAGATTATGGAAATGCATGTATAAAATATTGTGTACATTTTTAAATGTTAATTTTTGAATGTTATGCTTTCACGAAATGTTTTGTATTTTGTATGTTCTGTGTGTGTGGCAACCGCAATATCCTCCCAGGGGGTATTAGGGCGTCACATAATGTGTATATAATTTAATGCTTTCATTGATGTATTATTGAAAGGGAATATGATCATAAAGCATAGTAGATATGATTAGGTATGATAAGCATTTTCAAATTATAATTGCAAGCATAAGGCAATGAATTTGTATCTTATGAATTGCTGCTCTTTATTGTGACTATGAAATGTAATTATGATGTTCTGATGAATAGTTTTAACCTGTTAAGTCTTAGTTGTGGGTAAATAGGCATGCTTAAAAGGGTTTGCAGCTGCTTCTATTTTGAGACATTATGGTGTCTTCTGTTTTAGAGACTTAAGTCTCTTTTGTTTCAGAGGCTATTGCCTCTTCTGTAGATACCAATCATATGTATCTTCTGTTATATTCCGGTTACCCACGTCTGAAGAAATTAGCAGGTAATTTTATATATGTTCCGATATTTGTTATGGTTTGATGCAAACTCATATTTGGAATAATCTCTGAATATCATATTCGAATATTGTTATGTGATACTTCATGACTTTTATTTTATAATGTATTTCCCATCACTTAATTGTCATGAATCATTTACATTTGATTGTTAGGTGACTACTGTGAGTAGTTCCTATCTTGAATCATTATTCCTCGCTAAGCTATATGCTTAGCACGATGGTTTTTCCTTTATGTAGGTCTTGATAAATAGGGTTAAGGTTGGGACAACGGTAATGACCAAAGACGGACATATAGCCTTTTGGAAGATCTTGTATCTAAACAGTGTGTTGTATTTATAAACATTAAGTAGGAATTTTGTAGTATATATGAATGGCCTGTACTAACCATAACTTATGATGACATTTTTTTATTTATGGATGTTATATGTGTAATTTGTGACTTATATAAACCACAATGAAATATGAGATGTGATATGTGTTTGCCTTATCTCTGGAAATTGTTGAATTGTCTATTTCTATCTTGGGTGCATCTGTATATCCTCTTAAGGGTATTAGGGTGTCATAGTGAAACTATTGGAAACTTGCATGAGCGACTTTGTGATATCACCAATCAAGCACACCAACTTGGGAAGAAGTACTCAATTCTGAAACTTGTCAGGAAAACCTTGAGATCATTGCCTCTTAGATTCATGCTGAAAATTGTAGCTATTGAAGAAGCTCATGATATTAATGTATTATCTTTAGATAAGGTAATTGGAATTCTCACAAACTTTGAGATGAACCTATTGAGAGACAAGCGTGAGAAACCAAAATGACATAAACAAAATGAGAAGTTAAAAAGGGAAAATATCAAAATGAAAGATGTTATTCAAGATTTGGAGATGAAGTTATTGTCAACAAAAGATGAACTTGATGAAACCAAGCTAAAGCTGATCAATACAGAGAAAGGAATAAGAATGTTGAATGGTAGTATCGAAAAGCTAGAAGAATTGCTAGAAATTATGAAAAAGGGTATTTTCAAGGTGTTGGATACAAAGGTGAATTTTCTCAAGTGAATAATGAGTAAAATGGTGACATTAGACTTATTAAAGAAGCAAGATCACATAAGCAATGAGAAATTTCAAAAATAAGCAGGAAGTTCATGCCTACATGTCACTTTTGTGGTCTAAAAGGTCACATAAAGTCAAATTGTTACAAGCTACTGCAAATGTTATTTCATAATGTCAAAATAGAAAATCCAAACATTCTTGGAAGATTTTTCAGCAACAGAGGATACCAAAATAGATTTAAGTTAGAAAGAAATGAATGCGAGAACTTTTGGCTCTTAAATCAATACGTAACATTCTCACATTGGATGGTACTTTGACAACGGGTATTCAAGGCATATGATAGGTGAAAAAAGCTATTTGATGAATTATCAAAGTTGTATGGATGATCATGTTACATTTGGTGATGAAAAGAAAGCAACGGTGATTGGTAAAGGAACTATTTGAGTGGATGGATTGCCTTATTTCGAAAATATGCTTCATGTGGATGGTTTAAAAGATAATTTGGTGAGTATTAATAAGCTTTGTGTTGATGGGCTATTCGTCAAGTTCACTAGTGATGAATGCAAGGTGTTAAACCAACAAGGAGATTGTATAGTAAGCAGAAAAAGATCGGTGGATAATTGCTACATGTTGGAAGATTATGGAGTTGCTGAAGATGTTTTAACTGTCATGTGTGATAATAAGAGTGTCATAGGCATCTCCAAAAATACAGTTCAACATTCAAAAGCCAAACATATTAATTTGAAATATCATTTCATTTTAGAGCTACTGAAGAGTAAAGTTGCAGTTCTTTCCTATGTAACAATTAAGAAGCAACTAGCCAATATTTTTAAAAAACCTCTTGACACCATTAGGTTTGAATCTCTTCGTAGGGCATTAAGACTATATGCTTTGGAACTTTGAAGCTTATTGAAATAAGTAAGAGAGAGAGAGAGAGAGAGAGAGAGAGAGAGAGTTGGATGATAATGCAAATACTCTCATAAGGTTTATGTGAGGGGGAAATTGATTAAGTTTGATCCTAATTCGTTGAAAATATTTTTGGGGTTTGTGAATTTAATTAGGATCAGTCTTATGAGGATGAATTTGAAGTGGGTAATGATATGTTGATACTTATGCCTCCTTATTTGCTGAGGTTGATCGCATTGAAGGTATTTTTCATGCGGAAACAACGAGTTCTTCGTTATGCTTCTTCAAATGATTCTTAGCTTCTTTTGGCATTGACTTGTCCCAATGGGGAGATAGGAACTTGCTTATAGCTTTTTAGCTAGTATTTATATCTTTGTTGGTGACAGTTGACTTGGACTTTGCTTTTTTGATATCTTTTATCATGATCATTTATTTGAGGGGAGTTTCCATTTCACTTATTCAGGGGGAGATTTTGATGTGACAAATAATGCTAAAAAGGGGCACTTATTTAGGGGGAGATTTTGATGTTACAAATAATACCAAAAAGGGGGAGATTGTTAAGATATTTTATTTTTGACATTATTTGTATTTTGATATATTTGGTATGCCTCTTGTGATATGGAAGTTGATTTGGATTATGTATATCTTTTATGATAAGGAAGTTGACTTGGTATAGGATTCCACTATCTTGGAATATGTAGTATTTTTGAAAGTTAAGATAGTGTGGGAGAAATGAATCCTAAACAAGGTAGGATTTATTGGAGAAAACAAGCAGTACATATATTGATTTTTATATCTACGTTTTAGGTGTGCTTCTATGATTAATTACATGCTCCATTAATGATTTTTATGGCTGTTGTACGTGGGTTTCTTCAGTGATCAATTAAAAAGTACACAACAGATTTTTGTTTGAAGGCAGTCCATGGTGTGACACGTATCCATTGATTTTTGACTGTCGTGTTTTTAGAGTACTTGAAAGATTAATCACAATGCTTTATCGTTGATTTGGTGCTATTACGTTTTGGGAGGTTTTGCATAGATAACATGCAAGTTTGGCAGCGGACTTTTGTTTGAAGACTCTCCAAGATTATGTTTTAATGCGACTGCACATTTAGGGAAGTGTTCTATGACTCAAGTGTTCTTTTGTTTCTTGTTATCGTTGATTTAATCTCTTGAGATATTTTTATCTTTGTCTTCATTCGTTGTTTCAAAATCCTTTATTGAGGTTAGCACAAAGTGATCGTGCTATTGGGTGTGAGATAACTTTCAAGTTGTGAGTACAAGTGGAAAGCGTTAAGGAATGAGTAGCATTGGCTCCGTAATAGCCTTGTGTAAGACTATTGTACTACAGGGAAAGTTGATTAATCTGGTTAAGGGCCCTGCAGACGTAAGCCGTGTGTGCCGAGCTATGTTAACAAATTTCTTGTCTTGATTTATTTGATGCGCACTTAATTTTTTTACTTGTAATCAGATTATGGAAATCGTAGTTGCTAACTCAGTTATTTTTCTGATAAGCAACCGTCAGTTTCAATTTGAAGCAACCGCAGTAGAACAGGAATTTTGCGAAACTTTTACCTTAGGGTTTTTCTGAAGGTTATTATATTCTTACTTATGTGAAAAACCTACTTTTATTGATACAAGTGCATTTAACTATTAATTACTTGAATATTCTCTCATTGGTATTTTCACGTTTAAAAAGTCAAAGTAAACACGAAAAACAAGAAATCCATAAATGGTTATAAATTAATTGACTTATCTAGTCAACAACCAAGGAATTATTTTCAATAATTTACCAAGTGAAAAGTAAGAGCAAACAAAGAAATAAAGTATTACAAAAATATCAAAAAAATATTTGAATATATCGAACATTATGATGTACATTAAATTTTGGGCTAATGGTTTGCCGGAGGATTGTAGTAAGAATTACCATCTTGCTCATTATTAATGTTGTTATTGATATTATCGTCCGGGGTGCCGCCACTTCCATATGTGACCGTAGTGACTGCAATAGGAGGTGGCATTTTGATCATCCCAATAGGGGTACTGTGATCGGTGGCGGAACCAGTTCGCCACGACTCATCTCCGTGGACTTCACTCTTACTTGGTGCTTTATTATGCTCATATACACTCAAATTAGTAGTATTTCCTGCAAAAATATATCATTCACGTACTCCTGAGAAGCGTGAACCAAAAGAACATTAATCTTTATTGTTGTTGCCGACTTAACAAAGTTAAAAAGGAAAGGAAACAATTGCATGTGGACAACTATCCGCAGTTGGCTACATGCGTATAGGAGGCCCATAAATAGGCCTTCCCATATCAGTTTTAAATCATCCAAAATTTTATCTTTTTTAGCTCAATTCTCACAATTTAGAGAAAGTTTCTCCTATTTCTTGAGAGAGTTAGTGTTTCTTGTTGTAAAATAGAGAGAGGTTATAACTCCTAAATTTTTCATAGTGAAGTTTCTTTTTTTTGTTTGTGATTTTTATCATAATTTTTTTGGGGACTTTCCACGTAAAATATGTGTGTCAATTTCTTCAATACTCTTCCTTCGATCCTATTTAGTTGCTAATCTACTCTAATCTAATCAAATTTTCACTATAAGTGGTATCAGAGCAAAATAATGGGAGCTTAGTTCTGTTCATAATAGAAGCAATTACGACAAAATTTGATATTCAGAAGCTCAACAAAAGTAATTTCTCATTGTGGAAGTTGAAAATGAAGGCTATCTTGAGAAAAGTGTTGATTTATGCCTTACAACTAATCGCTTTGGTTGTAGTTTAATGACAAATTATTTAAGAGCATTCTTTATCTTGTACAATTTTAGATGTATATGATAAAGTTCATGGGATAATTGTACATTGCAAATGAAATTATAATGAGATTATAATTATGAGATTCATATTGCATTTATGTATTATCCCTAAGCTGTTCCTAGTCATTGTTTTATTAAGACTGGACATTAATATAACCTAAAAAGACTAGCACATATTATGTTTTTCCTTATGAAGGAAATAGTAGATCTCCTAGGATAAAGTTTAGAAAATACTTAAACAAACGTATAAGTGCTTGTTAGAGAACAAGTTTACTGAATAGACTCGATATGAAAAATCAACCTGATATGAAAAATCCATTTGGAACATTACTTGTATGTTTATAGAACTCTCATTTTGATGATTGTATAAGTGATCCTTTGACTTGAGATTACTAAAGTTATCTTGTATGGTGATTGCTATGTTTTAATACTACTTATAATCTCTTTAGTCATAGGTCATTTAATTGGTAGTCATTGGATTTAGCATGAACTATATAGAGGTAGTTGAGTGATCAAGATAGGATTAATAACTCTAAAGTTATTAGGGAGAATGTTTCGTTGTTCTCAATTAGTATTGATTCGGAAAATTCTTGATTAAGGTGGAATAATATTTTGTAAATAGTTTACAAATGTCATTAATTGAATTGATAGCTAACGACGGAGAACTAATATGATTGGACTCAAAATATAGTAGACACTAATTCCATGCTCTATCTCTAATCAAAACATTGTATGATAAAAGGATTGAATCGTACGAAAAAATCATTTATAGAAAGGTTAGTCAAAACCATTTTGACATTCCTAAAAATTTGGGTGGTCATGACGCATTGCTAGACGTCAATCTTGATATATTATTATAAATTGTTTAATTGGAGAATTAAAAATAAATTGAAAGGAGTTTCAATGTATCTAATTCTAATTTTAATTATGAATTATAATTATAATTTATAATGATTGCCTACATATTTGGGAACCTAATAGGTCTCACATATAGAAGGGTTGAAGAGAGTAAAGTTAATTTACTTGATTTTAAAGTTTGAAAAAACTTTACGATTAGATATGAGATATTTAATAAATAAGGATCAATATAAGATATTGAAACCTATTTGGGCATAATTGGTATTTAATTATAAATATTTTTAATTTTAATTAAAGTTTAATTGAAATTAAAATTTAATTTCAATTAAATTACCAAAATGTCTAAAGCTTATTATAAATATGTTTAAGCTCTATGGAGCTAGCACTTCTTGCTTAATACTCTTTGTAAGAGCTACAGAGTTCTCTCAACTTATTTTGATGATACCGTTAAAAGCTGGACATTTGTGTGCCTATGGTGGTTGAGATGGATCAGTTTCAGAAACGGTTCGAGAGATACGACAAGATAAAGATCAAGCTTTAAAATAAGGTACAAATTAAGTTTTCGCCTTATTATGATTTATGTTAATCATTTTATAGAATTAAAGCGATTTTGGTTTTCGGGAAATCAAAAGCTACGAAATTTTTTTGCAAATATTTCGTTGCTATCGAGATCAAATTCCAACCCAATTTTCTAACACTTATAAGATTGAGGAAATTGAAGACTACTTGTATATAAAAACACACATAGCCACTACTGATTTGACAAAAAATAATAGATCATAGATTGGCTCTCTTAATAAAGCAATTCTTGTTATGTCTTTTGAGGTCTTCACTAAGAAGAAACCTTGTAGGAAGTCCAAGAAGAAAGGGAAACTTGCCCCTAATTCTTCTCTATGATATTATCTTAGAATGTGAGAGGCATGAATTTCCCCAAGAAATTTTATATGATTTGTATTTATCTACAGTCAAAGAACTTCTATACTATAGATATATTGGAAACAAAGCTTAAGATGGATAAAGTATTTGTAAATGGATATTTTCAAAAGATTAGGTAATTCAAACTAATCATAGAGCCCATTTTTATTATAGAATTATAGTAGCTTATGACTCTAACAGAATCTCCATTAATCAGGTGGTCTCCTCGGATCAATTTATCCACTTAATGATTAAATTGAATCATTTTTTAGATGAAATTGAAGTTATATTTACTTATGTAACTAATTTAGAATTGTAAATGAGTTTGCTTTAGAGAGATCTAACTATATTTAGCTCTTATGTGTAGTAAACAAAGTTGGTATTGGAGGATTTGAATTTTTACTCATAACGTTGAAGGTAAGAAACTCTCAAATAGAAGTAGGAATGATTACTTGAATAAGGCTAAGCTGTCTAACCTGAGATACATTTGGTGGGTTTTTCACTTGGAGCAAAAAACAAGAAAGGGATTGGCATATCAGGAAAAAAAGCTTGATAGAGCATTGGTTAATCCCCTTTGGATTTCAAAATTCTCTCATAACATGGCTCATTTCCACGATCTCCTTTGTTCAGTTCATTCTCAAATTGACGTGTCTATAGAAATTAAATCTATGATGATTAAAATTCCTGTAGATTTAATAATTTCTTGAAATGTGGAGGGCTTTGAGAGGTAGCTCTTATGGGACTCAACAGCCATGTTGATGGATTTGAATCTGCTAATGTTTAGGTAAACTTAAGGTTATGAAGACTAAATTATAGAAGTTATATGTTGATAGAACTAAGAATAATGAGCTAGCTATTTCAAATGTAAGGGAAGTTGTATATGCTACTCAGATTAATTGAGTCCTTTATCCTAGAGATATTATAATGAGGAGCTTTGAGAAGAGAGACCATGAATCCTATATCCAAGTTTTAAACAATCATTACTCTCTCTTTAAAAAGAGCTAGAATCAATTAGATGAAAGAAGGTGATAGAAACATAAAATTTTTTACAATGCAATTCTTTATATGAAGAACACTAATAAAATTTTCTCTTAAAAAAATTTGAAGGAACAAGCTAAGATTAAGTATACTTACAAACACTTTAAAAACATCCTTAGAACCTCTATCTTCTCTTGCTTTTCCCTATATAAACTAAGGAAATTCATCCTTGATTCCATATCCCAACAACATAAGAAGGCTCTAACAAAACAATTTGATTCCTTAAAGATAAACAAGCTTTATTTAATATAAATCTGAATAAGGTATTAGGCCTTGATGGACTTAATGCATACTTTTATTAAAAAAGAAAAAGCATGCCACTTTATGGAAGATATGTTAACAAAGACCATAATTGAATTCATAAATTGCATATTACTCAGTGAGCTAAATAATACTCATGTTTGTTTAGTTCCTAAAACTACAAACCCTAGCCTAGTGAATGATTTCATGCCTATATCATATTATAATGCCATCTACAATATCATTCCTAAGATGTTTTCTATAAGAATGAATGGCAGCTAAATAATTTCATTAATTCGTGTTAAGGTGTTTTATAAGAGGGAACATTGGAGACAACCTTATGCTTGCCAAAGAGTTATTCGAAAGCTACAAAGGCTAAAAGCACTTAAACCATTACTTATTAAAGATAGACTTTAATTAGGTGTTTGATATGTAAGTTGTAAATATATTCTTAATTCTTTAGTAGCCTTTGACTTCCTTAACCAATTTATCTCTTAGATTGAAAATTGCTATGTACCCATTCATATGCAATTCTAATCAATGGGGAGGTAACTAAATCATTCAGAGGAGTAAAAGAATAAAAACAAGGTGCCCCTTTTCACCCTATCTATTCATTATCTGTATGAAAGTCCTTACTAGATTGATTGCTCATAAAATAACTCTTAATAACTCATTCAAATTTGATTATAAATGTAAGAGATTAGGCTTTTGCCATATTTAATTTGTAGAGAATCTTCTTCTACTTTATGGTGTTAACAAGAGCTCCTTAAACACTTTGATGAAGTCATTGCATCCATTCAATATACGATTTGGTCTCCACATATTAAGTAAAATACAAGATGCTTTTATGTTTCTAATGATGATAAAAACTAAATAATCTTTGTTACTTCAGTTGCTGGTTTAAAGCACCAAGAACTCCCCTTCAAGTATTTAGATATTCCATCTTTGATAAGAGACTCACTCATAAGGAATGTCTCACTCTCTTTGACTCAATATGTGGGAGAACTAGCCATTGGAAAAAATAAATACCTCTTTTACACTAGAAGGCTTTAATTGATTAGCTATATTCTTAATAGTATTCACATTTATTAGATTAATGAGACAAGAAATTTCAAGAGTGTATATTAGAAATTCTAGGTATCTGGATTGATTTGTTCATAAAAATGTGGCCATATTATGGAGTGACTCCACAACTTGCTTAGGAATAGGACAAGTAGTTATTTGTTTCTTATGGGAGGCCTTAAGGCTAAGATAATAGATATTGTTTATATGTTTAAACATAAAATCTTAAAGGAGGCTAAAATTCTTGCTCGGATGAAAGATGAAAAATTCAAAAGGTGATAAAAAGGTTTCTTGACGATATAATTGTCTCGCTATTGATGTAAGAAAGGGAACAACTACTTGACCGATTAAATGCTTTACATGGATGAAATGTAGAGAAAAAGAGCTTTTACTTCCTTTATAATGAGAAGTTTACACTTGGACATAGATGCCAAGGCTAGTAACTTCTATCATTCGAAAGGTAGCAACACTAGTAATGACTCTAATGGTGATGATGAAGGTAAACATCATGCAAATGATTAACATAAAATTTCGTTATAGGTACTCTTAAGATGGTCAATATATCAAACTATACAAGTAATGGAGAAAATTGAAAATTATGAAATGGTTGTCTTGATTAATAGTGGATCCACATATAATTTTATTAGTAAAATGATGGATAATTTGTTATGATTACTAGTTGCTTTCACTCAACCTTTTAATGCAAAGGCTGCTAATGGAAGTCCATTAAATTCAGGGAAGATTCAAATATATCCAAGTTTTACTCCAAGGAATTCCTTTTTTCTTACCCTTTTTGCACTACTATTAATTGGATTGGAATTCACGCTAGAAGTTCATTAGTTAGAATTGTTGGGGAAAAAAATGTGTAACTACAAACAATTGATAATGGAATTTTAATGAAGCAACCAAACGCACAAATGGCATGGAATTGAGTTACAATTAATTCATAATCCCTCAATGAAGACTACATCTAAGAATGTGCAGCATGGGAGCTCCTTAATAGCTATTTTTCTTCACACTAGAGTCGTGTTCAAAACATTGGAGGTCCATCATAAAATATAGAAAATATTAAATAAATTTGAAGACCTTTTACAAAAGCCAAATCAGTATCCTTTATAAGAGAGGTTTATCTCCACATCAATCTTAAAGAAGGAATCGAACCCATTAATGCATATTTTCAAAATTTTGAAATTCAAAAACAAGTTCATTGTAAGGCCCCAATGTATACCATAAAAGCATTATAGTATGTCTAGGGTGTATCAAAAAGTGAACGTAAAGAATTAAATGTATCTAAGCATAGTAAGGGATGTGCAATTAATTTAAAAGACAGGGGTAAATTGGCTATTTCCTCATTTAGGCATGGACATGAATAATTATATATGAGTTATGAACTAGAATGAAATCAATTAATGACTTTATCTGCCAATGTGGGAATTAAAGGAAGAAGGACCAAATGTGCAATTTTACCAAAAATCAACGTATGGACCAATGGGATTGAAACATGTGTGTAAGACTAGAAACTTCTTAAAGTGGAGAGTAGAAGAGTGGGGAGAGAGACATGTCTGGTGTATTTTAACTCCATAATTTTTTCTTCTTATCTCCTCTCCATTCCATCTCCTTCATCCCATCATTTTTCATGTAAGAAATCAAGGTAAAAGTTAGGGATTTTCTCTTCACCTTTACCTTTTCTTGCTTTGCTTATGAAGAACTAAAATTATAAGGTTGGAAGTGGGATTGTTATGTGTATTTATGGTGTTTCTATTTGGTGAGTCAAACAAAGAAAAAGAGAAAGGAAAGGAAAGGCATTTGAAGAACTACTTTGCCAATTTTAAGGTTTGGGACTACACTTATTTTAATTTTTCTTTGTGTGTATTTTTGAATGGATAAAAAGATTCATTTGTATGTGTAATGGTTGCTGGGATGATGCTTTGGTATTATTTTGTTGTTATCTTGCATAGAATTGGTTAAATATGACAAGAGAGTATCGTGTAGTGGAATTCTGTCTATTGTTGAACCAGTCACATTGTTTGGGTCATAACTTAGCCTATAGAACTATAAATTGGGTGATTTTAGTTGCATATGAAAAATACGACAAAGAAATAGAAATATATGGAAGAGACTATAACTTAATTCTGGCTTTATGACAACAAAAATTGAGATCGAAAATGGTGACCCAATGTTGCCCCTGTTTTGGAGCAGCTTGTGATGTTTGGTCTATATCTCATAAATTAGAAATCCAAATGGATTGATTTTAATGATTTGGAAACTAGAGACATAGGGGAATAAATACTTATAAAACCTAAAAACCTAATTTTATATTTTTCTATATGAAAATTTCATAATAAATAGAGGTATGAATTCTAGGCAGGGGACATGATGGGAAGGAAATTACACTATTTTGAGTTTATTTTCATTTCCAATTTTTACCAAACCATATATGAACCTTTTTTAATGTTAAAAAACCTAGAAATAAATGAAATAGGACTTACCTTATATGAATTTGGTGATTAAACATTGAAATTTTAGATTGAGCATAATGCATACTAAAGAAAATTACATGTACATAAATGATTTGTATGCATATTTATCGTTCATATGTGTATGGTATGATTATACCAGTGTGATTTTGATACCATTCTAATGGTGATAATTTATGACTTGCATGTATAAACTTTAAAACAAATTTTATGATTTCAAATGAATATCATATGACTTATCAATATATTAATCATGAGAGTGGTAAATGATTAAAGGAAAATGTTACAATGCCTACTTCATTGTCTTGGTGATGGATAAATAGGCACGCCTATAGGGTTACAGTGCAGTTGCTATAATTTGACATCATTAGTGTCTTCATTTTAAGACTATAGTGTCTCTACAGCTTGATACCTTCAGGCATCCACTGTTTGATACCTTCAAGTATCCATAGTTTGATGCCTTCGATTATCCACAGTTTGATATGTTTGGATGTCCACAGCTCCCGTTATCCACACCCATAGGAAATTTATAGTCTTAACATAAAAAGGAAATTTAACATTCATAAATAAGAGATGCAGCATGACAACATCAATGATTTGTACTGATAAGCTTTGAATATCAATATTTGGCTTATAAATGTGCATTTCGGTATATAGATAATATATTGAAGTATGTTTGTAACGTCGGACTTTTTGAGCCCTTTTGTGTTGTTTTGTATTTGGAGATCCTAGTGTATATTGATATATATATATATATATATATATATATATATATGGATTGTATATGAGTTCATAGATGTATTTAAGTCCTTTGGGTATATAAGTTAATGATTTATAATGTTATATGCCCTTACATGAACCTAGAGTTCATCGGTATGCGAAATCTTGGAGATTTGAGAAATATAAGTTTTTAAGTGAGTAAAACCGAGTCCATTGGATGGATATGACCATGGTGGTTAAATCAAATGTGTTCTAATGCCTTAAAGGTGATTAGACATGATTTATAGGCTTATTGAATACTTAGAAAGCTTCATTGGAAAAGTTGATGTACATAAGGGCTTATTTGCAAAATTGTTAAAAGTCAAATAGACTTAATTGTAATTTTTTAATTCTTGAAGGACCAATATGTAATTTTATAAAGTTAAGGGACTTAATTATAATTTCCAAAAGTTCGAGGACCAAAATGAAAATAAAAATTTTGGTCATTCCCAAATTTTGGGCTTAATTGCAAATTTAGGAAAAGTTTGGAGGGTATAATGGTAATTTCACATAACTTAAGGGTAAAAAGGTAATCTTACCATATTTTGGGCAAAGAAGGTCAAAATTCTAGACCCTTCTCCTTTATGACCGTGCACCCCCTTTGTTAAAGACTTAAAACACATTCTTTTAATTAAAAGAGAGGAGAAAGAAGGAGAAGAGAGGAGGAGAAAACGAAGTTTCAGCCATCACCCAAAATTCGGCCTTCTTTTTGATTTTTCAACTCAAAACAAGGTGTTCTAAGCTAATTTGGGGTCAAGGAACTCAAATCTATCATTAGATTTGAGAAATTCTCAAAGGATTTGAAGATA
>JAOTBA010000001.1:6327266-6337559 GCA_025629845.1 Erythroxylum squamatum | reverse complement strand
CACTGGTTTGCGGAGGTTGTTGAGGGTCTAGCCTCGCTTCTGTGGGCCGATTCTGTAGGGGTTTCGTTACCCCGTGTTGCTATCTTGTAATTTTTGGGTGTAAACCCCGATCTTTTACCAAAAAAAAAAAGAAAACGTTCAGAATCTGAGACCATATGTTTATTACGCAGAAGCCAGAAGAAGAAGAATTTGTAATGAAGCAAAGACTAAGGGCATCTCTCTATGAAAATGGATGACCTATTAAGAAATCCAGGAACATCCTAATAGGAAATTCTTCTACCAAGATCAGTTCTATCTTTTCACCGCCTTCAAGCATAAGATCACATCATCAAAGTCCCACAGCACAAAGTTGACAAAATGAAATGTCAAGTTCCAGCTTTGAAGAAGATGAAAGATGACACTTACTCTTCTTATCTCTTCTGTTGACACACGCGTCATATTGGATGGAAGCTCCTCTTTCTCCAAATCCTGTACATGGGTACAAAAGAGCAGAAGCTTTGATAAAGACAATTAACAACAGTCAAAACCACAGAACACAGAAAGATTATGGTTCTACCAGCTCTCCAATTAAGACCACATTCTCTCCACGAATTACATAAAGACCTAATGGGATGTCACAATAAAGATCACCGACGATCAGTCTTTCACATGCACCTTCAAGAACAACATTAGCTGCACACGGGAAGAGACTTCTCATCAATAATCATGTCAAAAAGGAAAATTACAAAAAGAGAAAGTAGTAATCACAGGCATAGATACTACAGCAAAGGTAAAAACTTGTACCAAATTGGTCAAAAGATCGTAGTATCCCCATGAGTTTTCGACCATCTCGTAGCAATACAAGAAGTTTTTCTGGGATTATATACAGCTTGGAGTCAGTCATATACCACAAAAAGAAAACAACAATACAATTCTTGAAAATATTCAGATCAGACCTTAACAACACAGTATAAAAAGAGCATATAAGAAGCAACAACTTCACCAGAAAAAAGATACCCCGAATCGAACAGTACCTCGACTACCCCAAATTGAAAACAAACCCAGCACAAAAATCACAGAATAAAAATTAAACAAACGAATAAATCAAAAAAGACGCTAACTTGAGGGCAATCAAGCAGCACAACCGCTTGCACAAGCCATTTCTCACCGAGGAAAAAAAAAAGAATAAAACCAAACCAAAAATGAGATAGCGATAGCTAACTGTCAAGATAGCTGGCGAGAGAAGTGGAGAGGAACACATCATCTGGGGCAGCCCAAGACATTGAGCTTTTCTGGATCACTTTCACTTGTTAATTCACCAACTCTTATTAATTCACCAACCAATAGCATTGGCTTCTTCACAAACCCAAATCCCTCCAAACGGAAAAAGAGAAAAAAAAAGGAAGAAAACCCTCGTCTTCTTCTTTGTAATTAAATCACAAAAACCCTAATTAGCAAGAATCGAGCTTTCTCCAATTAAGGGAACCATTTTCTTTCTTGAGATTATAGAGAGAGATGAGAGTAGGTTTCAACCACTTCCTGACAAAAGACTGTTAGTATTTATGATTTTTTTTTTTTGATTTCATTGACGTACTATTGACCGTTTGATCTTGATCACGATTGACGGACAGGCGTGGTTTCTTGTCCGTTGGTCAACTACCACTTCTGCTTATTTACAGATTTTCAGATTGAAATATCAAAATGTTTTTTATATTTTTTATTTCAACTTTTATGAAATTGTTTATACAAATTATCCTTTATTCATAAATTAATAGTTAATTAATAGTTTTTTTTTACTAAAGTAAAATAAGAGGATAGAGCAAATTGAAGAAATGCATATTTAATAATAATTTTAAAATTGAAATTTGACACCGTTAATGATTAATTATTACAATAACAACAATTTTCTGAAAAATTTTACTAAAATGCAGAATTTGGAGCAGTCTAATAGTAAGCATCTTTATCTGTGATTTAATGACAATACTTAAATTATTGATTCATTAATTTATTTATTTAATTTAATGGTTTATTTAATGCGTATTTAATCGTTTCAGCACCATTGATGGCGCAGAAAGTGCAGATACAGGATTTTAATGACTTGAACATTTCAACAATGAAGAAAAAAGCTGAATGAGCCCTTCACTAGCCTGTAATCCCCTTCTTTTAATTAAGTTTGCATGTATCAGGTCCCCACCCTGAACACTTGCCATGATAACAAAGAAACAACTGTTTCAACAATGGAAAGTTAGCTCTCTCTACTGCTAAATTCGGTTCTTTTCTTTGCAAGTACCAACACCAGTACAGTCAACCAGTCAACCACTGGTGGAAAAAACCCATCTGCAAGTTCTAACATCAGACACCAGTACAATCAAGTACTAGTCAAAAACCTTTCTAGAGAATAATAATAACATGGCAAATTCATATTGCTTCAGATGTGGGAGTTCCATGGATTCTTAGCTTCAGGTTATATCTCCAGTACTATATCTGCAACAGAAAGCCCATTTAAGCTGCCAGAGAAGTATCTTAGACCAAGACAATGGTTACTGGAAATTCGAACTTACATTCGGAATCTGTCTTCACCCATTTACTTCCATCTTCGACCTTTTCATCCTCACTGGATAACACAGGCTTTTGCTTATTCTTCAGGTACTTTTTTGCAGACACAGTTGGAGGTGGATTCTGAGGATATATTTTCTTGTGGATAATTGCCCTCAGCATCTGTCAAAATGGTCAAGATGAGTAATGAAAAAGACAAGTATGGAGAATCTAAGCACTTTGTGTACATAAGTGTTATGCAAGCTTACCTTTTCCATTCTCGACTCAGGAACTTGATCCCTTGGATTAGGAGTAGGTGTTAACCCACTTCCGCAAATAAACATCTGCTTGATAAGAAATGAGAGGGATTTCTTGTTAATTGCATTACTGGTTTTATCCACACGTAGATCTTTCCCTCTGCTGATAACTAAATCAGCCTTTAGCTGAAGATGAGAGTCTTTGTTTTCCCACTTATCAGAACCCACATTTTCAGTTCTTTCATCGTCTTCCATGCTTGGATTCCTGTGGAGAAAGCTATTCCATTCCAGATTAGTAGCTTCTGTTTCTGTGTCACAAGTTGATCCGACCTGCTTATTCAATATCGAGTCTAGCTCTTTTTGGAGCTCCCTTACTTCTTCAGGCGTGAGTTCTTGATCACGATCTAGGGATGGAGGATTTTCTTGTATATACTTGAGCTTGGAATTTTCTTTTGTATCTCTATTCCCGAATGTCCCAATTGCCAGCAACCCTTGAGGCCAGTCACTGAACTCTTCCTTACAAGGCTCTTGCCTTGTATGATCTAGTTTCAGGATAACATATAAACATGAAAAGCCAGGTTGTTGTGTATAAAGAGATCTAAACATACAAAGATTTGGATTATGGTGGTTCATTACCAGCTGCAGAATTCTTCTTAAACCAGCGTCTGAAGCTCAAAAGTCTTATGTCTACATTTTAAGGTTGCTACAACTTACCAGATGAAAATAAGAGCAGAAAAAACTAATCTAGCAGATTACAATGTTTCTTGACCATGACCAAGATTAACATTAACTGAACAAATTATTCCTATTCCTAATCGCCTGGAAGCTGTCTAAATCCATTGTTTGTAAACCATTAAAAAGCACACGATGTTTGACTGGAACAAGAAAATATTGGAAAGAAATCTGCATGATCGATGAGAACTTACGTCGAACAGAAGCGGAGTTTGGTGTTCTATTCCCATGTCTTCCGTTAATTCTGTTTTGCATCCAATTGAAGATCTGAAATGGCCAGACATACGATTACTCCCCACAAAGCATCTGAAACCAATAATCTCCTCCATTGAAAATTTACTGATAAAGAAGACAAATTCGTTCCTTGGCCTTTCTTACCTTCATCAGAACTTGAGGTGGGCTAATGGAAATGAAGCTTGCTTGCCTGCTTGCATATATTGTATGTAGAACCCACAAGCCAATAATGGCTTAGCTTCACTGGTTTATATAAGAGTAGGGGCCATTGTTAAATTCCATGGACAAGCTGGTAGGTGCCAATCCCACTGGTTCAAGTTCCCAAAAACACTTCACCTTTCCCTCCCGTCTCTTCAATTTGCCACCTTTGCTCCATCCACTATGCTTCCTGTGAAATATTGTCTCAAAGTCAGAAATCTCAGCATCTTAAAGTCATAAATCTCAACTTCTCAAAGTCAGAAATTGAAGCTTGCCTTCGGTGATTGTTGAATCAGAAATGGCGGTGGTGCAGCTGGCTTTCACACCCATTGAATTCTCTATAAAAGAGAAGCAATAACAATGAAGGAAGTAGGAGAGAAGAGAGCATAAATTTTCTGCAGAAGAAGAGAGCAGAGTTTCTAGTATGAGAGAGAGCAAAATAATTCGAAAGGAATGAGAGAATTCTGGAGGAAAAGAGAAAAAAACTATTTATATTTTTGTTTTCTCTTCCTAGTAGTAGTGTGTGAGCTTGAGTTAATTTGGGTCTTTTGGAAAATTGAGTGATAAACACCATTGTATGCTTTCATTGATTATAGTGAAATACTCAGTCGTCTCCAAACTGGACGTAGGTATTGCCGAACCAGTATAAAAATCTTTGTATTCTTGTTGTTGTTTATTTTTACTCCAAATTTATTAACGTTTCCGCACAACAGCTCTAGCAGCCATGATTCCTCCACGCCACCACTTTGGTTTTTTTCTTCCTCTCTATTTGAGAAAGTATTTTGAGAATAAATGTCACCTTTCGGTTACTAATAGAAGCTGAGGCAATTTATAATAAAGCAAAAAACATAATGAACAAAAAGCTTAAGCATCAAACTCGTACCTCATGATGGACTCACCCCTAAAAGCTAAAATGATCGTAAGAGAAAGAGTGTTTATGGCTTTAGAATATTCTTGGTAAAGCTTCCTACCTGAATCAATCTCAAAGATGTTTAATGTTAGAAATGTTCAAAATATAGTGGGACCACCCATCCCACTTCAAATTTTTAAAAAAAATTACGTAAAAAATGTCATGTTGACGCGGAAGCCTAACGTCGTTAGTGGTTCCGTCTAGTCAAGGTCCATTATGAACGTTTTTTAAAAGTTAGGGTTTATTTTAAACATTTTGTAAACGCTAAGGTTTATTTTGAGCACTCTAAAACGTTATGGTCCAATTCAAACATCGGTGTAAACGTTAGGAGTTGTATTGCTTTTTCGGCCCTTAATAAAATCAATTGGATCCAATACCTCTTGTACCTTGTGCCAATTGAAACCTAAAAGTCTTGACCATTTATTTTTCACTTGGTCTTACACACTTGTTATAGAGAAGAAAATGTTTGAACGGTGCAACTTACAAGCTAGTCTAACTCATGGGATCAAGTGATCAGCTTGGGAGAGGAGGTTAATTATCATAACAAGTCTAATATAATCATATTAAATTGTGTTTCAGCTACTGATTATATGGTATATGGAGAGAAAGGAACAATAGAGTGTTCTAAAATTAAAAAAAAAAAAAAACAGTACCTACTGCTCTAAGTTAACTCATCCATTGCTGGCTAAAAGAGGTTATTACTACTAAAACCATTAATGTTCCCTCCAATGCACAGTTCAAAAGGAGCTTGAAACTCCTTTAAGACTAGACTTTTCAAACTTTTTGCTCTATCCAACTTGACTTTGTATGAAGGTCTGAAGGGTCCCTTTGAGCATGTTGTCAAGTTTATTCAATTATGTCAATTGCTCAAGCTTACAATTAAATGTCTTCTCTTAGCTAGCTTGGATATTAGATATCCTCAGCCTTAGTGTGCTAGCTATGCATCTCCTTTTTTACAACCTAGTTAGACAAGTGATTTGGTATATTTCCTTTTACCAGTTCGTATTGGCTCTAAGCCTATGTAACTCATTTTGGAGTTCTTTTATCAATCTTATTCTGTTAACTTTTAAAAAAGAGTACTTTCTTTTTAGACTTTGATTACTTTTTAGACGGGGAGAATAGAATGCTTAACAATCTTTTAATTAGCCTGTAATGCTCAAGAGTGGTCCTTATCTAATTAGCAAGATCTTAATATATATTTAGAGTCACAGAATTTTTGTCAACATGAGAATTTTATTACTTCGCAGCTGTATCAAGTTCCATATAATCATCACTTTTTCTTAGAGCCATCCCTCTATAGGCATGAAAACCTGATCAGCAAGCAGATTATAACTTGGAGATAGCACTAGAGACTGCAAGTTTGATTAACTCCTTCCTTAGCACCTTGCCTTGGGCATTCTTTGGCAAGGAATCGATGAAACACACCCTCCGTATTCTCTTGTACGATGCAACCTACAATTATCATAAGGACAATGAGATGTTTCCAACGATGAAGTTTATCATAGCTATTGTAGAATCTCATACATCTAGTGTGCACCTGTTTGGCTACAAAATCCATGACATGAGATTCTTCAATGAATCTTCCGCTTTGTGGTACTACAAAAGCCATGGGCACCTCACCTGCTTCCTCATCAGGATACCTGTCAATTCGTTTATGGTGACATTACATCTTGATCTTTCAAACAAGAAATCTATCCTATCACTTCTCTGATAGAGGAAGATGCAAAAATGAACAACTGACTCACGGAATAATAGCTGCCTCAACTATGTCTGGGTGGGACAGAAGAAGATTCTCAAGTTCTGCAGGAGCAACCTAGTACAACCACGGAAAACAACACACATGCACAGTATCAGCTTTTTATTCATCACAACTGTGACGGAGGACAATAACTGAGATGAATTAGAATCATAGACAAATTTCTTATGGTTTTTGTTCTAATGAAACTAACAAGAAATGAAATGTCATCGCACCTGATAAGCTTTGTACTTAATGAGTTCCTTTATTCGGTCTACAAAGAAGAGGAAGCCTTCATTGTCAATGTAGCACAAGTCGCCTGTCTTCAACCAACCCTCTGAATCCAGAACTGCTGCAGTTGCTTCTTCATCACCTACATAACCTACGGTAAACGCGCAAAGATCCTCGGAAATCAATAGGAAAACAAAAGGTTTTCAATGGACCAAATAAAATTCATGTTCGTTCGAATCCAAACATGTTTTAGTCTCTAACAATTCATCTGTCATAATAATGAAACAAAGAACTGGTTATTCCTTGAATCACTTGTTTATTAATCTTACGAATTTAATTAAGTACGTACGATTCAGTACCTTTCATAATGGACGCTCCTCTAAGCCAAAGCTCACCAGGACTACCGGGAGGAAGAGAACTGCCAGTATCAGGATCGACAATCTTTGCCTCACAGTTTGCAGCAAGCTTTCCTATCGCTCCCATTACTTGGCTTTCTTGAGGACCAACTGATGAAAAAACTCTTGCAGTTGATTCAGTAAGCCCGTATGCCTAAATGTCAACAACTATTCCTTCGTTTAGTCGCTCCCAGAAATTGCACAAGTAAAAAAATAGAATAATCATCAACCTCTAATATACATTATGACTAGCATGGAACCATCTCAAAGTAAATGAACAACACAGGTCTTCTATATTCTTGTTGTTGGAGTAATGTCCAACCAAGAATCTACAACGGTTTCCTTTTGTTGGTGATAATAGGAAATGGAACTACAATTCGCATACTTGGAGAAAAATGCATCAAATGCATTGTTATTTAGAGAAAATTGATTTGTTCCAAACTGAAATCTACTCTACTTTCAAACTATAACTCCAATACTTGGAATTCCAGCAATCTAAGATTTTCTTACCTGAGCCAATTGCACCTTCGGAAATTGTTTCTTGAACTGAGTGATCACAGACTTCCTAAGCGGAGCCCCGCCACACGCTATCACTTCAAGTGAGCTCAAATCGTACCTCTCCCCCACCACACCATCCTTGATCATCGCCACCACCAATGGCGGAGCCACCGCCACATGGGTTACTCTCAACTCCTCAATAGCTCTCAACATCGTCCTCAGCCCAAACCTCTTCATTGTCACAACCGTCACTCCTATTGAAACTGATCTCACCAAGTACAAGAACCCATATACATGAAAGTAAGGCACCGTACACAAACTCACCACCGGCGTATTCCTCGCCACCCTAGGCGCATGGGCACTGACTATCGACGATATGAAATTCTGGTGAGTCAACAACACTCCTTTGACCATCCCTGTTGTCCCGGACGAGTATAGAATCGCCGCAGGATCAGAAGGGTAAACCTTAACTTGTTCGCGCTCATCAATACGAGGATGACTCCTCTGAGTGGTCATCAGAGACTCAAACTCCATTGAATCAATGATGATTGTTTTAAGAGACGTGATTTGATGGGCATTATCTGACGTAACAAACGCAATAACCGGTTTCGAAACCTGAAGTTGGTGCGAAATTTCGAAACTTTTGCTTACTGGGTTTGAAGGAGAAACCACAACGCCAATAGAGAAGAGTGAAAAGTACAGGATTGGAATTTGAAGCGAGTTAGGTGATAAAACAAAAGCAGTGTCACCTTTTTTAAGGCCGAGATGGTGAATAAGAGAAAAACTAAGTGTTTTTGTACGGAAGATGAGCTCGGGAAAGGAAATGCTCTGGTGGGTGACGGCGTCGAGAACTGCTGCGGTGGACGGTGGCGGTATCGTTGAGGAATGGAGAAGCGAAAAGGCGAAGTCTGTGACAGAGGTTGGCAGGGTGAGTGAAGGGAGTGGAACTTGTGGCCTGAGACTGTGGTAGATTCCTGTTTCAGAACAGAAGCCACTCTTGAGACCGATTGAAGAAGTACGGTTACACGTTGAGTGGTTTGTGTTCGCCATTCTTGGATTCTTTTGAGCTTGAGTTTCGAACTTTGCATCTAGATGGCAGAACGTACTGGGCCTCTTTTGTCTTTGTCAACGTTGGCTTCCGAGTTCCACGTTTGTCTCAGTCTCTTCAGAAACGGTTGAAAGGTCACTCGTAAAATAAGAAAAGTAGATTCAATGCATTTTTTTGTAGCTGCCTGATATGCCAAATGAATTAAGTAAAGTAGATCCAATGCATTTTTTTTAATTAAAACACTGGTATTTAGTAGCACATGGATAACTGACTAGTTCGGATTCGAGCTGGGTAGGATCTTTCTTAACTGCTAATCTCTGTTTTACGAGTTTCAAATCAAATTTGTTGTCAAGACTTAAACTTAGAAACTTTGGTTAAAGTAAAGCAAATTCATTCCCAAAACTCAAACTTGAAACTTTGGTTAAAGGATAAAAGAACCATGCCGCTCCTCCGCCACAACTATCGTGAGTATTGGTTAGGTTTGGATAGGTTGGGTAAAGCTTGGTCACACTTCATGTTATTCGCCACAGCCTAGTTTAGGATTCAAATCTAATCCCAACTATGTTTTACTACTCTCTTTGGGGCCATATCATCACAACACTCGGGGTTTATCCTTATCGTCTGTATTGTAGTTACTGCTTTCTTATGCAACTGATTCCCCAAGGAATCGGAAACTAATTTTGTGTTATGTTTTGAGTGGCTCTTCTTTTCCCAACTCGCTAAATAGCATTTCCATGTAATGAAGTTTTGGACTTGGTGTATATGTACACAGCACAACAATCGCACCATTTCACTTACCCTCTTCAGGACATAAACTAGCTTCCAGTCCGGCTAGCTCATGTAAGGATGTCTATGGAGATACAAGGTCACCATTGAGCACATTTATGAATTAAGACACAATTACACATTCAGGTTTCGGTATAGGTTATAGCATTATACTTGTAGCTTAGAACACAAAATGGAATCTCTCTTGGATTATACTATCTCTATCCCATGCTCTGATGCACATCTATACTTCATATCACAGGGATCAATTGAAGGCTCCAAACTAAAATATTCGAAGGAAGGGCCTGTGGTAACTCTTGAGGTTACATGCTGGACGAGGCTTAAGGTGTCCAGTTCATCAATCCAGTTCTTAACATGGTGTTGTATAAGAAATTGTCTAACAACCCTGTATAAATCAGTCGCTTGGCAGTGAAAACTATTGTCTTCCCCAACACAAAAGTAACTAGAGACAGCTCAATGAAGAAGATGGTGTTGAGGAGTCCTCGATCAATTGTCCAGCCAAATATGGTAATTCCCCCAGGATTGTTTTGCAAATACATCACTGCATAACCAAATTACATGGACATAAGTTATGTCTATTGATTGTAACATTTTATATAAAGACAGTACAAAAGGCACAAGGCAAAAATTATATAACAAGCTAAGAGAGAGAGAAAGAGAGAGATGAATCTGATTATTTGTTATGGTCCCGTGTTTGGGATCGAGTCACAGGGCGAGTATACTGTTTTTTTGGTCGACCTATCTTGAGTAGAATT
>JAOTBA010000001.1:6294541-6306296 GCA_025629845.1 Erythroxylum squamatum | reverse complement strand
AAAGGTATAACATAAGAGATCACTAAAATAAACATAAAAAATAAAATGCAATTTATCAAAGATTTACAAAAGGATATATGGTTGAAAAATTCAAATGAATAAGAAGAAAAATTATGGACTTTAGTTATCCCAAAGCCCAGCATGGACATTGACATGATTGTGTAGTCAACCCTGTAATGGGAAACACAGGAAATCACACTGGCATATGGTCAATTGTGTATTGGTTAATCACATGACCACGTTCTTGAGCATATAAATACACTTGTTTAGTTAGTCTACTCCAATTTGAAATGGAAATAAATAGCCATATGTTAGATGAACATTTTTTGAAAATTTTGAATAAATTAAGCCATAAGTACAAAAGATAGACATAAAAGGAAAGTTGTAAAAAGATAGCTATATATCAAGCCAATACATTTCGATGCTTATAAGCTAACGTATGCAAAAGCAATGAGATTAAAAGTGATTAAATAATGTTCCAGCTTGTAAGAAGAGGCAGACTACATTTGTGTTTGTCTTTGAAAGTGTGTATGGCATCTGACTTTCTTACTGAACCTACTTGTTAATTCCTCTTTACTTGTATATTGATTGGAGAAGACTCTTATGTTTCTTTCATCACATACGGATGTAATGAGATAGGATAAGGCTACCTGATAGATCCAAGCATCCCCTGATCTGTTATATTTTATCTTGAGGCTCTAGTCCACTAGTTTAGGCCATGATTTGGGTGGCTTAGCAAATTTACATCTTTATATTAGCTCATTCCATGGCGTTTTGGAGATGTTGCACTGGAATAACAAGTGATCCCGTATTTGATCTGATAATTTGCATAATATACACCCAATAGGAATGCTAACAAAGTTTGCAATCCTATGTAATGTAGGCAGTCTTCCTCTTATGGCAAGCCAAAGAATATAAGTAGCCCAAGGGAGAAGGTTTTTCCTCCAAACAAGTTTATACTAGGGTACTTTAGGAGCTAGTGGATCGAAGAAGTTCCTACATGATTTGTTGGTGAAGTTTCCAGTATTTGAGCCTTTCTATCTGAGTTTGTCTTGGTGTTCAAGCCTAAGAGCGAACCTGGTAAGAAAAGTTGAAATTTTTGGAGCTAGAAGTAGGTGACTAATGGAGCTTCAGTTTATTACTAATTGTGATATAGTAGCTTCTAGTGGGCAACATTACCTAAGAGGTGCAAGAAGATTTATATTTTCTAGAGGGCCATATGGTGACCAGTTATCAAACCAAAAAATGATGAACTGAGGCCATTCCTAATCTACACTATATAATATTACACGTCCTTGATTTTGTTAATAAACATGCAATGGTACTCCTAAAGAGCCTAAAGGCCCCTTAGTTAACATTTCGCTGCATAGCCCATTTCTAATAACAATCAAATGGCTTGTTGAATGGTTTAAGTGTTGAACGATCAAACTATGCGTTGAATCTATTGAAATCGTATCCTTTTCGAATTACAAATTGTATACTTGACATTAATGCTATGGTATTAGTTCACTTGTAAGAGCGTGCCCTATAGAAGACAATAAAAGTTCAGTTTTCAAGCTTTAAAGGGACGCATCATGATCACAGAAGAAGTACCACGTTGTCTTTTTTGCGAGGTTTAGCCATCTGATATGCTCTAAAACACGTACCTGATCCCCTTCGTATTAACTTTGATCGGCTGCCAAGATGATCAAATGACCAATAACTGCTGTGACAATACCGAGCAAACAACCAACAATAACCTATGATAAAAGGAGATACATTAGCAAATTGGAGGTTCAAACCTACCTTACAAGATTAAGCTTCCTGAAAGTACAGCTAGTACTCAAAAGTCTAGCATTAATATTAAGTTGGCTTATAATTGTCAAAAGAACAACCTATTGCTCATCACACGTCAACATTGCAGAAAAAATACAGCTTGATTGTATGAGGGTGAAATATAAAGAGAGCAAGCAAGTATGCAAGAGTTAAGAGTTAGCTGTTAGCACTTACAATACCACAGGATAAATTAGAGAAGAAAAGCATTAATTTTGCTATGCGCTACAAGAACATGATTGATGAGCATCTAAGTTGCCACGTGAATTGTTAAGCCAATGATAATCAAAATCTAACCCAGTGTGCCAGACCTGAGGAGGGGTATGACCAAGAAGTTCCCGTAGAGGTCTGCTCTCAGCCAGAGGATGTTCAGCAGGAAGTTCATATACAATTTGATTAAGGACCTGAAGAAACAGGAAGCAACAACCGAACATGCATCTCATTGGCCTAGAATGGAAGTTGTCAAGCTAGTCAAGCAACTACCACATTTCAGTTATGCAAATAAGGATACAAAAGAAAGTACTCAGAGATATGGGAGAAAGGAACAAGGAAGCATTGAAAGAAACAAAATGAAGCATCAAACCTCTGCTTGCCGTCCAGCATGAAGCCTTACTCCAGTTGCATCATACATTACCTGCCACAAAATATTATCTGCATAAAAAACTTTGTATAATTAAAAAGGAAACATAACAGTAGAGCAGAGGGTCATAATAAAGACAAAAGGAACATACAACGCATGCTAAGACCAATGCAGTTGCAAATAATGATCCCCCAAAGCCTCTTGGAAACCAATTGACATAGCAAGAGCAGTAACAGTAGCAGAATGGGAAGAAGGCATTCCACCAGATCCAACAAGTTGTTTGAAATCCCATCGTCTCTCCTTATACCTGCAGTTCTAGTAAAGATTTAAGACTCTCTAAGTAAAATAAAACAATCGTCACCAATGAACAAGAAATGCAGATGAAAGGACGGATTTTCACCGAATGATTAAAAAAAAAAGAAAAGACAAGACTAAGAATTGCCATTGCCAAGGAAAACGTGAGTTGTAATGCCCTGAAATCTGCAGGTTTCCGCTATCAAATCCCATCATGACAAGAATTCTACCAGAGAGCGAAAACCCATTTGGTACTCTCATTCGTTTTATATAGAATATACAAGTTAACTGCTTTGACCAACCGCCTTGGCATTAAACATAATCTACAAACAATCGTCAAACGTGTTTGATTCCTAGAGCAAATGAATTGTATCCAACATGCTATATCTGAATACCACAAAATATGGGCACTGGAATATCAAGAAATACAAGCTCATTTCTTTCGCTAAATTTAAAATAGGTTCTTCAAATGCTAATAAGCATGCATTGCGTGATCTAAGAAAGGTACCCACATGAAAATGGAAGCAAGTAGAATATTCTTGTCAACTGTTATTTCATGGTAGACGATAAAGCACCAAAAATTGGAAAGCTAACTAAGAAAACAAAGGAACAGAAGTCTTGAATTCAAGAAAGCTAGGGAGAATAAAGAAACAGAAAACACAATCCCGCCAAAATAAGAACAGAAGGCAGATCTAAAATAAAGTACCATAAGGTGAAGAACTTAATAGATTGAGCAATAGCGAAGGCAACAAGGGCCGATAGGAGAGGGTAATTAGTCAAAACCAAGGAAGAAGACGACGGTGAAGCAAGCGCGTTTTGGGACGAAGTATCAGACCCCATCTCGTCCATTTATAGCCAATTCTTAAGGTTTCTTGAAGAAAACACGAGAAAAGCAAGATTGTTTATGTGTATAGCAGAGATGGTATTGGTAAAATGAAGAAATCTTATTATCTGTGTGTTAGCTGCAATGAGCTTAAAAAGAGGGTTTGAATCCCTTGGAAGAAAAAGGAAATTGGCGTCTTCGTTGCAGTTTGGTTTCTTCTTCAAAGTTCTCGTAAAGCATGCAACTAACGGTCTTTGGCTTCGGTTTTTCTCGTTGTTCCTTTTTTATATCTCCAATATACGCCCCCACCCACCCTTTGCTGGACAATTCAGTCATTCTCAATTTGGACTATTCGAAATTTGAAGCGATAATATATAATTTTGATGAGGGGTCGACATAACCCTTACTTATACTTGACCCATCCATCCCCAGCTAACAATCCGCGAGACTAAAGAAAAAATGTATATACATACGTCCGAAAAATCTAACAATGAAATAGTAATAAAAGTTAATCAATTTTTTTAAAAAAAAGTTATTGAGAATCCAATTTAGAAAAACTAACAATAGATAAGTATTGATTTTAGCTAGTCTTATATTACAATTTAAGAGCTCAAGTTCATTTCACCGATCTAACCATACAAACGTATCTTTTATATTTCTTCCTCTAAAGACTAGCTTCATTCCACTTCAACCATGACGACATAGGGTTTGGTGTGATAATGTGGTGGTGAGTTGAGGCGATGGAGGAGAGTTATTAACGGTGGTGGTGGGGACGTCCACGAGAGATATAAAGGGTAAAATAATAATAATTTTTTAAGATTTTGGGCTCAAATTTTAAAAATAATATCATTTTATTTAATTAAAAAAATCAAAAATTTTAATTTAAGACCACAGTACACAATAAAATTTTATAAATATCTACAATTCATCTTAACTTAGCAGAAAACTGACAGCATCACATCGCTATTAATTTTTCGATTAATTTAGGGTTGAATTTTAACTTTTTTTTTAAATTTATGGTTTAAGTTGTACTCTCTAAAATGTTAGGGTTAAATTTATAAGAAGATGAAGATACAAGAATAAAGAAGCAGTTATCAAGAAGCAGTTGAAGACGAAGGCTATAAAATCGAGTCGAAGTCATAGATTGCTAGGAATGAAAAATCGAAAAGCAACGAGAGAAACTACTATGCGAAAAGTTAGAGCAATTTCTTACTGTAACAAAGCTCAAAAATCCTTTCAGTTGAAAGTAGAGCAGATAGCCTGCAGAGGCTAAGTATGAAAGAATACTGATTGTAAGAGATCTGAAGAAGCTCAGAAACAAAGAATACTTGTAAAGTATTTGAGAGATAGTGAAATCTCATAAAGATATCTGAGGACTGGATGTAACCCAATGTTTGGGGTGAACTAGTATAAAAATCGTTGTGTCAACTTCTCTCAACTCTCAACCTCTCTTAGTTTTCAATTTATGATTTTACTTCACTTTACACAAAGTTTTGAAAATACGTTATAATCTTTAGTTAGTAGTTCTTGTGAAAAGAACAAGTTTTTCTTAACGAAAAAATTGTACGAAGGGGTTTTAGAAAAAGAAGACACAATTCAACCCCCCTTCTTGTGCATAAGCATATCATAATAAGTTTTGTATTAACGTGTGATTCACTTCATTAACCACAAACGATCTAGGGTTGTCGTAAGATTTCCGAAATGCTTATTTTCTTATTTTGGCATACTTAGAGCAATTATTAGTGATAGGGGTACGTATTTTTGTAATGCACAATTTGAAAAGGTGGTTAAAAAGTATGAAATCACTAATAAGATTTCCACTCCATGTCACCCTCAAACTGGTAGCCAAGTTGAGGTAGCTAACAAGGATTTAAAATGAAATTTGGAGAAGCCTATAAAGCACTAGAGAAAAGACTACTCAACCAAGTTTTTAGAGTCATTGCCAGTCTATAGGCTTATAGAATGGTATATAAAAAATCAATTAGCACTACACCCTAGGAGCTAGTCTATGGAAAAGCATGTTATCTACTTGTTAAATTAGATCATAAGGCATATTAGGCTATTAAACTCATTAATTTTGATCTTCAACATGTAGGTGAGAAGCATAATTTCCAAATTAGTGAATTAGAAGAATGGTGCTTAATGGCTTATGGAAATTCCAAAATGTACAAGGAGCGAGCCAAGAATTATCATGACTAGATGATTAAGAAGTCACAACAATTTAAGGAGGGAGATCAAGTTCTCTTATATAATTCCCACCTAATATTTTTTCCTAGTAAGCTTAAATCAATATTGTCTAGACCTTTTATTATGAAAAAAGTATTTCCATATAGCATAATCGAGGTAAGTCATTTACATAAAGGCAATTTTAAAGTTAACATTTATCATTTGAAGTTATATCTTAGAGGCGAACTTGATAATAGCAAAGAGAATATTAATTCACCTTGAGCGTGAAAGATATGTCGAGCTAACAGCATTAGACAAGTGCTACTTAGGAGGCAACCTAAGAATTAGGTTATATTTTATATTTTTATATTTTATTTATGTGTTTCTTAGTTATTTTCATTATTGTATTTGTATTTTCTTTTATCTTTTTATCCCCTTTTGTTTATATGTTGCAAGGATGATTTTATCTAATATCAGATGGAACGTTCATCAGATTTAAAACTCTGTGATTCTCACTATTCAGGGTAGTACCAAATTTCGACGTTTCTTTACTTTTTATTTATTTATGCTTATATTATGTACATTAGGGACAATGTACAATTTTAAGTATGTAGAAGGGATTTCTTAAGCTTATTATAATCCTTGTTATTACATTTTATTAACTGATATCTCAAATTAGTTAAAATATGCCCAAAATACTTTAGATCATTATTGACTGTTGAATTAAATTAGTATGCAAAAGGATGAAAGTTATAGTAAACTTACTTTTCTAGGTCATATTTTTAGTAATCATTGTAGATTATTAATTTCAGTGAAAATTACATATTACTTACACATATAAGACCTTTTTGTGAGTTTTTGAGCCTCAGAGTAAATATGTCATTTTTTAAAGCTCTTTTATTCTTTCATGTGTGTCGTAATGTATAGCTGCATAATTGTAAAAATTGCTTTTATTATACATATTGAGGCCACATTTGTGAAATTAGAATCACTGAAATGATAAAGGCATCTAGATCAAATTGTTTAGCTTATTTTATTAAATTACCTACCATATTTTATCTTTTAGGATTAACCAATTTTGAGACAAAATTTTCATTGATTATAACCACAGTATTAGCCTTAACCTTATCTTTCTTGAAGCTTTTTTATTATTTTAAAACATGAAGGTTATTTACATTTACTTGTTTGCTTGAAACTTGAAATTTGAAAAGGTCCAACATTTTTGTAATTATTGGTGCATAATGAATGCGTGAAAAAAAGTGTTAAAGTTGTAGTATTAATAGATTTATAGTATGAGGGATTTATAGTGTGAAGAAATAAGTTTCTTATAATTTTGTTTTTTTAATTCGCTTCAAATTTATTACCCTTTTCATTATCCCTATCATACCTTACCTAAACCCCATTAAAACCTTGTAAAAAAACCTTTTGGTTTTTGTTTCTAGTTTACTTATAAGTGGTGGAGATATGATAATATTGAAAGCTTATGGTTATAAATTTTGCTATATATTGATTTGAGAGTTTTTATACTTTTCAGCCTAAACACTTTGACTGTATTAAGTGAATTCTTGGTGAGAATATGAAAATTTATGCTTTTGATTTCAAAAAGATTATCGATGCAATTATTATTGATATTGACTTATGAAGGTTGGTTCTAGGATAGCTACAATCCCATTATATGTTAATTTGATCAATATGTTATGATGATTTAGAGTGTAGAAGGACATGTTAACATTAATAAGGGATGAATGTTTGTAAAATTAATGATTTAGTTTATGATTTGCTTGAGGATAAGCAAAAGCTTAAGTGTGGGTATGTTTGATAAATGATTATTTGACTATATTTATATAAACATATTTAATGTGTTTTGTTGTTTTTAATAGTTTTATAGTATTTTTTTGGTACTTAATTCACTTCAAGTATATTTTAGGTGATAATTGCCTTCTTGGACCAAGAGGAGAAGAATTCAAATGAAATCATGGTATGAAACAAAGATTTAAAGCAAATGAATACCTACACGACCATATACAGTGATTGTGTAAGTCTGCAAACTTGTGGAGATTTGAAGAATATTGTTTATGGTAATGTGAAGTTACATGCCTGTGTATATCTATATATATGACTGCGTATATTACCTATGTAAGTCTATCTCTGTGCTTGTGTAAAATCTAAAATTTAGGTGTTTTTATAGATATAACGGTCTCTTACACGACCATATATATTGATTGTTAGTTTTTACTATAAAAGGATATGAATAGAGGCAGTTATGGAAGGGGCGAGTTTTAGAGTATTTTTAAGTCGTAAGAAAACATAAAAGGGGCAGTTTTGATCAGAGGACGAGGAAAGCACAAAGATTACATCACAAGATCTAATAGATAGCATCATTCAATCCAAATTGCATGACGATTCATTAGAGACAAAAAGGATATTTAGAATATGATTTATTTGATTTTTTGAATATTTTTATTGGTTTTTTTATGAATAGGGACTAATTTGTTTAGTGTCTAGGTCTAACGAACCCTAAGTTGTGATGATAATATGATTTGATCTTTTATTTAATGCAAATTTATTGATTGATTTATTGAGATTCAATTATAGGTTATATTATTGTTCTAATATTTCCAAAATTTTAGTTAATGATTTTATTTCATATGATTGAGATCGAGAAATCCTTTTATGTGAATAAATCTACTATGATTGGAAGGAATTTAATACAAAACTAGAGATAGTTTGACATAAATCCTCTTGACTAGGGTCAAACTTAATAGTAAAATTCACAAATCAATAATGTAGTCTTAGGGGTTTTAACTAGAAAGAGATTTCAGTTAATCAACTGATGGGTTAGCTATTAATAGTCTTGAGAAAAATATTAATATAAGATATAAATTTTTATAGTCCAATAATCAATAATTTAATTGCATGAAAATGGTTAATGTTTAAGAATTCTTAGGGGGATTTATCACCTACTTACTATTTATTTGATATCAATTTTTCCAAGTATTTTCCTTTGTCTGAATTCATTATTGTTTCAATCTTAGTTCGGTTTGTTTAATTTAATTTTTAATTAAATCCACAATCTGATTCGATGATTAGATAATAGAAAAATGGTTAATTAGTACTTACCATCCTTGAGGGATCGAACTGTACTTGTTTGTGCTAGCTACAACTATATCATGTACTTGCGGTTAAAACTGTTAAATCTTAATAAGAATATATAAACATACCAATGAATAACACAATTTCTATTTTTAAGTTTCTTACTGTAGTTCTTGAGAAATTTTTAAACTAACCAGATGTAATCACTAATTTGTCTTTTTTTGGAAAAATCCCCTCGAGATGGATCATCTATTTTATCTATGAAGATTTTCATCCTTTTGGTTAGCATTAATGCTATGAATTTATACAAAATGATACAATATAATATAGGTCTATAGTCCTTAAGATACTATTAGTGCATGATCATGCTTCCTATCCAAGATCTCCATTATGATCATGTATGAGACTTGTTTGATGTGATTGTTAGTGAGAGAAAATAGGAAAAATTAAAGAAAAGATGAAGAAGGACTTGGACATGCATGTGCACGAACGTGCTCAACTTTTTTAGCACACAAAATTTTTGTGTTCTTGATGTTTCAGTGCTATTATTAGAATGAAAGCAAGCGGGTAAACTATGTAAAGAACCCTAGAGGCCTTAAGAGGTATTTAAGGAGAAATGCCAAAATGGAGGTTGCACCTCAGAAATAAGGGGGTCAAAGTGGAGACATCAAGATCAACTCCAATTTTCCAGAATTTCCAAATCAAGACATAAAAATGTTTTCTTTGTTTTCTCTTCTTATATTTCATTATCTTGGATGTTAATTTGGATTAGAAAGATGTTGAACATGATTATGGATTTGTAAATCCATAGTAAGATGTTGAACATAATTATGGATTTATAAATCCATAGTAGGGATTATTTTTGAATTATTTTATTTAACTTTATTCTTGTTCAAGTTAATATATATTAATGATTTATGGTATTTTTTTATGCTTATACTTGATAAGAAATTGAGAGATTGAATCAGGTTATATGTGTTAATGCGCACAACGAGAGTTGGTAACTTAATATACCTACAAATATCATATTAATAAAAAAAAATTAAAAAGAGATCTTAATTGTGAGTTAATTATCCTTAGGATTGTTTCAATTCTAATTGACTACTTTGGAGTAGTTAGTGAATTAGGTTGCAATTCTACTATCATCTATTTCAATTAGGATTACTTGATTAGATCTAGAGAGAGGGTAATCAAATCTTAGGATATCTAGGATCAAGAATAATTGAATTAAAATGATAAAGAGAAGACAAAATAATGATAGAATAACACATAAGTTTCCATTATTGATTAACTTCATTCTTATCGCTAGTTTCACTTATTCAATTGTTTAGTTTCATTAGTTTATTTCAATTTCATTTAATTTATTTTCACTCAATTCATTCAATCTTTTATTACCTTAGACAAAGTGCATTCAAGGTATTAAGTGACCAATTAATCCTCGTGGAAACGATATCTTGTAAACTACGAGTTACGATCTATATACTTACAGTGTGGAAGTTTTTATATAAAACTATCAATAGGTGTCATTTTACTAAACATGGGGCCATCCATCTTCAAACTTTGTTCCTTCAAAAACACTCAAAAAAATCTTCCAACTTGGCACTAATTTTTTCAAAATCACTTTTTATTTAGGGAGATAAAATAAGGAATGTAAATATAATATAAGCTAAACTAAGTATTTAGTCATATAAAAAAACTCAAAATACAAGCTAAATATCCTTAAAATTATACTAAAAATATGATGTAATTAAAAAATATCTATAATTAAGTATTTTTTGTCCTCAAATAAATCAATTTCATTACTTTGGACTTAAGTTAAGAAGTAATTTCAAAAATGATTTTAAAAAGTAAAATATCAACTAAGACTTCCTATTACTCATTTAATTACAAAGTTCAATGAATGTTCAGCATTTAACTACTTGGATCAAATAATAAATCAATTTAATTTATTTTGTAATTCTCCAAACTTTAATTCAATTCACAAAATTAAGTCAATACAACAACAACAACCTAGTAGAAGTCCCATTGAGATGCAAGGTCCAAAGTCCAAAAGTATACAATCTTAACCTCTAACTAGTAGAGAGACTGTATTTGATAGATCCATAAGAAAAAGAAAAAAGACAAAAAGAAAGAGAAATGGTTTTTTTAGAACTATTTGTAGGAAAAATCAAAAATAAAATAAAAAGACTAAAAATATAAAAAACTATAAATATAAAATAAAAATAAAAAAAGATGTCATATTAAAATAATAAAAGTAATAATAAAATAGATATAAAGGATAATAATAATAAATATAAATAAATACGTACAAATAAAAATATAAAAAGTAATAAAATAAATAATACAATAAAGATAGAACAACGAAAAGAAAAAATAATAAAAATAATCATAAACGTAAAAGTAAAAATAAACATAAACATAAAGGATAATAAATAAATAAATTAATAAATACTTACAAATAAAAATATAAAATAAGTCATAAAATAAATGATACAATAAATATAGAACAAGGAAAAGAACAAAATAAACAAATAAATATACAAACAAGAAAGAAGACAAATAAACAAATATAAAAAAATAAGCTATTGTAAGAAAATGTGTAGGCTTGATAAGGAAATGTTTAACCTAAATAACTAAGGGGAAATACCATAGATTAACGTCTAGGCTAAATAAAAGACACAACACTCAAAGGAAAAGGTTTAAAAGACTTATAAGAGAGAAAAACCTCTCTATGTGAGATTTTTACTTGTATCTTAATATGATATAGTTTTCTATTAAGGATAAAGCCTTCAATAAGTTTCAACATAGTCATATAATCCCTTATCACCATCCTCCAATTCTTTTTATGCCTTCCTCTTTTTCTCTTACAATCACTAAGTACTATATTATTACATCTTCTCACTAGAGGACATGTTGGGCCCCGATTCACATTAAGTATGTTTAAATTATTTTGAGGTATGTTTAAATTATTTTGAGGTGTTAGTGTG
>JAOTBA010000001.1:6270362-6294441 GCA_025629845.1 Erythroxylum squamatum | reverse complement strand
TTAACAAATTTGCTACCTTCCCTCGCAAAAATGTAAAATTTTCAGATTCTTTGAATTTCGTCGGACATTTGCCCTCAGGTTCGTTTGAACCGCTTGTTTATTTTGCTTGCGATTTGAATCCGATTTGCACTCGATTTTAATTCCGCGTTCGCTTTGCTTCCGCTTTATGCCTTTCGGCTCGATTTGATTTTGCTCCGGCTTTCGGTTTGTTTCGCTTATGATTCTGAGCCTTCAATTTGCCCTTGTTTCTATTCTTTCGTTTCGTTTTCTAGTTAAGACCCGCATTATGTATAAGAATGAGGGTTTCGGATTAGGTAGTTGGGTTCCGGAAACGGGATCCAACAGGACATGCGCATATGCTTACTCCACCATCAAAAATGGGGTTGCACGAAATTGAAAAATGTCACTTCAAATATGTTTGAACTGATCATCAAGCCTACCCAAAAAAGTATAGAGCTATTTTCCTGAATTATCATGCCCTAATGGTTAATATGTACTGAGCATTTTATAAGATTGGGGTGACAAAATTCAATTTCATATAATATCTCTTGAATAACTATGTAGTATTGTTCGACTGATCTTCTAATATGACTCATATGGAACACATGTGGGCGAAGTTTATAAACTTTGATAAATATCATTTCTGTCATTTCTATTGAAGTAGGTAATGGAAATTGGATCCCAAACATCTTTTAGTGGTGAAAAATATAATAATGTTACTAATTAAGGATGGGTTCATAGATCTAAAAAATCTACTTCCCTACAAAGCCCTCAAATTCCACCATTTTGATTTCTTAGTCAATTAATTTATGCACACTCTCATCTTCATCACGAAACTTAACTAAGGTGATCACGTTGAGAGAGTAAGACGACATAGACAACATTTTTTAACCACGCACAATACTTACTTTTAGACTATTCCATCTATAAGATGCATTAACTTTTCTTTTTATCTGAAAAATATTTATTCTCAGTTGTTAAGAAATTGAGACAAGATTCAATATTAAATGAAATGTAATAAACACAAATTAATGTCAAAGACATAATAAAGTAGGAATTATAGTTTGCACTTTATTGTGAAACTTGATTCTTTTCTTATCATTTTTCTCGAAATGTTTATTAAACTTTTCTTATCACAATTAAACTTCAATTAAAATAAAATTTTAATTTCATTTAAACTTTAATTTTAGTCAATTAACATCCAATATTTCACATAAGTCCTTATTTATTAAATATAAATTTTCCTGAACTTTACAATCAAATCAAACTTGATTAAAATACCTTTTCTCTCTTCAACTTATTTTGTGTGCATAAAGATGTTAGCAATGGATATAAATTAGAATCCTAATTATTTTAGAATTAAATAAATTAAACTCCTTTGATTGTTTTAATTCTAAGTAAAATTAAACTTCTAGCTACTTCATGTAAATTTTCTTTTTCAAATCGTCATGTAAGAATAGTTTTCACATAAAACTACTCAAATTCAAGATACAAAGTAGCAAATAGATCTAATAATGTGCATATCAACATCACCTTGACTACTGGTGAGAAAATCTTGTCAAAATCAATACATTTCTTTTGTATTCCCTTCACCATTAGTCTCACCTTATGCGTCACTAGCTTATCACCATCTTGCTTGATCTTGAACCCCTTTCTATTCTTTAAAGCCTTTTTGCCTTTAGGAAGCTTCATTGGTACATAAATGTCATTCTTTTTCAATGACTTCATCTCTTCTTATATTTCCTTGAGCTAAGATCCTTTATCTTCAAGTGACTACATTTCTTGAAAATTCTTTGGCTCTCCCTTAATAGGATTAGGAAATATTTTAAACAAAGGTATCTTGTTGAGGCATTTTCTCCCTAGATAACCTTCTAAATTTGGACACATTCTAATAATTAAGTTAGTTATTGACCTCTTTTATATCATCAGTAAGATGTGTCTTATCACCTTCAGATTGCCCTTTATCATTATCATCCTGTGCTAGCTTATGTTCGCCTTCTTTAGTTGTTAGCTAATCAATGGAAGTAGAAATAGGGCTTATATCTTTATTTCTAAAAGATAAACTAATGGTATTAATCTTATCTTCTTTGATGAGATCTACACCCATCTTATGCTCATAGAAGACTATATTATGTGTATAAAATCCTTCTGTTTTTTAAGTCGTAGAGCATATAACCAAACTCTTTATCACTATATCTAATGAACGTGTAAGGACTAGTCTTTGAATCTAGTTTCGATCTTTACCTCTTTGGTATTCTCTTGAAAGCATTACATCAAAACACCATTAAATGCATATAAGTTGGATCCTTCCCTTTCCACACTCTCTCGGGAATATTAAAATCTAAAGGGATTGAATGAGCATTATTGATCAAATATACAGTGGTTTTGACCCGTCATCCTAAAAGGACTTCGATAGATTTATCATTCAGAGCATACAGTTAACTTTCTTCGTAATAGTCCTATTCATTCTCTCAATAACACCATTGTGTTGTAGGGTGCCAAATTCCATCTTCTCATATCTTATTCCATGTATTGCTTAATAATCTTCAAATTCATGGGAGGTATACTCTCCTCTATTATCAATTCAAATAAACTTCAGTTTTCTCTTCGTCTCCCATTCCACTATGGAATGAAAGTTTTGGAAGTTCTTATACACTTGGTTTGTGTTTTCAGCATAAAAACTCAAATCTTGTATATAGCATCATCAATAAATGTAAAAAAAATATTTGTTACCTCTCATGGAAACGACCTTTATGGGACCACATAAGTTAGAGTGCACTAGCCCCAACTTCATCTTCCTTTGCAGTAGCTCAAACTTCATCTTCCTTTTGGTATACATTTTATTAAATGAAGCACGATGATGATTTCCAGCCTCAATATGATTATAAGGTTAAGTGAAGTCATAATCTTCATAGGGATAGGTGATTTTCCAACTTAGCAACTTGATCCCCTTCTCACTAGTATGTACCAATCTTTGGTTCCATAAATCTAATAAAGTATTTTCTTGAATGACTTGTAATTCTCTAGCACACACTTTAAATTGTGTCCTGTATAGGGTGTAGCACAATCTACAACAAGCATTAATGCTCCTTTATATAACTTCCATTTGCCATCTCCAAAAGTGTGTCTATAGACTCTTAGTCAAGCACATTCATAGAAAAAAATTGGGACACAAGTTTGGAGTATAATGAACACCTCTCAAAGTCAATATATACCAAATGTCCAACTGAGCTCGAATATCAACTATACTGACGATGCTAACAGAGCTTTGATTACTTATATTCACACTTCCATAATCACTATTCTTATAATTGGTGAAATATTTCTTCTTCAAAACACAATGATAGGAAGCCCAAATATCAACAATTCACTCAAAATCTGAGTGACTAATGTGGAAAAACTCACTAGCCACACAAATCAAGGACACCTTATCATTTATGCTTAAGGTTATTGCTACAGTGTTATTGTCTCTCCATCTTTCTGGTTTTCGTGATTCTTCTGGTCTTTCTTTTTAGTTATAGCGTAACTTTTATGACTAGTTTTGGTGCAGTAGTGACGTTCTGGTCTTCTTTCCATCTGTAAACTTTGATTTGTTCTTATACTTGCCTTGTCCTTTAGAACCTATACTTTTATTTCTTCCTTTGTTTTCTACCATAAGGGCTATACGTTGTTACTGATCTCTTTCCTCCTAATCTCTTTATTGAACATGCTCTCTTTTATCATATCTAAATAAAGTACACCATCCAGAGTGGATTTGTTGATAATCATAACTAAGGTCTCTCAATTATCCAATAAGGAACTCAATTAGAACAAAACTTCATAGCTTATTATCATGGAGCTTGTTGATAATATCCTAAAAATTGTTAAGAAGTTTCAACACTGATTTTCCAGCCTTTAACTTCAGGTTCACAAGCTTTTTAATTAAGAAGGCCTTGTTAAGATTAGGTTTCCTCTTGTAGAGACCCTATAATTTCTTTTAAAGCTCGAAAGGATCCATCATTTTGGATACGTGGTTGAATATATTGATTTTAATCCACTGTATAATAGTTCATAAAGTCTTTTGCTTTATCTTTTCCTATTCTTTATTTCATACGTGACATTGTCTTTTAAACTTTTGTTCACATCAATTTGATTATAGAGATTCTTGAAATGTAGGATATCTCCCATCATATGTCTCCATAGTTGGTCGATGTTAACTTCATCAAAGAGCTAGTACCACTCTCTATATCTATAGCTCTAATGATAAAGCTTCTAAGCTCTTAACTCTAACTTAAGAATAACATACAAGACAACTAAAAATAGTCTCTCTAGCTCTCTGTCTTTAGTTTTCTCTTAAAATTTTTTGTATGTATGTACTACTTCCAACTAATCCTTGAGATCAAACTTCAATAAAACCATATCTGATGAATGATATTTGGATTCTGCAACACTTTTTTAAAAATGTTTTTGTCTCTCAAACTTATGTTTAAAATCTAACGATAAGGTTTCCCATACTGCACACTGTCTCCCATATGGCCATGTATGGTGACCGTGTCCTTCAATAACTCGATGAGTTACAAGTTTGGTGGACACGTTGTGTCCACTATCAACATGATCACGTCTGACTCCATATAGGCATGTCTGATCATGGAGTGTCTCCTTTCAACTTGCACAAGGTTATAGAAGATTACACAGTCATACACACAATTATGTCCACTATTGACACATACATGTCATCTAGAAACAACTTCTAATCATCAATTTCTACCTCAAATCTATCTGAACCTTGTTTGTTTTGATTTTTAAAGCCCAAGTTTAGTGGAATTAGTTTAATAAACATGTCTAAAACAAGGCTAAACCAGTAAAAAATCTGAGGTGGCAATTGGCACTCCACCATTTTGAACATACCTCAAAATAGTTATAAGCAGTCCTATATTGATATGATACTTGAAAATGAATCATTCTTAGACAATTGAAGAAGCTCTAGTTATAGCTAAATGATCAAACAATTCCTTGAGGAACTAATTAAGAGACTTTTCTAGCTACACCACTTTGCCTATCCTTAGAAATTAAGGGGAAAACGTCACTAAAAAAGAGTTACTACTCTTTTTACTCACTGACCATATAATAAGAAATCATTTGAGATCATCATAAAATTATTGCTTCCCCTTGTTTCCAATTCCAGCAGTTCCTCCCAAAGAATTAGGAAAATGAAATGGCCTTGGGGAGACTTTGTACTTAAACCCATTCTGCTTTGCTTTACTTCTCAGCACATTTCGTTATTGACAACATATTGAAGAATCAAGGGATTGTCCCCCTAAATGAGAGGAGAGGTACTTAGTTGCATTATAACTGGACCCTTTATAAGATTTTCTAGAAATGTAATTCTATCAAATGAAAGGGTTCTTCTATAACAGCTCCACTATAATAAATAAAATATAAGGAAACATTTAGGTAAGAGCAAACCTTACATTTCATTTCTAGATACGGATATTTATCATTGAATCATATAAGTTCTGGTTGGGTCGGCTATATAAGGCCCAATCCCAGGCCCAGGCATCAACGACCCATTAGTAGATGACAATTTCCCATGCACACGTAAAGACTTAAACCTAGTCGGAATCTCATATATAAGGTACTGTTTCGCCTTGATACAGGTAAGAGAATACAACCCTAGCTTCTTCTGCTCTTAGTGACCAAATCCCCACAAAAACACTAACTTGAGCGTCGGAGGGGCCTTGCCGGGAACCAACCCCCGATGTGCCTTTATTGTTTTGCAGGTATTCTCCAGCCGAAGCTACTCAGAATCATGGATCCAAGCAACGACATCCGGCCTCAACAGAATCAGGTTGAACCAAGTTCCTTTTACATACATATGTAGAGACCCTTCAAAATCTTAACAACATCTAATTAATATCGACTTCTAGCTAATTTAGGGGTTTTATGTTTTTTAAAAAGAGGATTCTCATAAAATAAGTGAGATAAGGATAAAATAGGTTTTCAAAAAATTAAGGGTTTGTTTGTTTTTATTTTCAAATTCAGTAAAAAATATTTGTTTGTTTGATTTTTTAGTTTCTATTTTTGATTTTGGTTTCTTCTAGTTTTCATAACTTACAAAAAAACTGTAAAACATGCTTTTGGTTTTTATAATATGATTTACTATCAACTAAATATATATTATTTAATTATTTAATATTAATTATTAATATGAATAATGAATAATATAATTCAATATTATATGTTTAATTATTAATAAGAATTATAATAAATTAATTCAAATTTTATAGTTATTTTAAATATTATAATTTTCAAAATAAATAATTTTAATTTAATAATTATTAACAAATATAATTTAAATTTAAAACGTCTTCAAAATATATAAATTTTAGATAAAACTTGCTTAATAATTAACAAGTATATATTAAAAATAAATATTAATTTATAAATAAATATTAATTATTAAATTATTTATTTAATAAAATTTACTAGTAATTTATTAATAAATATTATATAAGAGATCTAAAATTAATTAATAATTTATCTTTAAAATTTATATGATATGTAATTATTTGAAATTGACAACCAAATATGTTTTTGATTTTATTAAAAATAAAAATAAAAATTAAAAATCACAAAAAATGAAGTGAAGTTTTGAATTTTATATTTATTTTAATTTTTTATGATTCTTATGAGAGTTTATATTTTAAAGTTAGATTATATTATATTTTAAATAAACTAGAAATTGTTGTGTTTAATTAACTTTAGTAATTATAACTAACAGTATCAGTTATTAACCTTTATTTTAGTGTATGGCTCTTCCAAATAAACGTTAAGAATGATACTATGAATGTTTATTTTTAAGACCATTTCTATGGCTTATCTCACCAAATCATGTTTCTTACTATTGTACGTAAGAAAGATATTCAGTTTCATTTCCAAAGCACGTTTGTGGCATATCAACCTATTAAAAAAGCACTTTTTTATTATTAGTTTTAAATTCTTATATTTTAATTTCTAAAAAAATTATTTCTATTAAAAAAATATTTTTAAATTTTATAATTAAACACTTATTTTTAAAAAAAATAACTTTTGCAAAAAAAAAATATTTTTTCGCTCTCCAAAAACTAAATCAAACGAGCACTAAGTCGCACTCTTAACAACTGAACAGGAGAATAATTAAGGGTCCAACTATGTTTCTATCTTTCTTTCTAGTTAACTCTTTAAAATTTTGACAAGTGGCATTATTCAATAAAAAAAATCAATGCTTAAGACAACTCTTAAAACAAAATATTTATTTGCCTCTCTGTATATTAAAGTTGGCAGTGAAATGACATTATTAAATAAAAGACCATTGTTTAAAAAAGTAGGATAAATTATATTTTAAATTTTAAAACTTATCTTAATTTTACAATATTAAAATAATTAATTAAATAAAATTTATTGTAAATAATGATTATGTTATTAATTCCATCGTTAAATTAGTAGAACTTCTATTTATTTTAATAAAAATATTTATATTAACTTTTTATTTTTACACAAAACAAGTAGAAACTAAAACTAGGAAATAAAAATTAAAGTGGTCATTTCGTATATCTTAAATCTTAATCCAACTGAAACGTTGAGTCGAATTATACCCAGGTAGAGTGGGTCGGAATTTGGTTGCGCGAATCAACCAACTAAAACTAGTTAGAATCCCCAAAACCCCCATATTTTCACGCTTAATATCACGAATTTGCCATGCAGCAGCGACAACAATCCTTAAGCACATTAACCCCCGCACGGAAATTAGCCTAGCCTAAAAGACGGTACCCAATTATTTCGACAACAGCCAAACAATAAAATTAAGCGGCACCGGATGAGCACACCTTTCTCGTTTTCATCGAAACTCTCTGAATTGTCTTCGGAACTGTCGAAGCTAAAACAAAAAGCCTCTAATTACTTTTGTTCTTCAAACTCTATAAAGACTAGTTGCATACTGTTTTGTTTCTCTGGCTACCTACACCACAGCTACTTTATTCTCCTTCTCCATTTTTCGGCGTAGTTTCGGAGCTACTACAATGGCCTCCGTTGCCGGATCCAATGTCGTCGCCTTCAAGTCCGCTAGTTTCTGCGGTTCTTCCGCCGACCGGAGAGCCACTCGATTCGCCCAGTGGTCTCCGATTTCCGGTGGAGTCGGCCAGCTCCAGTCTCGCAGCGTTGGCCACCGTTGCATTTCCGGAAGCTCCGTTGCTTTCTCTGGTATTTGACTTCTGTGCATTTTACACCTATTTTCTTTTAACGGATTGGAAAACGAGAAAGCAATTTTGGAGGACATAATATAGTTTTGTATAAGAAGTTGGTGGAATCTTGTGTGATTAATTTGCCATTTTCGTGGTAATTATAGTGCTTATAAAGTGGTCATGTGCACTACTGTTTAATCCGTCTTCGCTTTCTGATCTGGGCTACGCAGGTATAAAAGCTCAAGTTGCTGCGATTGAGAACGCAACAACTGAGGCAGCTCCAAAGGTGGAATCTCCTGTAGTTATTGTTACTGGAGCCTCTCGTGGTATTGGCAGAGCAATTGCTTTATCATTTGGAAAAGCAGGTTGCAAGGTTTGTGCAGTTCTTTCACTTCTCAACTCTGCATAGTTCACTTTGTATGTTGACATGAAACCTTCTGTACAATGTTTTATCCTAATGACTCTATTTTGACAGTTATGGCGAATAATCTCATGCTTCATCTATTTAGATGGTAATCTTCAGTGTCTGCCTTCTATTTCAGGTCTTGGTGAACTATGCTAGGTCTTCAAAGGAGGCAGAGGAAGTTTGCAAAGAGGTAAAGCAAAAAAAAAGGGTCTTTGTTTTGTGTGTGAATGTCTACTTAGACTTCTCTGTCCTCCATCTTTCAGTTTTTTTCTATACTGCCTTCCAAAACATTTGATGGATAAATTAACTTATTCCGCACTTCTTCTCATATCTATCAGCGGATCTGAATTTCATGAAGGCATGGCTTATGGTGTTTCTAGATTTATAGAGTGGCTTATTATAGTTTTCCGGACACTGGCCTAGTCACTACAAGGATTTTAATTCTGGTGCATTCCTTGTGTCCCTATGTTCTATGATGGATTGCACAAGTCACAGTGTGATAGTTTTTTGTTGTTTACTGGTCACGGACAGACTGTTATTGCGTTAAATGCTTTCTTGATTGCATTATTGTTGAAACTTTAGAAGAAAGCATATGCCCATTGGATTCTCTTAAGAAGTTTTATGAATAAAAAAGTTTGAGAAAATTAAAAAGTGTCTGTTACAATTAGTCTACCCGTCCTTTTCTGTGAACTGAGTTCTTGCTATTGTATTGCAGATTGAGGCTTATGGTGGTCAGGCTATAACTTTTGGTGGTGATGTCTCAAATGAGGCTGATGTTGAATCAATGATAAAAACTGTGAGCACATCTACTTTCTGTTGGTTCAGTTTAATGAGATTTATTGTTGATAGCTTATTCTTTGTGATATGAAACCATTGTAGGTTATCGACACATGGGGAACCATTGATGTACTGATAAATAATGCAGGTTGATAGAAATTCAACTTTCCCCTGATCAAATACCTTTTTATCTTTTAATTCCTGATTTGCCTTGTTGGTTTCAGGAATCACAAGGGACACATTGTTGATGAGAATGAAAAAATCTCAGTGGCAGGAGGTTATTGATCTCAATCTCACAGGTGTTTTCCTTTGTACCCAGGTATGTCCATCAACGCCCATCAGTGTTGTTTTATGTGACATTGTCATATTTATGTTCACACTAATGCATGCACTCCTCTTTCAGGCAGCAGCCAAAATCATGATGAAGAAAAGGAAGGTAAGTCTCTGTTGTAAGTAGTATTCTTATTGGATTGTTATCCTTGAAATCCACTTACTGGGAAAGTTTGATTGTCTATCTCTCCAAGATTAAAGCACAGACTAATGGATTGAATGATTGATTAGATACTTAATTGAACATAAATGATAAACATGATAATTGTTTCACTTCTAGTAACTGAGAAATCTGACTTTCTTTCAGGGTAGAATTGTTAACATAGCATCCGTGGTTGGTTTGGTAGGCAATGTTGGGCAAGCCAACTACAGTGCGGCAAAGGCAGGAGTTATTGGTCTGACAAAGAGTGTTGCAAAGGAATATGCAAGCAGGAACATTAATGTATGTATAACGGCTATTTATCTTTTGGCACAGTTATTTGGCATACTTTAATATCTCGACCTATTGTCTTGAACTTAAGCTCTGATGAGATTCAAAATTTGTCCAGGTCAATGCCGTTGCTCCTGGATTTATTGCATCTGATATGACTGCCAAGCTTGGGGAAGACATTGAAAAGAAAATATTGGAAACAATCCCCTTGGGTGAGACAATAGATCAAAATTCTTTCCCCTTCTGCTTTTAAACTACTGAGACATTGAATTTCATGTTTTCTGTCGTTTATATGATAGTTATTATAGATGCCATAACTTGCTCCATACATTTGCAACATTATATCTATTATCACTTCTTCGTGTACTCCTAAGATTTTAATATGGACCATTTCCTGGTCATAATGGTCAATGATGAACAGTTTCTTTTTAAAGTCTCCTATTTAACTTGGATTTATGAGTCACTTGATAATAATACTGGTAAGATGACCATATATTGGAAGAATTTCTTCATAAAAAGTCCTTCATACTAAAAAGCTTAATATTTGCAGGACGTTATGGCCAACCAGAAGAGGTTGCAGGGTTGGTGGAATTCCTGGCTATCAATCCTGCTGCTAGCTATATCACTGGACAGGTTTTTCGTCTAATCCAGTTCTCTTTTATATTCTGTAATGCCTAGTAAAGTGAATAACACTTGTTGGATCTTTTTTATTTTGCCGAGATTTGGTTTGCTTTATTCCACCCTTGGAGCTGCACTTTCTTTCTTTTACTCTGACTAGCTTGACAGAGTCGTTCTCGCACCACACAAGCTTACTATAATTACTATACCACAGTGGAAAAATGCCAAACTTAGGACTTGGTTAATGTCTTTACAAGCGTAGTATAATGAGTGTTATAATAATTGATGCTACGGGCAATTTGTTTGGATTGGTGACTTTAAGTGAGCCGTAAGGTGTAGCTTGCTAAGGTCTACATGAGAATCCGTTGGCAGTGTTCTGACATACATATCGCTGATTCGCAGGTTTTCACCATTGATGGAGGAATGGTTATGTAAAGGTGTTGAACTGCTAAAAGGCCATGAAGTGTCCAAGTTCCGTAGTTAAATAACTTGCAGGTCCCTTTTTCTTTTTCGTTTCATACATTTCAGACAATCTCTTAAATATATTCTCGTTTGATCCTTGTACCAGAAACCAAAAATTAAATATATAACAGTTTTTGACGGCTTTTGAATGGTTTTGAGTTAAAATTTGATTAGGGTCGGTCTATTTACCCAATGTTTTCTCTGTACCTGAATTATTTGCTTATAATACCTCTTTACTTGTGGGGGCAGCCAGTATGTGTGATCGGATATCTCATATCGCTGTGTTGCGAATTGTCATAAGACCCACTTGTATTATTGATTATGAAGAACCTATGATCTTTATGTTCTTGATCTTTTGTAGCCATAATAAAATACTACGCTATTGTAAGCATCAAGTATGAAGCGGCCCAATTAACGGCCTAATTAATAAAAAGGGGTTTTTTTTTTTGTCCAAATATAGAAAGATACAAAAGAAAGGAAATCAAGAAAGAAAGAAAGCACAGCCACAGAAATTTATTTGGGATTATATGCTTGCATTAAAGTAAGATTGTTAATCCGAATAAGTGTTTGGTAATTACTATTTCCGATTTGAATTAGGATTACCGGTCGGTAATTCATATTTCTCCGGCAGCTAAATAAATATGTACTGTATATATAGAGGAAGGGCATGATTTAGACAAAAACTTATCCTTTCTGTAAGCTTCCGTAATAGTTATTAACAATTCATGGTTATTAGAAGTAGGAAGGTTTCAACAACGAGTACCTATTATTCGCTGCTTTGGCATATTCCTCAGCATTTATGAACTGAAATTTTCGCCCAATTAGCTTTTTAATATACCTCTGGTCTTTGTAATGTTAACATGAGTTCCAAATCATTCTCAGAGGCAACATTAGAAGATAAAGTTTTTAAGCTTGCAACATTTAAGAATTTCTTGTTTTCTTCAAAAACGATGATGCCTTGTCTTTCTTTAAACGATGCAAGAAATGTGGAAACCCAGTAGCCTTGTTCCGACAAAGGGCTATCAATTTTTTTGATCTTTCAAAGATAAAATTAGGATTGGGATGCTTAAGCAAAGCAGTTGATAAAGAGAGTAGGCAAGCAAAAAATGTGTATAGTCTAATCTTAATTTGTGAGGGAGGCAAAGATAAAGAGGAAGGATTGAAGTTCCTCTCTTCTCTTACCAACTCTGATTCTCAACCAATTCACTCAGTTATCCAAGAATGTTGGAAGGAAATAAAGTGAGCATAGAGGAATGTGGTTGGACAAAATTCTTGAGATTGATACAAGAAGTTTCAACGATCATATAAAATATTACAACTGAATAGAAAAGAGAATAGTAGTGGCTACCGATCTTATTATAAGAGTGCATGGGATGTTAAACACTATGACGAAAGATTATAAAATAATGCTTCATGTGATTCTTGTTCAGGGGACATGTTGATTTAGACAAAAACTAGGAGTTATTAACAATCCATGGTTATTAAAAGTGTGAAGGTTACAACAAGAAGTACCTATTTTCCACAGCTTAAGCACATCCATCATCATTTGTGGAAAATTATTTTTGCTCAATTAGCTTTTCAACCTATCTCTGCTCTTTGTAATGTTAGCATGAGTTCGACATCATTCTTAGAGGCAACTTCATAAAGTTTTTGAGCATGCTAGACTACTTCTGTAACAGTGACGAGTCTAAGTCGATCCTACAGAGAGTGCGTGTAAAGTTTATGAAATAAAATTAACCAGTGTTTACACGAGGGGGGGGGGGTGGTGTTTGGATTTTTGAAATAATAAAAAATAAAACTAACTAATAAAAACAAATTAAAGAAAACATGCAATGAAATGATAAATGTGGGGAATTCGGTAGGGATCTGGCTCTTTGGTTCGATCTCGGCCTACATCCTGACTAAGTATATTTTTATTAATATGTTGTGCTTTAACCTCTCCTAGCAATTATTAATCATGGGTTAAAAATTAACCCGAATTTTTTCTTATATTTTTTTAATCAAGATACGATCGTTGATTAAACCTAACCACCGAACAACCTAAGATACGATCTCTAGATTTAATTAGGCAGTAGCATTACAAATTAGGAAAACTGATTAATCAAGGCAACAACCACATACGATGCGTCATTTAATCTAGGTCATGTTATCCTTAATGATTACTAATCATTAGTCGCTACAAGTGAATTTCGACACAACAATTACGGATTATATCGAAATTCTAGCAATGAGTTTGCAATTAGCAATTCAATGAATGCTTTAAAATTATCCAATCACAATACCCAATAGGTTCATACATAAATAACCGAATAATAATGAAAATTCGGTTATCCATACACAATACCCAAATCAATTAAAATCGGATAACATATCAATTCCTAATGAGAGAAAGAAACAACAAAAAAGAATAATAAGAATACTTAACTCAGGCCATCGGCGTTGATTTTCCCTCCAACCCGGTGTCGGGATGTTTAGCCCTTCATAAGTATTTTCTGATGAAAATGCTTCAACCCTATTTTTTTAATCCCTAACCTAAATTCCCACTCGACCCTCACTCTTCTGCTCACTTTAGCATTCTCCAGCTCCAACGCCGCATTGTTGCTTCTCCAGCCCTCACTATTGCTTTCTTTCTACTATTCAGTGATGTAGACCTTTATCCAAAACTCTATACTCTTGCCTCTCTGCATGTTTCTTTAAAACCTGATGCTTCTCTTGTGTAGCCACCAGCTCCGCCAAGCTGTAGTCACTAGCTCCACGCCTACGGGCCACGTCTCTCCTGCGCTGCACTCCACTTATCTACGCTGGCCACTGGTTTATTTATTGCTCTCTCTACTGTTTTGTAGATGGGACAATTAAGGTCTCAATCATCAACTTAAAACCGTCTCTTTGCTGCTTGTTCTCTCCAAAACGAAGCTCTTCTCCTACTTCCACGCCTTATGCGTCGTCATTCCCTGCTGCTTGTAAAGTGGAACGCCAACTACTCCCGCGTTTTGCTCCTTCAGCTTGCTCTTCACTGTGCGTTTTGATCAAAAACGCTGCATGCGTGATCTCCTTGTAGCGTCGTCGTTTTTGTAGCTGCTGGCTCCTCACCTTGCTTCTGCGTTTTACACATGTAGTAGTGTCGTTTACTTCAACTATTTAAGTCCAATGTTACATGCAAAAATCATAGACCTTCTTCTTTTTAATTTATTTACTTCCAAATTGTACCAAGAAAGTTGTCATTTTTCTTGTTAAATGTTTGGGCTCTAAATTGCTTTAGAATCTTGTCTTTTTTTTCTCAAATAAAAACTAGTATATCCAACCTAACAATAAACATAAATTTAACATTAATTAAGCATTTTATCTTAAAAATATGATTGAAATCACGTAGAAATACATAAGATAATATAAAATAATTCAATTCTATCACTTACCAACAAAACAATGTGCTCATGGAGGGATAACCCAAAACCAAAATGACAGCCCTTGTATGTATGGCATGAAGTAGTAAATTCAAAAAATAACGTTTGCGTTTCAACTTGCTTGACACGCGTTTGGGGCAAAGAAACATGAGTTAAAGAGAGGATGCGTGAACAGTTAGGGTGGCCTTTAAGATTTAATTCTTCACATCAAAGCTACAGTAACGGTTGGAGAGGTATGAGATATAGTATGGTTTCCATTTTTTATGTAGACAGTAGCTTAGGTTAGACAGCGTAGAAGAGAATAGAACAGAAACAAGGAGGAGTCGCAGTGAAGAATAAAACCAAGAGGGTGGAGGCTCTTTAAGGGCTGAAACAAATTAAGGGTTAATTAGGGGGTTTCAGCTAAGGATCGGAGTGGGGGGCTGAAGCATTCTTTTGAGAGAGACCCATGGAAAGCTAAGTTTCTGACGCCCGTTCGGAGACAACATGGATGCCGATGACCCAAATTAAGTATTTTTTTTATTGTTGTGTTGTTGTTTCTCTCATTAGAAATTGATTGTGATATCCTATGCTAATTGATTTGGGTATTGTGTATGAAAGATTAAAGTTTCATTATTTTTCGATTATTTGTGTATTAACTCATTGGGTATTGTGAAAAGATGATTTTAATACATTCATTGAATCATTTAATTGCAAACCCATTATTAGAATTTTGATATAATTTGTAATTGTTATTTTGAAATTCATATGTAGAGACTAATGATTTGTAATCATTACGGATAATATGACCTAGGTTAAATGATACATTGTATATGGCTACTGCTTTAATTAATCGGTTTTCCTAATTCATAATGTTACTGTCTAATGAAATCTAGAGATTGTATCCTAGGTTATTTAGTGGTTAGGTTTAATTAACGATCGTATCTTGATTAAACTCTATGAAAAAACTCGAGTTAATTATTAACCCACGATTAATAGTTGCTAAGGGAGGTTTGAGAACAACAAATCAATAAAATACGCTTAATTAGGGTGTAGGCCAAGATTGAACCATAGAATCGGGTCCTTACCGAATTTTCCACTTTTATCATTTTTTGTATGTTTTCTTTGATTTGTTTTCATTATGTTAGTTTTATTTTATTTTCTTATTCCAAAATCCAAACCCCGCTTTTTCCTAAACTCTGATCAATTTCATTTCATAAACTTGCACACACTCCCTGTGGGATCGACTTAGACTCACTACTGCTATAGTAGTAGTCTAGTTATTTTATTTTGATTAGCGTTACAACGCGCGATCAATAAGCCTATATTAAGGTTGGCAATAGGCTGATTTAGGCCTAAACTACTATGATTAAGCTCAATCTAAGGCTTGATTGAGTCTAGAGCATGCAGTTTGAGCTTGTGCTTAATCAAGCTTTAGGTAGCTTGAAGTTCAATGCAACCTTAATAATTAAATGCTTGCACTATGCCTTACCAACTCCCTCACTTGATTTAGTATTTATGAATTGATTCTACACATTACTTCTTATCTTCTAAAAGGTGGTTCCCTTAATCTAAATTATTTTTCACTTGTTATATGATTAGATACCAGACTGGAATTCTTTGTTATATTGGTTTGTGTTATTAAATGATTAACTTCATCCATTTGAAACAATTATAAATAAGAGAATTATCAAAAATTAGATATAGATATAACCATTGTAAAGGCATTATCATTAACAACTTAATACATAATTATTGATTAAATTATTATAAAGTGTATATACTTAAATTTCTATGTCTATATAAAACATATTTATAGTGCATCAAATAGAAATCTATGCAAGCAATTTCAAAGCTAGGACATATGATAGTTTAAAAAATCAAAGAAGGGACATATTTCATGTAAAGTTTAAATAAAAGAGAAAAAGGAAACCCACGAGGAAACACAATAATTAGGTGAATATAAATTAATCATAAAATCATACATGATAAAATTGAAAGAAGAAACAAACTATATGTAAAGTTCAGGTTTTAATAGAACCTTGATGATTCTTTAAATGTCAAAAAAGAAGAAGAAACTATTGCATAAAGAAATCAATAATAATATGAGAAAAGATCCAATAGTAAAAGGCATATTAAGTGTTATACTCCTAATCATTCATGCATGTCTTCACTAAATCCAATTCATTTGAAATAATAATTAGGTTTAAGCATGACATACTATACTAGTGAAAAATTGGCTTCATATATGTAAAGCACAAATGCAAGTTCACCATTGAAAAATTATAAAATCTAAAATGGCATGATATAGTTAAAGAAACCCAAAAATATAGTATTAAAGACTTTGTATCTATCAAAAAAGAGCAAAAAACAAAAGCACTATGCATAAAAATATTTAGCGACTTTATAAAGTTTCCCATATCAAAAGAGGTAAATATAAAAAAAGGTTTTCATGAGAATTAGTCTAAGCCTATCTATAGATGTATAACTTCAGATTACCTAAATGAAGCAAATAAGTCCACATAAACTTGCATTATGAAGTCAAAAAGAGAAAAAAGATTATCCTAAAAACTATTGATGATAATTTAAGTAAGATTGGCAACCAAATGTTGACATTAAGACAAGTAGCATGATATTCAACACAGTGAACTAATATTGCTCACATGGATCTAATTTACATATGTCAAACATTTAATCTAACATTTTTTTTCATAAAGCAATTTAACAAAAAACATATGTTCAAAGTTCCAACTTCAGGAGGTACAAAACCATGACTCAATTTTCATTAAGAAGAAATAAGTTCAACTATTAAAAAAACATTATTAAAGAAAATGATATAACAAAGTCAGAAGAAATCATAAGAAGCTAAAGGTTAATAGCCATCCACCTTTCAAATTCTATTATAGGATGAGACTTGAGAAAGAAAAGAAAAGAGAGACAAGAATAAAAATATGTGAGACATGAAGGTAGCAACAAGTGTGAGATGGCTTTAGACAAGAGAAAACAAATGTGTGAGGGAACTTGGATAACGGATACAAACAATAAATGGGAGATGAAAGAGATAATGCACTTTTTTTTGTTTTCATTCACAAAAATGGTATAATTTTGTTATATTAATGAAAAAAAATCATTTTATGTTATATCATAGGTTTAGGCTTTCGTTAGGGTTGAGTTATAACCTAAGCCCAAGCTGGCCTAAAACCTATTTTTTTTAAAAAAATCATGACCTATTATAAATCTTAATCAACTCAACCCAAGCTTACTAACTTCGGGCCAGGTCAGGCTATGTTTTCGGTACCTAGTCTATATAAATACATCTTTTCTAGTTCATTTTAAAATACCAAGTACATTTAATCATCTATACATTTAATCATCTATAAGAGACACTTGAGGGATTTTAGAGAAAGTTCTTATTAAGAGCTTTGAATGGCGAGTTCTTAATTGATTATTGTATAGTGCTTTAAGGAGGAAGTAACTTGAGCCCTTTCTATTATTTTTAATGGGTAAATTAATAAAAGATTGGCCTTTTCATATCTCTCTTATTCATTTTATTTGCTAGCTTTACTAGGGTGCCTGATTGTGGAGCTCCATTCAACTATGTCCTGCCACATTGTTGGTATACTAGCTATGCTGCACCTATTTAAGATCATGCTCTAACTTTACTTAGTAAACTCACATTGAAGGAACAAATGATTAATGATCTCTTCTTCTTTTTTTCATAAGACACAACAATTTGGTAATGTCATATATCTTCTCAGCATATCAACAATTGGTAACATGTCTTTCATTGCCATCCATAGGGTAGTGGAAGCTCGAGGTGGTGAGTGTTTACACCAAGCATTCCTAAAATATAGATTTCTAGTCGTTTAGCCCTCGAAAAATATCCTACATGATCAATTGGTGAAATTTCTAGTCCTGGAATGTTTCCATATTATGCTATCTTTCTTATGATGATTGAGCTTGGTGTTGGCAATTTTTGAACTCATGATAGTGGGGTTCGTAACTATGATCTAATAACATATTTATTAATGCATCATGATGAGTCAATATTTTAAGAGGTGTAAGTGAGTTCAAGTCATCCACGTTCCCGCCAATAGCTAATTGTTAGTCAAAAAATTTGTTGATTTTCCTTTTTTAATCCTGTTTAAAAATTCCAATATAACTTTTTCCTAGTTTTTATAATAAGTTCCATTGTTGTGGAAACATGTGGAGCAAGTTTAAAGTTCCATAATCTTTTTTTACCTGATATAGAACTCATGTATCCATTTAGTTCCTAAGGTTTACTTAGCCTTCAACAGTCTCTAGATTCTCTTAGTGAAGATCACCAAATTAAAGATTTTGTGGGAAATAATGTTTAAAACACCTTCATCCCTGGGAGAGCATAACTCAGACCATTTAATTCTAGCCTTGTTTTTCTCTTCCTTGCTACCTGACAACAAGAAATTCTTCAGAACTCTATCAATGGTTGAAAAAAAATTTAGGAAATGCCAAATAAGTTACTCAGTATATATTGACGGAATTTTGGATAAATATGATGAGTTAGGCCCTACTAGCAAAAGATAGTCTCTTAGCACTCCAACTAGTTATTATGGCATACACTTTATCAATTAGAGGTGTGAAGTCTTTGAAGGACATCCTAGATGCTAACATAGGAATTCTAAGATAATTCATTGGAAGTTGTTGTATGGAGAAACCAATAATTGCTACTAGAGCTGAGTTTGTTCAGATCTATTGTACTTTTATATACGTAAATTCCACTCTTGGTACAGCTGAATTTAAGTATAGATAGTTTATGAAACATCTTCATTACAGACAAGATAGTAGCAATTGAATTGGAGTAAGATCCAGATAGTAGGATCAAATCATCAACAAAGCTTAAATTGATAATTCCCAATTTTTTTATCTGGAATGATACTTAAAGTGATTTGTTCTCTCTGCAATTCTTTTAAGAATTATATTTAAGACTTCCATTACTAATGTAAATAGGTAAGGAGATCTTGGGTTACCTTATATAATTCCCTTAGTTCTTTTAATAGTTTTGGTAGGCTGGTCATTGATCTGAATGTAAAAAGTTAGAATAATGATGCACTATCTAAATTAGGGATATTAGTGGCTTTAAAGTTGACGTAATAATCCTCAAGTTTCTCCTTAGATCTTTATATGAGAGGGAACATGTAAATTGAATCTTAAGTTCTACATCACAAAGTCATAAAGTAATAAACTATTGAAAGGAAACAATTAATGTAATTAAGGTGGAAGCTATAAATTCATGATCTAGTAATCTTAATTAATTTTTTATTAATTAGAATGTTTTATTGATGTGAGAAGTTTACAAGATCCACTAAGGTAAGGATGTGGCGGAACAGAGTAACAATTACAAAGTAATATATATAATTCCTATATGTTATATTGCGGCAAAGTATACTAAACTAACTGAATGGTTCTAAACGTCATCCTTAGTTTCTCTAGTCCCATCAAGTTTGTATAGTTGAAGCTTCAAACAACTCCAAACCATTAAAGCTAAAAAGTTTTTTTCCTCCTTTATCATCCAGGCTATGGCCAAAATCTTAGGACAACCATCAATAGTCATTAACACTATCAAAGACTCTATTGCTTTCAAAATTGATTCCAGAACATATCAACTTATGTTTGGCTAAGACATTAGCTTCCACCATTAAGGCTATGATAGCTTAAAATGTAGCAACATATGATCCATAACTTCCTTATGGTTATTACGGAAAACATAAGCCAAATTTCAGGAGATCATGATGATCCCTTTACGAGATAAAAACACTTTTGTAGGAAATTTGTCATTGGCAACAAGCTATAAAAAGAATTTGATCTTAGGGAAAACTTCCCTATTTCTCCAAATAATGTTTTCCATATTTTTACTAATTTTTTCTCTGTTATTTGAAATTCTTAGATATATTAGTAGATTGTGAATTTCTTATTTTTGTTTGGCAACTAAGAAAGTATTTCTTATTTGCCAATAATAGAAGGATGAGCTTGGAAAAGATTCAACATTATTCCCAACTCTTGTACTTCTTTTTTCTCTCAAATCTATTTGCTAAGACAATCTATAATACTAGCTATTTGAGTCCCAGTACTCCGTTTTTTGAAATCTTTCTTTTCTGTTACGAGAAGAACTAGATAAGAAATAAGTCCTCAAGTCTCCTTTTATCAGCCCAAAAGTTTTTAGAGCTTCCTTCCCTCATTATTATGCTAATCTTGGAGGAGATAAACTCCCAATAGAGATCAAGGCAACACCTCTGAATGGCCATCAAAAGGGGTGAAATATTTCAGTTCATTACCGAATGAACAAAGAAAAACTTATATAGCAATTTCTGCTAAAAACCTTTTAGGTTTTCTAATGACCTCTAAATCCATTTGAAGAGCTTTGCAACATTCTTTACATGTATCAGATATAAACCCAAGCCACGATCGTTATATTTCTTGCAAACATCTCCATCCTACCATGCTCAAATATCATTTCTAGTTAGAGATACACCATAAAACCTTTTAATTTTTATCTCTAATTGACCATAAATTGATTTTGGCATTAGGATGACTGACATTAAGTAAGTCGATAGATTATTCAACATTGATTTGATTGGAACTAGACACCATAAACATTGTTAACATCTGACCTTTCCATAAGATTAGCTTATTTTCAAATTTGTCAATAATTGGCTTTAATATCTTCTTATAATTCACTTTTGAACTCAAGGGTAGATCCAAGTAAGTGAAGGGCAATGTTTAGTTTTACAACTAATCAGGTTAGCAACCATTTGTACTAAATCCAAGCTCATGTTAATGTCAACAAGTGAGCCTTTTTTATAATTTATCTTGAAGCTTGATATAGTGTCAAAGAAATGGAGCAACCTGATTAAGTTGGAAAGTTTCTCTAAATTTTATGGGGAGAATATTAGTGTATCATTTGAAAAATCAAGTATTGTAATCTCACTAAAAACATCATTGATCTTGACTCCTTCAATTAGTCCAAATTGTTTTCTTTTATCCAGCATCCTTTTAAGACCTTTTACTGCTAAGATAAGTAAAAGGAAGATAAAAGATCTACTTGTGGCACGCCTCACCCTATTTCGATCTACTTCATTGGGCTTCCATTCACAAGGATATAAATTCTAGTCGATGAGATTCATTCTAAGATCCATTGTATCCACTTAGTTCAGACTTCAGTTCCACTAACACACTCAATATATAACCCCAAGCTACACTATCAAAGGCTTTGTGGAAGTTGAGATTTAAAACCGCTTCTTTTCCATGCCTTAACATTGTGACTTACCTCATTGGAGTTAAAAAACAGTCCACAATCTGTTATTCTTTCCTTAAAGCATATTGGAATTGGGACACCAAAAGATGGATGACAGAAAATAGGATCTTGGAATGAGCTTTTACAATTAATTTATATAACCCATTAATTTAGGAAATTGGTCTAAAACCCTTTAAGCTACAAATATCATCAAAGTGATGAAGGATGAGGTTAGCCCCTTTGGGAGAACACCCTTCTTAATTAATTCCACTTCCTTCTCAAAAATCTTACATGCCTTCTTATAAAATAAGAAGTTTAGGTTGTTTTGATTAAGTGCTTTCTCACTATGAATCCAAGCTAGCTTTAATCACAATAGAAGTGAAGGTACCATCAAGTTGTGCTATAGTATATTGGATCAACGTTTCAAAGTCAAGAGAATGGAGCTAATCATGGCATATTCATATAGTAAAGAAGAGACTTATGTATAATTTATGAATTTCAGTGCATATTTATACTCCACCCTCAATTGGTCTCTCATACTTTGATATTACTGTGATTGCATTCCCACAATATCTTAAGGAGACTCTAGTGTGAAAGAATTTGGCATTTCAACCTCTATTATGAATCTATTGACTTCTTTCTTTTTATCTCCATAAAATTTTGATTTATTAAGATCGAGAAAAAAATTCTAACATGAGATCCCAGAATTATCTTATTTGATCCTCTGATAATGTTTGATTTTCTACTAAAAGGTTTAGCTATGTAGCTGTTCCTGTTTTACCTTTAGTTTATTCTTCATATTTTCAAAAGACCATCTCATACCAAATCTTTAATTCTCTTCTCAGAAGCCTTAATTTAATCTCCATATTCTTGTCAACATTTTGGATTCATGATTTATGCCATAATTCTGTCAGGAATGGCATAAAATCTTAGCGCTCCTATCACATATCAATAGATTGAAATGACCTTGGTTCTCCCATCACTTCTTCAGACAAATCAATCAATAAAGATTAGTAGTTTAATAGTTGTTTTTGTAATCCTAATAGCTTTATATGATGAAATTATTGGAGCTAGCATGCACTCATAAAAGACGATTCAATGAATTACTTACACAATGAATTTTCCCAAGTAAACCTTCTCCCATTTAATGATAAATCATTGAGATATGCTTGTTTAAAAACTTTTTTCAAAGTTTCAATAAAATGTAAACCCCGTTGATTATTGACTATTTTTCAATTGATAAGATTCATTAAAATCCCCTATGATCAACTAAGGATTTAAGAGGGTTAAGATACACCATTCAGTTCATCCCATAGCCTTCCGCTATCTTTAGATTTTGTCCATATAGAAACAAAAATCACATTAAGTTTATTAGCATATCTTAGTAGGGAAAATCACATTAAGTTTATTCACATATCTTGTTCGCTTCATATTGATGGCTATTTATGGTTTTTCATTATTGATGAAGGAAGAATTATATACTACCTCAAGCTAATTAGCTTTTTGGTTATGGCAAGTGAGCTTTTTGTCTTTATATATCTGTTGTAATAATAAAAGTTATCTAGTAATTGTTTGGCTTATATGATGATAAAGGAACAAGTTGAGAGAAATTATCTTGGTTACTTTATGTCAATTAAAAATCAAAGCTATAGAGATTAGCTTAGTAATAATGGATATGTAATCATTCAAGTCTGTTTTATTGATAAAATAGAAATGTTCAACCTCAAGTATTAGCTTAAGTCATGAGTGAGATAAAATGTACAAAATTTATCACTTCAGTAATTAGAGTCCTTTCTTTTTTTATATAATTTTTTAACATAATAACAATTCTTGTTTTAAAGAAGATAAATTATCATTATAGTAAAAGTTAAAAAAAAAACTCTATCTAAACTTATATGTTTTCACCAAACTTAACTATTTTTGGTATAGGTTAAGTGTAGGATCATTCCCACTTGGGATCAAGTTGGTTTCTTGTCTTTTCAAAACAAAAAGGAATATGAAACTTAAAGAGTTTACCAAGTTTCCCCTCAACTTGACTTCTATATTCTTTTTATTATTCTTTCTGTTGGAGTTATGTAAATATAGTGCCCTGGAAAGCAAGTGTATTTACATGTAACTTAATTTTCTTCCAGTTACAGTTTTGTAATGAAAATATTTATTATTAATGAAACAAAAGAGTTTGGTTTTATTTGTGTGAGCATTATATAT
>JAOTBA010000001.1:6255862-6270262 GCA_025629845.1 Erythroxylum squamatum | reverse complement strand
TGGTTCATCTTCTTCTAAGAAAATCTCCTCCAAACATTTCTTCTCCTTTCCCACCAAAGGATTTTGTTAACCTAGTTATCCTTGAAGAACAAGAGGTAAATCAAATTGGTTGAGGATACAACAACAAGGAATAAGATAGATTGCTAAAGGAAAAGATTCAAAAGCAAAGGTTTTGGATACAAGAAGAAGGAGAGGATAACGCAGCAAGGAATTAAAGTTGTAGCAAAGGAGTCGGTAATACTCTTCATCTTGTTTATGTTTATTATTATCCTTGTACCATATCATGTATGGATTGGCATGATGATTTAGATATGTTTCTTCCGCTGCAAAGATGATTTCTAAAAAGTTTTGAAATCTATCGGTTCTCCAAATATAACATGCTTTCTTTTTCCGATCTAACACGTTCTGCCATTTATTCCAGTTCAAATCAAAGTTTAGCATTGCACCAAATCCACTATCTTACTAACCTAAAATCATCACCTATAAATTATAATTTTTTCATTACAAAAATTGAGCTTCTCTTTACCCCATCCTGTATCTGAGAACATTTGGTCCTTGTTAGAGGTGCTCTAACCTTATTAACTCAAGAGAAGCCAGCAAGTCTCTAGCTAGATTCAAGATCTTAGAAAAAGTCTTGGAAACAAGTTACTTTATAGGGTGAGGGTTGTAATAGGTGCTTACTTACATTAAGTAATAAAATTAGAGGAGCTAGCTAATTAGAAATAAGCTAGATAGGGCTTTGGTTAATCCCCAGTGGCTTGCAAAATTCCTTAATAACAAGGCTCACTTCCATATTCCTTTAACCTTAGATAAAGAATCTCCATCTAGGAAAAGTTAGAGACATAATTTCCTCTATTAGTAAAACAAGGGAGTATTTAATTGCTATATAAAAAGAAGAGAACCTAATGTTAGAGATGCAGGAGTTTATTGCTAATCCACTTAATAACAAAAGGAGATGCTCTTGAAGCCTTTCAGTGCTTTGGATATCAAGCAAGCCTTATTTAACCTAAATCACGACAAAGCCTTTGGCTCTAATAGGCTGAAAATATTTTTTTTTCCATAAAATTTTGGAATTTAATAGACAATATAATCACTAAGTTCATTTTGTAGTTCTTCTCAAGTGATAGAATGCTCAAAGATCTAAATAAAACCCATGTATATCTCATTCCTATGAAGTCAAATAATAGCTTCTTAAAGGATTTTAGGCCTATCTTTTATTGCAATATCATATACAAGACAACCTCTAAAATGATTGCAAAAAGGCTTAAGAAAGTTTTGAAGTGTATCATCAGTCTAACTCAAGGTGTTTTTATCCAAGGAAGAAGCAAAGACATCTTAATCCTCGCCTAAGAATTATTTAAAAATTATAAAAGCAAAATGGTAATAGGAAGTTGTTCAATTAAAATTAAATTCAACAAGCATTTGAATTAGATAAATGGAGTTTTATTCTACATTCTTTGTAAGCTTTAGGATTCCTAACAATATTTATTTCCTAGATTAAGCAATGCATCATAAATATCTCTTTTGTAATCCTAGTAAATAGAGAATATACCACTTTATTGAAAGAAGCCAAGGGTGTGAGGTAAGGTAATCAACTTTCCCTTACTTATTCACTTTATATATTGAGGTATTAACAAGAATGATGGCTCAGAGAATAGATAAATATAAAGAATTCATTACAAATACGAGAAGTTGGAACAATTTAGCTCTATTTTATAAATGATATCCTACTATTTTATAGAGCCATTGCTACCTTAATACAATTATTTATCATTCCTTATAATTTTTTAACCAGATATCAGGTCTCTTGACAAATAAAAGCAAGAGTCATTAGTAGATAACCTCTTAAGAATCTCATGTCCATGTCTCTAGGACTTGCCCTTTAAATATTTAGGAATCCTAATATCACACATGATGATTTCCTATAAAGATTATTAGCCATTATTTGACTCCAATCAAAATGAATTGGTCATTGGAACATTAAATTTCTTTCTTATATAGATAGAATTAACATTAAAATTCTTTCTTATATAGATATAATTAAACTAATCTCTTTAGTACTAAACAATCTTCATATCCAACAGAGCTGCCACTTATACTTGCCTCAAAACTTGATCAAACAAGTGAAGAGGATTTGAAAGAATTTCTTGTGGTTATGTAAGGTCAAACATGTTATGAAATAAAATTTTAAATGGTTAGAAGTCTATTCATAAAATAAGGAAGGATGTTTGGCAATTAAATTGATTATAATTACAAACAAAATGTTTATGGACAAAAGGATATGGAAGCTTGTTATTGACTTTGATCTATATAGGTAAGATGGATGTACTCCTATATAATAAAGGAACAAAACTTTTAAAGCATCAAAACAAACCCAAGCAATTTATGGACTATTAACCAAATATTAAAGTTAAAAGATATCATAGCTCAAGAAATGAAAGTTAGGATTATAAATGGGAAGAAATCATAGCTTTTATTCGACAATTGGAGTAAACTTGGCCATGTGTATAGATTATGAGGTTTTGACAACCTAAATTCCTAATTCCCACATCAGCTAAGGTTAAAGAAATCATCTCTAAAAGGGAATGGCATGATTGACATAGAGGCTTCAATATGATCCTGAGCTTTATTCTTAATTACAGACCTAGTGTGGATGAAAAAGACAAGATCTTTTGAAGGAGGCATAGCTTGTTAGGCTTCACTAATAAATCTTGTTTAGCCCTATTTAGGAAATTAACTGTGGAAGTAACATAGTGGATATTAGTTTGGTTCACTAATAATTCCCTTAAAGGCTTCTTTGTACTATGGTTCGCAATCAAGTAAACATTACTAACCTTGGATGGGTTAAAAGGCATTTCTCTGACCAACAAACTCCACAAGCTTTGTAATCAGACTTTTGAAACATGAGAACACCTTTTATTGAATTGCCAATACACAAATATATTCTAGAGCCATGCTTGAGCAATTTCAAAATTCAAAATTTATGGAAACTCCTAGCAATAATTCTTTTCTTGGGCTGAACAAGTGAGGTTAACTTATAAAAGAGACTTAACCTTTAAACTAATGATAAGCTATAGTATACATGCTCTATGGGAAGAAAGGAATAAAAGAGTGATTTAAGATCAATAACAAAGCATCCAAATTTTTGCCAAAGCTCCTTTATATGGATCGGGGAGTTAATTATAACAACAACAACACTCGGTATAAATTCCACTGTCTGGAAAGTCCTAGTAGTACGTAACCTTATCCTTAACTAGTAGAGAGGTTGTCTATGGAGTTGATTATGACTAACAAATATTTAGAAGTAAGATTAATGAGCTTGCTTCTAGATAGCAGGTTTCCCACTCTTAAAACTTCTCTTATGAACTTCTTAAACTAAAGCTCATGTCTCTAAATTGAGCTTCATCTATTAGCTGTTACTTTAATTTTCATCTTTTGCTAGTTCCATCTTAATTTTTATGTTAGTCAGGCTTTAGTGACCTTAAAGAACAACTATTTTTTTGTTTTTCATATACTTGTCTTATTCTCTTGTTTGATTTTTAGTAAAGTATTTCACCTTTCAAAAAGAATATATATTATCTTTAAGTACCATAATTAACAAAATCAACCTAGCCTTTAAAATAAAATAATAGGAAAAAAGTTCTACTTTGAACACAACATATTCATTAAAACAAGTAGTTGAAGAATGCAAGAAGAAATTGCAAACATTGGTGAAGTTTTAGATTTAGGGAAATTGTTTCTTAGATTAGGGTCAAGGTTTAATTTTGTTGTAAGATCCATTACAATCTCATAGAGCCCAGGTGGTACTAGTGGGTTTTATAGAAAGGGAAAAATTAAAATGTCACATTGGTGTTGAAGTAGTACTTTAATAATTACACTAATTATTAATATGACATTTAATTGATAGAATCTAATTAACGAGATTAAGGATTCAGTCAGTTTAGAAATTAAATTAGATGATTTTAAAATGTTAATTTTTTTACACTCTAAAATTATAGAATGTGACATGTATTTTAATGAAAATGTTAAACTTCAAAAGGAATTTTATTTAAAATATTTCATTGGTTAAATTAACCGTGTTGAACTTAAACTAACAAGAAGAGTTCAAACACGAAAAATACTTGTGTATCGACATTGTAACATTATATCCGTGTAAGAGTTATCGAACTTAATAATGTTGTCATAAGAAATCACTTAAGAAGCCTTTCCCTTATTCGTTTCAAAACATGCGATAAGCTTTATTATACTCAAGATACTTAAAATCATTTTCTTGGGAGTAACCATTTATTTAAGTGAAGTGATTAATGCACCTCTTATTTTGAGGATTAAAGGTGATAGTTTTTTTATTCAAAAATAGAGAGATCAGCTGCAACTCTTACCATTTCTTCTGAATTGTCTGATTTTACTTTAAGAACCCAAAACCAAAACTTGATACCTCTGATGTTTTTCGCATGCAAAAGCTAAAACTGCCTGTGGACCTTTTGCTGTAACAATCTGTAGTTATTTCTCTGTGCTTCCAAAGAAATTCAAAGGAAAAGGATTGACATATGCTGAGAACATGTTTAGGAGACTGCGTAGTTGGCAACAAATTAGTTCATAGTTTTCAAGAGTTTGTTACTTTTATTTCTATCTTGCTGTTATCTTTTTTTATCAGTTTAGATTCTTTTAATGTTCAGATTATGAAACAGTTTGTATGTTATGTGATTGATCTATATATATACTTGTAACTTTCTAATCAAAAATAAAATTTTAAGTAAGCTCTTCGAAACTCTCATATTTCTGTAGTAAATTTCTTTTCTTTTCTTTTATTTGAATAAAACTACATTTGGTATCATAGCCGATTTCTTAAGGAATCTATGTTGCAATGGAATCCAAGTCTAGCTCCAACTTCTCTCTAATGGCACCACCGATTAGGGACGGAGCCATTTAGGGCCCAGTGGGCCCCCAAATTTTAAAAAATTAAATATTTTTAATTTTTAATTTATATATATATACACACACACACATAAGGACAGAGTTATTTGGGGGTCAGCGGTGCATTGGGCTACCTAAAATTTTAAAAATTAAATATTTGAATCCTCCTATCTTAAATTTCTGGCTCCGTCACTGCCACCGATGTTAATGTTGGAATTTAAATTTGTTTTTATTGTTATTTAATTTATGTTTTAATTTGTTGGGAAGTTGAAAGTGTTAAGCGTTAGGAATATGGAGAGTTTAGAAGTAGAATGTTCTATGTTGAGTATAAATTGTATTCTTGTTTTTTGTTGAAAAGAGAAGAAAATTTATAGAAAACAACTCCGCTTCTTCGTTGTCCTATTTTTTTTTAAATATAGTCCTTCAGTTAGAAGGTGAGAACCTCAAGATTTGGGTAGTGCACATAGAGGCTTACCTGGAGGCTTTAGATCTCTGGGAAGCTGTGGAGGACGATTGTGAGAAGCCTGAACTTCCAGGCAATCTAACAGTGGCTCAAATGAGAGCACACAAGGAGAAGAAGACACGGAAAGCAAAGGCAAAGTCCTACTTATTTGCTGCAGTTGCATCAACTGTTTTTACTTGAATCATGTCTCTAAAATCAGCCAAGGAGATATGGGATTATCTCAGAATTGAATATGAAGGAGATGAGAAGGTTCGAGGAATGCAAGTTTTGAACTTGGTTAGAGAATTCGAGTTACAAAGGATGAAGAAAGCTGAGTCCATTAAGGAGTATTCTGATAGGCTTCTTAATATTGCCAGTTAAATCAGATTGCTTGGTTCAAATTTGCCTAAGATAAGGATTGTTGAAAAAATCCTTATGACAGTGCCTAAAAAGTTTGAAGCCACTTTCACATCCTTGCAAAACACCAAGGACATGTCAAAGACCAGTCTTGCGGATCTCTTGAATGCACTACTTGCTCAAGAGCAAAGAAGAGCCATGAGGCACGATGATGAAGTTGAAGGTGCCCTGATAGTCAAACATCTAGAAAGTGCAAAAAATAGCAGAAAGAAGAAAGGAAAAATGCAGCAACGGTCTGTAGATGAGTCATCCAAGCACAAAGGTAAGGCTGGTAACAAAAAATCTCATCCTCCCTATCAACACTGTGGCAGAAAGTCAAATCCACACTTTAAATGCTGGAGAAGGTCGGATGCTAAATGTACAAAGTGCAATTAGATGGGTCATGAAGCAATTATTTTCAAGAGCAAAAATCTACAACATCCAAAAGAGGCGTTACGAGCTGATAAAGAGGAAGAGGATCAACTATTTGTAGGAACCTATTTTTCTAGTGTAGAGTCAAATGATGGATGGCTTATTGATAGTAGTTGTACTAACCACATGACTCATGCAAAGAATCTATTCAGGGACCTGCACAATGCTCCAACGACAAAGGTTCAAATTGGTAATGGTGAATACATATATGTAGTAGGAAAGGGAACAGTGGCAATAGCAAGCTGCAAAGGTACTAAACTTATTGCCAATGTCTCGTATGTCCCTGAAATTGATCAAAATCTTTTGAGTGTTAGGCAGCTAATTTCATATGGCTTTAAAGTTATGTTTCAAGATAAGATATGCTTGATTAAAGATGCAGCAGGTCAAGATATCTTCAAAGTAAAAAATGAAAGGAAGGAGTTTTACTCTAAATCCATTAGAGGAGGAGCAAACTGTGTTCTCAATCAAAGAGGATACTACAGATTTATGGCACAAAAGGCTTGGCCACTATCATCACTCAGGGTTACTACAGATGAAATCCAATATGATGGCAGAAGGACTTCCAAGGCTTGATGATCATATTTCTGACTGTCAAGCATGTTAGTATGGAAAGCTCACCAGGAAGTCATTTCAAAATTAACTTGGAGAGCAACTAGAAAACTACAGTTATTTCACACAGATGTTGCAGGTCCTCAAAGGACATCTTTGAAAGGTAGTCTTTATTATGTGTTATTTATTTATGACTACATTCGTATTCTTGAAAATGCTCCCTCCAAGGATTGAAGAAAGCTCCTTCAACACACCACCTGTCGAGCATGAATATTGGTTGAGGCCAAATATCGAACACCTTCTCCTCTGTTCACTCTGCTTCAATACAAGAGGAAATCTGCTGTACTGCACTTCATAAACTTCTCCTCTGTTCTTGACTTTGTAATCTGAATGTATAAATGTATCTTCAAAGAGATTGTAACTCAATTCACTCACACGAATCTGTATTTGTATAGTGAAAGATTGGTGTTTTGAGGAAAGGTTGTATCTCTCCTTTTGAAACAAAAAAAAACTACTTCTGAATTTTGACTCTATCTGTATGCGTGTTGCTACTGCTACTCACTTCACAATGCTGCTATAACTTCTGGAATTCAAAACAAAAATGACACTGCATACTAAACAGATGAGCTGAAATGATGATTGTGTGTTTTATGAATTTGGTTTCACTAGAACTAACTTCAGGTTTTTTGCAAAGAAACTACTACTGCTACTGGAAATCAAAGAAAAGACATAACAAGCAAATTGAAAACTTGAATGGTAATGTTGTATTGAGAGTTTTTTGGTTTTTTTTCCTTCATATAAAAAACATAACCGAAAGTGAAAAAGAAAATGGAGCTTTATAATTAGCTCATACATGTTCTGATACACTTTGATTCTAAACTGGAAGATAAAGTCTTGGACTGATGAATAAAACTTGACTAGTACTACATTTCCTGATTTAGCAAAGACAAAAAAGCAACTTCATTTGTCTTTAGCATAACTAAAACCAACATTGTTAAAAAATAGAAACTTGTACAGCATGAACAATACACATTTTTCAGCTGCAACTTGATTTTCCAGCAACCAAAGACTGACATACAAATCCTATTGTCAGTTGTGGATTAATATTCTTCAGCTTCATGCATTTAATTAACACTAAACTTGATTTACTAATTAAACTTCTTGAAATTTGCTTCAACCTTCTGCTGGTTTTTTTACCTCTGCACTTCTGGTTACTTCCTGGTTACTTCTCCCTTCAAGTAACTGCCAAGTAACTGAATTTAATTCTCAACCTTTGTTGTGCACCCGATATGCTTGCATCTGCATCTTCCCTTTTCCTTTTTCTTCTTTGCCTTGTGCTTCATCCATCTGACTTGTATCTTCATTACTTTGATCCATACATTGTTGAATTATGCTTAGGATCATCAACTCCAATTTTCACTTGCATTTGAACTCCTTCATCTTTCCCTTCAGCTTTCTCTTCTTCCTCACTTTCACTGTCATTGCAAGTTCCTCCACTGGTTTCAATACTTCAGGCTGCTCAAGACAACTCATCTCAACACGTATATGTTGGATTTTCCTTTTGAAGCAGAAGTCAAAAGTCGCACAAGTGTTCTGGAAGTTTAAAACACAAGTGTAGAATGAAAGTAGATGTAAAATCCAAACTTTGCGACCAGTATACTTCTGCAACATTTAATCATTTCTGTTAAGAAGTATGTATTTTGCACCAACTTACTGTACCTTATACACCTCAAAAATTGGGGTAAGTGAAAGAAGAAACAGGTACATAATGGAGATGACTCGAAGTATGCTATACGAAAATAAAATCTACCAAAGAAGTCTGGGTTAGGCTGAAGCAGTCAGTATTATTGTTTTTCTGCAGAATAGGCTTCTGACATGAGCTTTGAAAGATTGGACACCTTTTCAAGCTTAGTATGGCCACAAACCAAATTTAAGCTTTGTTAAAGTTTTTGGATGTTTGTTTTTACCCATGTTCCACAAATTAATAGAGACAAGCTGGATAAACAAGCACTTCCAGGTATTTTTGTTGGATACAGTTTAACTTCTAAAGGCTATAGAGTGTTTCAGCATCTATCTGGAAAAAAATTATTATCAGTAGAGATGTGCACTTCATGGAAGATAAGGAGTGGACCTGAAGGGCTGAAATGAAGGAGGAGACATCAAAGTTTCAGCTCTTCTCCTAGCCAGACATTTCTGGGTGCCAAACCGAAATGGTTGATGATGTTCCTGTCAGAGGTATAAGAACACTTTCTGATATGTTGGAATTTTAAAGAAAAAGAAGATGAATGAGATGGGATAAGACAAAGTTTTAAACAATACGTAACACTTCTATACTTTTATTGTTAAAATTGGTTGCCTTATATAGACAAAATACAAACAACTAAAACATATTTTTCAGCCACCAAATCTTGCTTATAAGATAAGATTAAAGATAATCTAAGACTTATTCTAAGATAATCTAAAATTTGAATTAATTCCCAAAATTTCCTCTTAATTCAAATTTTCTGGAGCACATCTCTCCTAATCTTCATAATATTATGTGAAGCACTTTTCTTCACCAAATTCCCATTGATGCCCTTCTCATCAACCTGCAATTATTGAAGCACGTCTCTCTAAACACATCTTGGTATACTTCTCACCACCGTCTTCAAATTTGTATGATGCACTTTTTCATCACCATCTTCAAATTTGTATGATGCACTTTCTCATCATCTTACCATTGCTGAGCACTTTCTCTTAACTAATTCCAAAAAGAAGGAAAAAAAGATTCTTCTTCAGCCACTTCAACCTTCGCTAGATAGGCTCCTTCCACCATCCTTTCATTTTCTTGATTTCTCATTGCCCTTCTTTTTTCTTGAACTTACAAAACATTAATCACTCATAGGTCCCTCAAGGATCTAAAACTCTGATACCATGTTGGAATTTTAAAGAAAAAGAAGATGAATGAGATGGGATAAGATAAAGTTTAAACAATACGTAACACTCCCATATTTTTATTATTAAAATTGGTTGCCTTATATAGAAAAATATAAACAACTAAAACAGATTTTTCAGTCATCAAATCTTGCATATAAGATAAGATTAAAGACAATCTAAGACTTATTTTAAGATAATCTAAGACCTATTCTAAAGGAATTTAAACAACTCTAAAATTTGAATTAATTCCCAGCATGATATTTATCAAAGATGCAATATTGCTATGTGTGAACCTGCAGATTTTGAAGAAGCTAAGCTTGATCAAACTTGGATTGCTATAATGAAGGAGGAGCTATCTATGATTGAAAAAATCAGACATGAATGTTAGTTAAACATCCAACGAACATAAAGGTAATTAGTGTAAAATGGGTATTTAAAACAAAGTTGAACCTGGATGGTTCCATTAACAAACATAAAGTCAGGCTTGTAGTTAAAGGGTATGCTCAAACTCTTGGTGTAGACTATTCTGACACGTTTACACTGGTTGCTAGACTTGATACTATTAGACTTTTGCTTGCTGTTGCTGCACATATGGACTGGAAAGTGTATTAGTTAGATGTCAAGTCAGCGTTCCTGAATGGCTACTACATCAGAAGATTTATGTGGAGCAACCTGCAGGGTATATAAAGAACGGGGTAGAGGTCAAAGTTTATCTTCTTAAAAAGGCTCTCTATGGTTTAAAACAGGTTCCAAGGGCTTGGTATAACAGGACTGATCAGTATTTTCAAGACTTAGGTTTTGAGAAAAACTTTTCTGAATCAACTCTGTATGTTAAATGTGAAAAGACTGACATCCTTATTATATCATTATATGTTGATGATCTGATTGTGACAGGAACCAATGCAAATCTAGTGGAGATCTTCAAGCTGAAATGACGAAGGTTTTCGAGATGACTGATCTCGGATTAATGACTTTCTTTCTTGAAATGGAGGCAAGGTGACCATGAAGTCTTTATATGTCAAAAATATACCAAAGAAGTTATGAAAAAATTCAAGTTTGAAGACTGCAGATTAATGAGTACTCCTATGAACCAAAAGGAGAAGCTTTATAAAGAAGACGGAACTAATAACGTGGATCAGATATATTACAGAAGTTTGATTGGTTGTTTGATGTATTTCACAGCAACCAGGCCTGACATTTTGAATGTTGTAAGCATTTATCACGCTTTATGCATTGTCCAACTGAAAAGCATTTTGTTGCAACTAAAAGAATACTCAGATATGTGAAAGGCACTTACGATTTTGGCATTAAATTTACAAGGAGCAGAAATTTCAAACTAGTTGGCTACTCAGATAGTGACTGGAGAGGTTCCATTGATGATATGAAGAGTACGTCAGGTTACTGTTTTACTCTCGGAGTTGGTGTTTTTGCTTGGAGTTCAAAGAAGCAAGAAATTGTAGCTCAATCAATTGTTGAAGCAGATTTTATTGCTGCTACAGTTGCTGTCAATCAAGCTTTGTGGTTGAGAAAAATTTTGATTAATCTCAGCCTTGAACAAGAAGGTGCTACAAAAACTTTTATGGACAATCAGGCAGCCATTGCTATTTCACACAATCCTGTTTTTCGTGGGAAAACCAAGCACTTCAATATCAAGTAGTTCTTTCTTAGAGAAGTATAAAAGGATGGAGCTGTAGTACTGCTGCATTGCAAAACTGAGAATCAGATTGTAGATATCTTTACCAAGCCTTTACTATCAGCAAATTTGAGTCATTGAGATCAAAACTTGGTTTATGCAGTTCCTAAAGTAAGGAGGAGTGTTGAGAACGTGTTTAGGAGACTGCGTAGTTGGCAACAAATTAGTTCCTAGTTTTCAGGAGTTTGATACTTTTATTTCCATCTTAGTGCTATCTTCTCTTTTATCAGTTTATATTTTATGAAGTAGTTAGTCTGTTATATGATTGATCTATATATACTTGTAACATTCTGGTCAAAAATAAAATTTTAAGTTCTTTAATCTTATTCGAAACTCTCATATTTTCTGCAGTAAAATTTTTTTCTTTTCTTTTATTTGAATAAAACTACAACATGGATACTGTGTTTCTGCACAGCCCAACTCTCCTCATTTCCTTCCTTATGTTTCTCTTGGTGTATCTTTTTGCATATTTCATAGTTTTCAGGAACTGGAGTCCCAAACATCGGACGGAAGCTTCAAGCAGCTTCATGTCTCTGGTTCATGGCACTCCTGCGGTTATCATGGCAATTCATGCACTGTTAAGCACCAAAGCTTCACCAACTTTTGCTTCTCGAAACTCAGCTATCCAAAACAGGGTCCTTGAATTCAGTATGGGATATTTCATCATGGACCTCCTTCACTATCTTGTATTCTTTCCACGTGATTATCTCATCATACTGCACCATCTGGCAACGTTGTATGTGTTTGTGACATGTCGTTACATTGTCTGTCATGAGGCATATGGACTTCTCGTACTTCTTGTACTCGCGGAGGTTACTAGTGGTTGTCAGAATGTTTGGAGCATTACTGGTTACAGGAAATCTGATGTTCCTGCAGCTGCTAGATTGTATTCGTTTCTATCTCCCTGTTTTTATATATGCTACACTGTTGTTAGATGTGTTCTTGGTCCCGTATTCGCTTTTAAGATGGGATTGTTTTATCTGAGTGGGGCAGCTAATGGTTTGATTCCGGCCTGGGCTTGGATTTCTTGGATTTTTGTGATAGATTCTGCAATTTTAGCAGGCATGTTATGGATTTCACATCACTGGACAGTTTGGTTGAAAGAAAGCAGTCGGGTGCAGAAGAAATTTAAATAAAATTATGTATCAACCTTTCTCAGTATCAACACCCGCAGATTGACTATTGTAAAGTTGTCACCTGTGAGATTTCTAGTCTCTATTCATGAGTTGGTATGTGAAAGAAAAATAAAGGATAAGTTCAATTTCATTAGCAGCAAACAGAATAAATTTTATTGCAAGTACAAGAGTGTTTTTTTTTTCTCTTTTTGGTGCTCACAGAGCAGGTATATTGTTTGTCTCATTTTCGTTATTAGTTAAAATTCCTGTTATCTTAAAAAGAAATTATTAAATAAGATTAAAGATTGTTGTGAAGGTGAGGTGAGGATATCAGCGATTATGTCAATCAAAAGTGCTTCCTGAGCTAGTGAAAAATCCAGTGCTACATCTTCTGCCGGTGGATAAAAAGGATACAGCACAATTTCCAAATGCAACTAGAAACTCCAATTCATCCATTTTTAGAACATGCCTCCCTTGATCAAATATATGAATGACGAGCCTACTCACTCAATCAGTGGATGTTCCATCTGTTGGGTTTTGATAAATCCTCCCCACAAAGCTGCTTTCCAATATCTACCTAGAACTGTTAAAACAAATTTTAGTTAAACTTGAGTTGTTTTTGCTTTTACCGTGATTTGTTATCTGGTAACGGGACAAAAAAAATTTCAGAATGTATAATTTGCAGTATCTTGTAGTTAAGAAAAATTGTACAAAAATGAACCAAAGCAAAGGCTTTTACGACTCAAATACAAATGTTTGTATCTCGTGTACGGCAAAAATTATCTTTTTCGGGTCATGCAAAAGGTTTAGTTCTCTGAAAAAACATCATTCATGCATGTTGCTCACGTCTGTCACCCAAGTACAAGCAATTCCTTGCACATGTTTGTTGGGTTTTGGGCCACTCCTAAGTGGAGCCCAAAGCCTAACATATATAAAGGTGTTTTAAACTCTCAAGAAGTGTAGAGAAGAGAGAGAGGGAGAAGAAAATTTTTCTACTTTTTTCAATTTTGCGCAATAATCTTCTAACCTTCGATCGGATGGTGATTTCTTGTCGGATCGATCTGAAATTTTAACCAGAGATTTCTCTCTCGTTGTTCTTCAATCTGAACGGTGAAGATTGGATTTAGAGGTCTCCAAGGTGCCCCGATCTTCAGTCGAAGTTGCTGAAATTTTAAGAGTGATATTGTTCTCAACTCTTTGATTTTTTAATCTTGTTGATGATTATTGTTGTATTTTGAGTTGAGTGGTGACTCTAGTTGTATTTAGAAGTAAAAAAACTCTGTAATTTGATTGATAATAGTGAAGTTTTTCTTTACTGGACTAGGTCCCGTGATTTTTCCTTTCTCACATTGAGGGAAGTTTTTCTCGTAAAAATTGCTTGTGTTATTTATTTCTTGTTGCTCAATTTTGTACATTGGTGAGTTTGTTGGCTGCTGTTTTTTTTGGATTGGTTATGGTTGTTCACACAGGGAAAGGTTTATTGGTTCCGGTTTATTGCCGCTGCGTGATCGACACCTCCTTTCCCAACAAGTGGTATCAGAGATAGGTTCGGGATATTTGTGGTTGTTGTGAACAATGGAAGTTGTCAACACTAGTAGGATGGTTACTTTGAATGGCGCCAATTATGTTCTTTAGAAGGGCAAGATAGAGGATCTGCTTTTTGTGAAGAATTTTCACTTACCAGCATTTGCCACTGAAAAGCCTAATGATAAGTCGGGTGAAGAATGGACTCTGATGTATAGATAGGTGTGTGGTTTTATCAGATAGTGAGTTGACGACAATGTGTTGAATCATATTTCTAGTGAGACACATGCTCGGAACTTGTGGGAGCAGCTTGAGAAGCTGTATGCTCGAAAGACTGGGAATAACAAGATGTTCTTAATAAAGCAGATGTTAGCTTTGAAGTATAGTGATGGGACTCCTATGACAGATCACTTGAATAA
>JAOTBA010000001.1:6239168-6255762 GCA_025629845.1 Erythroxylum squamatum | reverse complement strand
TGGGAGTCCATGAAGGAGCTCCATGCCACTAGCGGGCAGGCGGGAGAAGCCTTTAACTTGGTCAACGTGCACGTGACATAACTTAGGGGACCACCACAAACCCACATAACACATATTTCATAACTTGTAAACTTGTTGCCCAAATGACATTTTTGCGAAACTTGATTCTTCACAAACTTGAGATATTTCGAAAACCATTTCCGAAAACCTGATTTCACAAACATGTTATCCTTTCAAACAAAATCACTTTCAAAGTCTTTTCATAAATCATCACACAATTCATGTAGCAAGCATATAACAATTTCTCAACTCATTCAAGAAGCAATAAATGCAACACGTAGGATGCAATTGAAATCATTAAACTTTCTTGATTCAAAAATAACATTTAATGGCTTAGTTATTCTATTATAAACATGAAACTCACCTTAGAAATCCTTGCTTAAAGACTTGCCCGAAGGTGCCTCATACTTGCTCCTCTTGCCTTCCTTGATTTCCTTTAACAATAGCCAAAAATTCCGTTCAATAGGAATTCCAATTTAAGAACCCAAAAAGCATATGCACTAAGATAGTTTCTTAATACTCAAAATTTTCCAAAATCTAAACCTTTGGCTTAATTTTCCATGATCATTCAGATCAAGTAAATGACAAAATATAATAATATTCTCTTCTAGAAAAATGTTTTTCATTGTCTTAAGTTTCTAATGACTCCAAAATCATTCAATTTGGTTTAGTACTCTAAAAGTTATGCCCAAAACATTTTCAAACTATTCTTATGCTAAAACATCATTCTATGCTCAACTTCCATCCAAAACTTGAGATCTTTAAAGACTGAATTAAAACTTTATTCCTTCATAAAACTTGTATCCCTATGTCTCTAGTTTACAACGAATCAAAAATCACCTTATTTGGACATCTACAGCAAAAGTTATGCCCAAAATACTAAAGCATGTCAGTGCTGGAAAACTGGAGCTCGTCGCGACGAAGGAGTTCGCCGCGGCGAGAATGCTGGTTTGCAGGTCGCGACGTGCGACCCCAAAAATCTCTGAAAACCTGATTTTTCCAACATTATTCATCCATATACTTCCCATATTTCAAATATAACCCTAAAACATCATTCCTACTTCATTTCTAAGCTCATGCCACCCAAAATCATTAACAAAAACATGAAGATCTATCTTTGATCATTAACCAAACAATAAAACCTTCTCATAAACCATTCCTCAAAAACTTCCTACATATATTCATCTCTTAACTAACATCAAAACATGTTTCATTCATCTAATCAAGAAGAATGATGCTTATACTTGTTGAAGCTTCAAATTCTTCAAAATCTTCAAGAATCTCCAAACCCTAGCTCTTCTCTTCTTTTTCTCTTCTTTTCTTCTCTTCTTCTCTTCATCCACGATTCTTTCTTCATTTTCAAGCAAAACAATAACTTATTCTTCTTTTAATAGCCTTAATGAGTGTGCAATGTCCATTTTGCCCCTTCCTTTAAGCCTTATGTCTTATACTCTTAAGTGAACCTCCAACAATGCCCTTCATTCATTCTTATAACATTAATGCTTCAATTCAATTAATCTATGTCATAAAATCTTACCAATATTAACATAATAATTAACTCCACAAAATAATTCCTTAAGGACCTCATAATTTATTCAAATCATACTTGATCCTCAAGAAAAAATTTTAGGGGGCTAACAACCTTGCACGCCCTTCGAGACTGCCCTCAGGTGACATCCGTATAGTAGCAATTCCCTACTTACCTTATCGATCGAGATTTTTTCACTCTTAATAAGGAGAGTTGGCTTGGATCCCACCTCAGAAAGCATCTCTGGTTCCATCACCTTGACTGGGTTCTCCTCTTTGGAGTTGCCTGCTGGTTCATTTGGAAGTGGCGGAATGCAAGCATTTTCTATCCTGACTTTAGTTGGCCCCCCGAAGGAGTGCGCATTGTCCTGGACTACAGCGATTGGATTGTCAAAGCTCATTCGCTGGTTAATCGGGTTTTTCCCGACCCGAGTGTTCCTCGGAGTTCTCTGGTGGGCTGGGCGAAACCCAGTGAGGGATGGGTCAAACTGAACACAGATGGCACTGCCAGCGCTGGGTCGCTCCAGACCGCAGCTGGGGGTCTTTTGAGAAATTGCCTTGGTCTTTGGTGTGGAGGCTTTCTTCATCATCTTGGTCGCGGTACCCCCCTGGAGGCCGAATTATGGGGGTCCACACAGGGCTCAGCTTAGCGTGGGATAGCGGTTATCGCCACATGGTTGTCGAAGTGGATTCGCTTGAGGTAATCAACATCCTCTCCCCTTCCACTGTAAGCTTGACTGACATCTCTGTTTTGTTGACAGGTATACGAGGGTTGCTCCGCCGCCCGTGGGAGGTCCATTTCCAACATATCCATCGCGAGGGTAATCAGTGTGCTGATCTCCTCACCTCTTTAGCAGCTGCCTCCAGGCCAGGCCTTCAGTACTTACGGGATCCGCCATCGCTTATCCACGAAGCATTAATCTAGGATTCGTCTGGAATGCGCCATCCTCGCGGCTGCCGCTCAGGTGTCCCCGACCCTGTGACTCTATCTTTAGATTCTTAATGTTTTCGCTTCCCTTGTAACCACAAAAAAAAGCAACATACCTAAATGGTAAAAAAAATTTAAAGAATAACAAGAGATGTGAAATTAATTGAACCACGTGTGCTAACATATAAGTTAAATATGAGACCTGATGCCAAACTCTTAAAAAAAAAGAGAATTTTGCAAAAGAACAATATTTAGTAGTGCATAAGGAATTATAATAAATTTTAAGCATATGTTTCATCAGGGAAGTGTCGTACCCAAATTGGCTTGCCAATTTTGTTATGTGAAGAAAGTCTAATGGTAAGTGGCATATGTGCGTGGACTTTATAAATCTGGACAGAGTTTTCCCAAATGATAGCTACTCATTTTTTAAGATAGATCTTATCATAAATGTCATAATAGGTCAAAAATGGTAGGGTCTTATAGGCGTACGGTTGAGTCATAACCAAATTTACATATGGGAGCATGATGAGGAAAAGATGACATTCATCACATATAATCGAACATATAGTTATAAGATGATGATGTTGTCTAGACTCAATAATGTAAAGGCAACTTATTATGGTCAATTATATGTTTCATAAGAAAATCAACATAAATATAGAGGTCTATATGGATAATATGATCATCAAAACAAGAATAGACCACTTAATGGAATTATAAGAATGCTCTAAAACACTGAAGAAGTATGGCATGAAATGAATCATAAAAAGTGCATGTTTGGTACTTTTAGTGAGAATTTATTACGATTCGTGAAAAATTAGAGGGATATTAAAACTAACCTTAAAAAGAATTGAGTGGTTATCAATATAAAACTACCATAGACCTTAAAAGAAATATAAAAACTTATAAGTAAACAAGTTTTTGTTGTTTCTTATCTAGGTTTGTTAAGACATACCTCTCTTTTGTCAAACAATACCAAAGGTTCAAATGAAGCATTGAATGTTAACAAGCTTTTAAAGACCTAAAGAACTATTCACCACCTCTCAAAGTGAGAAGGATCCATACTTACATATCTTGGTTCTGCCAAAGGTGTTAAGTGTATTTTTAATAATTGAAAATGGAAAGTAGAAGCCATTATTATTGGTCCCCAATAGCACCTAAGAGGGAGGTGAATTAGGTGTTAGTGAATTTAAGAAATTAGTTTTTATATATTGAATGTAATTGAATAAGGATCAATATATGATAAAATAAAATATATCTTAATGTAAATTAATCATATAATCAAATAATAATTTAAAAAGTATAGGAAAGAAGACATGCAAACTAATTTATAGTGATTCATCAAATATCTCTTTCCTACATCCACTCTCCAAGATACTTTTTGGAATTCTACTAAATCTCTTCTTTTAATAAGTTAAAGAGTAACTTCTACAATTGTCTTGTTTTTTCATAATGAATAACTCTTCGTACAATATTTCTCCAATTTGAAGAGTAACCCCACTCACAAATGAATTTACAGTTTAAAAGACCTTACTTGATCACTTTGATAACCTGAAGGCTCGCTCGCTTCAAAATGAAACAATGAATGCTCAAAAAATCTTTGAATAAATCTTTAAATTATGTTTATAAAACACATAAATGTTTTTTTAATCAAAACTAATGAAAAAGTCACATATTTATAAGCTTTAGGACTCAAACTGGCTATTGGAACCAAGAATCAGCTATTGCCAATCACTAGTTATTATGCATTGGTCAATCATTATTGCACATTAGTTGGCCAATGTATGTTGAATGTATATATTATCTAGTTATTGAAATATTGATTAACTACTACTATATATTGTTCAACCAATGTACATCTTGGTAGGACATTGGTTGACAATAATAACATATTGGTTAACCAATGTGTCAGCTAATATTATTATATAGTCTTGATTTACATTTTTAATAACTTTAACCTACATTGGTCAACCAATAACTTTTATTAGTTGACCAATACACCCAAAATCATGATTTGAACATCTTCAAATTCTTGATGCAAATTTAACTTAAACACTTTCAAAACATTCCTCAAAGAATATTTTAAGGTTTAATTTTAAATCAAAACTTTAATTCCTCTTTATGATTGAAAAAACCTATGCAATGAGTTAAAATAATGATTGACTATACATGAAAAGCCTATAAAATATCAAAGTGACCAAATAGGAAGTCCAATAAACATTATATATTTATTTATAACCTCGTTGTGCTTTTTTCTTCCTTAGTCTTATATTTTTTCTTCAATTGAGTGAGTTTGACTCTAACTTTTCTCTAGTGTCTTCACAAAATGTATCTTGTTTTGTGTATGACCACTATTATTTTCATATTGCTTTAATAAAAAACAAACTTATTATTAGTACTTATATTTTGTTATCATCAAAATATAAATTGTAACCTCCCTCAGTTCAATAAATACATTACATTAAGAAATGTTGTCTCTCATCACATCAGTTAGGAAATTGAGTCCTTATTTTCAAGTAAATAATATTATTGTTTTCACTGATCTACCATTATGGTACCTCTTACATGAACCAAAAAAAATTAAAGCAAACAATGAAATTGTCTATAGGGCTTAATGAATTTAATATCATATTCTTCTTATGGACGTTGTAAAAATATCAACTATTAACAAACTTCACTCTTGAATTCACCATTCCTATTAGTAGCTCAGATGTAAACAAGCTTACTATAAAATCTTCATTTGCTTGGACTTTGCGCATTAATGGAGCATCCAACAAAAAAGAAGACAAATCTCGTTTATACAAATTCAACATTAAATATTATAAACATGAATTTAAGGCTACAAACAACAAAATGGAATATAAAGCCTTAATATCTAGCATAGAAATAGCCATGCACTTTTAGATAAGAGTGATAAAGGCTAAGTTAGATTTGTTAATAGTTGTCGTCAATCAGTTGAATATTTCTTTTGCAACCAAGGAAAAAAAAATTCATACGCAAATACTTCACCTTCTTCCAAGCCCTAACCGAATAAATGCAGGTCTAAGTGGAATATATCCCTAGAGAGTAGAACAACTTAATAGATCATTTGTCTAAATCTAGAGCTGAAGGAATTATACTTAAAGATATCTTATATAATTCAAATAAATGCCCATTTATGAAGAAAGAAAGATCCCATATGAGAGTTACGTATTACAATCCCATAGTTATTTTTAAGCTTGTGGTTCTCTTAAATCCATATTGAAAATTTTATTTGGTCATTCTAGACTTGGAGTGTTACAAATGATATTAAAGCAAAAACCTTTGGAATACAATGTTGAGTTGGGATAACAGTGGCTTTAATAGTAGGACCATACGCAATAAGCAGCTCCTGGTAAGCTTCTAGTCCAATTCTACATCAGAGCATAAGGGAACATTATAGGCTGTGGATCGGGCCTTAATGAGGATATCAAGGGCTCAAAGAGGGCAGATCGTAAGATTCTACATAGGTGAGTAGCGCAATTTCATATCAAAAAGGAAAAGAGATGTCAAAGTCTTTTTAAGCCTATGGAAAAGACTACTAATTAATTTCCTACCTAAATATTTTTAGGTATGTGGTTCCCTTAAGCCCAAATTGAATTTATTATTGTGTTATTCTAGATTTAGAGCACTATAAAAAAGTACAAGCACAAATAAGTGACACTTTAAAAAATTAGAGGATTCCAATAAGAAATTACATAGAAGATGAGAAGTATAAATTGAGGCAAGAAATGTTTTTTGTAGATCTGCTAAATTATGAATTATCAACGGGTAATTCTACATGTATTTCTACACATAGATCTACCTCATGTGTCGACTCACCTCAAACTAGTAAAATCTTAAACTCGTGTCATAGAGGTTCATATAAATCACACAAGGGAAACATAACTTTGAATTATAAGATATTACGACATGACTACTTTTACCAACCACTAAGATAAGATGCAATAGAGTATATTAAGAAGTGCGATATATGTCAAAACAATTCATGATTTCAACGCTAACTTATTACTAAGCACTCTCTTATTTTTTTCTCAACATAAGTTTTATTATGGTGGCAATCGATTGCATCATACAATGGGTAGAATTAGAGTCTTATTAACCATAAAAGGAAAATAGTTGAATGATTAATGACGAGTTATATTATGATAGAAATGAGATTTAGGAACGGTAGTCAACCTAAACCCCAATCAGGTTCGACCCTAAGTTAACAAGCTGGACTTGATCAAAATAAGCTTCAGGTTAGGCTTAGTCTTGGGGAGCTTGCTCAAGACCTAACCTAATGACCCAAACGGCTACCCCCTTGACTATAAAATGACATCGTTTTAGTCTTATATTTAAGAAAGATGTTGCTCAAAACAACATCAATTTAGAAAATTTCCTTAAAATAATATCATTTGTGTTAGACCTTTTCTTCTTTAAGTCTAATGGAGGATAGTCTCTTTCTCTTCCTTTTCTTCTTAAGGAAACCTTTGAATCATCCTCCTCAAGCATGGAACAACAAAACCCCACTCTTCTTCTTCTTCTTCTTCTTCCTTCCTCCTAGCCGAAACTTCTCTCTCTCTCTCTCTTCTTCTTGGAGTTTCGAAGCTCTTCTCTCCAAAGCCTAACCAACTTATGTCTTAAATTAAAGAAAACCTACCTTGCTTTGCTTCTCCTTTCTCTCCCATGGCCGAAACCTCTCCTCTTCTTTGGTATTTTCGTGAGTCTTCTTCCTTCTTCAAGACTCTCACAAACACTTCTAAACCAAGAGAAACTAAAGCCCTAACCTCTTTCTTCTCTTTTCTTCTTTGGTGTTGGCCGAACCTTCTCTTCTCTTCCTCTCCTCTTTTCATTTTCGTATGGCTTCTACAAGTGAGACTTAAGGAAAAACTAGCTAGAAACCTACCTCTTATTCTCTTCTTCTTCTTCTTCTTCTTCTTCTTCTTCTTCTTCTTCTTCTTTAGCCGAAACCACCCTCTCTTTTTGTCTCTTCAAATTTTCGATACTCACTTCTCTCTTAGATGAAGTTTCGGATGGTTTCTAAAACAAATGACCTTACATAAGCTTTTCTCACTTAAACCTATAAGTTACATGCACGTGTCCCACTAATCCTCCTCCCTTCATTTTCGAAAATTTCCTCTCTTAAAAGCCTTAGGAAACTTTCCTTTCCTCTTAAAAATTCTAAGCCTTACATGCTTTCTTTATAATTTAACCTAACCCTTTAACTCAATACCTTAGCCCAAGCCTTCAAGCCCAAGTAGTTTTTTTTTTTTATCTTTCCCCTCCTTATAACCTTTTTCCAAATTTTGCATTTTCCCTCCAACTTGAATTTTACCAAAATTTCATCTTTCCCTCCTTTTCTTTACAACTCAAATGGACTACAAGGCCCAATTCTTCTTCATTCCATATTATAAAAATTACAAGGCCCATCTTTATACACCTTAAGCCTTAAAAACATTTATAATCTTCCTAAATGGCCTAAATGGCCCTTATACCAACTTATTTTTTTTTAAATTCTAATAATTTATTAAAACTCTAATTGAACTAAATCCACAAAATCTCAATCACCTAAATTCATAGGACCCTCAATTCATATAATTCTTTTAATACTAACAATGCATCACAAAATAATAATTTCTCAACAAATCGAATTTCACTAAATCCCTTCATTTAATAATCATCACCTACACAATAAAATCCTCAATTTATTCCAACCAAATTAAAATTTATCAAACTAAAACCTCAAAGTAAAATTAAACAACTTATTGACCAAAGAAAAGGAATCGGGGCCCAACAAGACTGGTTGTTTACCCCAACCTTGAAGTCTTGAAGGAGGGAGCTCGGGCTTGGGAATCAACCATGGTTGATTTTTTCTTTGGTAAGAGACCACCATTTCCTTTAGTCTCTTAATAGGCAAGCAAGTTGTGGAAGACCAGAAGCTTGATAGATGTTCTTCTTTCTAAAGAAAACTTGATCCTTTTTACCTTTACTTCCACTTCAGAAATCTAGAAGATTATTGAGAAAGATCCCTAGCATTTTGGTAGCCATCCTATGTTCCTACAAACTTGGTATCTACACTTAAACTTTCAAACCATTAAAATCCAACGTATTCTGCTTTGGATTAACTTTCACAACATCTCACTTGAGTATTGGACAACTCAAGGGCTTTGAGCACCAGCCAGCTACATCGGATGAACATTGTGCATGGATGAACATACGACAAAGAAGAAACATGTTGGATATGCTCGAATTTGTATCAGTGTGGATACTTCCAAAGAACTCCCTGATGAAATTCCAATAATGAGATTAGGAGACGAAGATAAAGTATGGGAAGACACAATTAAAATTTCTTATCATTGGAAACCACCTTTCATAAATCCAACCAAAATTTGGAAGGCTACAGGCAAGATTTTCAAAAAAGGGAGCTACCAAGAGCTTATAGTGTTAGCTAAAGTAATTACACCTCTGGAATCCTTGGAAAAAATCCCTTTCCCTTAACATCCAATATTGCTATGATGCTAATAACTGGTGATTCTATACCAACTGATGATACAGAGAGATAAAACAATGAGTTAGTGCAAAATTGTTAAACAAAGGAGCACAGTATAACATGTAATATAGAGCAAGAAATACCACAAACACCAAATACAACACTTATATCTCAAATAGATACAAATGTTGACCATGTCAACCTAACCACCACTTTAGGACTTATGCATAAGGCTGAAGGAGAATCAATGGTGAATCACATTAATCCTATCCAATCAGATATCATGACTACTCTTAAAGCTTACATTGCACCTAAAGAATCTGTAGGAAATGCTGAGTTCCACACAGTGGAGAGAAGGAGATCCAAAAGGGGAAAAGGAAAAGGCTCCACAAGCCAAACCTTTTAACCATGTCCATTATTGCATGGAATGTACGTGGAATAAATTGTCCCATTAAATTGCCAACTTTAAGGGACTTTGTCTTGCGAGAGAAACCTCTCATGATCAGATTACTAGAAACCAAAGTTAAACTAGAAAACCTAGCCAAATTGGACATTTTTTGTTCCCACTGGAACATGATTACCAACTACCAACATTATGCTTTTGGAAGAATTATTATTTAATATAGGGAGGATGAGCTCAAGGTGGATCTCTTAGACTCAAATGAATAAGCTATGCATAAGGATTTATCTTTCAAGAAGGAGCACATTCAACTTAATGTTTCATTCATCTACGCAAGCAACTTTCGGTTCTAGAGAAGAGATTATGGAATAACCTTAAATCATTCAGTAACATCTTATCCACTACTTGGCTCATATGTGGAGACTTTAACTCCATATTATACCCCTTAGAGGCACAAGGACACTGCAAACTAAAGAATTATACAGTTGGTATGAAAGATATGGTAGAGGATCTGAGGGTGACTGATCTTAAATATGTAGGACATACTTTCACCTGGTCCAACAAACAAAAATCAATTTAGCACATTAAGAAAAAATTGGACCGAGCCCTAGTAAATGACATTTGGCTCAAGACCTTTCCCGACAACCTTACTTCTTTTGAAGAACATCTCTTCTTGTATCTTACTCCCCTTGTAGTGGACAACTTATTCCAAAAAGTTATCAAGCATTATCCTTTCCGATTCAATAATTTCCTAGTGAATGTCCCAAGATTCTATGAGGCATGTATGAAAAGAGCATAACATAATTGCCACAGAACCAAGCAATTTTGTTGTGTTTAAAAGTTGAAAGTCATCAAAAAGGAACTAAAGATCCTAACTTCTATACAAAGGCCCACAACAGCCACCTTAAACTCCTACAGACTTGAACTTCAAGTTATCCAAGCTAGCCTTGCTGCTCACCCTATAGATCCAGTGCTACTTAAAAAAGAAAAATTAATATTATCACAATTCTTGAAGGCTACAAACATCTATAACGCTCTTTTGCAATAAAGAGCTAGAGTGCATTGGTTGAAGGAAGGGGATAACTATACTAGATTATTTTTCAAATCCATTCTTGCAAGGAAAAATTGCAATGAAATCAACTCTATAACTTCCATCAATAGTGCAATACTTCAGACACAACAAGAAATCCAAGAGGAGATAGTAATTTACTATAAAGATCTTCTAGGTACTCCAAACACTTCTAATGTTACTATTGAAGATCTCAGAACCCTATCCCTCAAACAAATCACACCAACTTATTTGGATCTTCTTACAAAATCATTAGAAAGCACAAAAATAGAAGTTGCAGTGTTTGGCATGGACGGATCCAAAGCTGTCGGACCTAATGGCCTTAATGAGTTTTTCTTTCAAAAATCTTAGAGTGAGACAGGACCCTTTGTAATACAAGCAGTCAAGCAATTCTTCTCCGAGGGGATTCTTCTTAAAAAGATTAGCAAAACCTTTGTCTATTTGATTCCTAAATGCTCCAACCCCACACATTTTGGGGACTTCAGACTTACTGCCTGTACCAACTTCCCCTATAAGGTTATTTCCAAAATACTTGCTACAAGACTAAAGAAAGCCCTAGCCCAACTGATCAGTGATAATCAAGGTGTCTTCCTGTAAGGCAGACATATAGGAGATAATATTCTTATTGTCCAAGAGCTCTTAAAAGGCTACTCCAGGTCAAATTACTCTCTAAATTGCACAATCAAAATTGATTTTCAAAAAGCTTATGATAGTTTGAGATAGGATTTCCTATGAAGATTACTGATGGCTTACAAATTTCCAACTATATTTATAAAGTGGATCAAAGAGTGCATTTCATCCTCTTCCTTGGCTATCTTGATCAATGACACTCCTACCACATCCTTCAAGGCAGCAAGAGGTCTTAGGCAAGGGGACCCCTTGTCCCCCTACCTTTTCGTTCTTTGTATGGAGAATCTCAATTCTCTTATCAAGCATGAAGTGCTTAAAAATTCAAAGTTCATATACCATGCTAAATGAAAGAAGATTGATTTGACTAACCTATGTTTTACAGATGATCTACTTTTACTTTATAGGGCTACGATGGACTCCATACAAAGTTATATAGTAGCTTTTAGCAAATTCAAAAATTTCACAGAACTACATTTTAACCCAACAAAGAGTCATTTCCTCCTATCCAAAAAAGTTGTTACCTCCTCTCATCTCTCAATCAATTAAAATGAAATTTAAACATGTTCTTCTGTTGTATCTTGGACTACCAGTCCCTACTAAAAGACTTACTTATGCGGAATGCATTCCACTCCTAGAGAAAATACAAAGAATGATTAGTTCATGGGTTAACAAATCTCTGTCCTATGTGGGAAAGGTGTAACTCATCAAATCGGTGTTAAACATTCTCTACATTTATTAGAGTTCTCACATTTTTCCTTCTCAAGTTATCATCAAAACCATAGAAAGAATCCTCAAAAACTTTCTATGGAATTATCCAAATGGTGCTAAAGGGTTAGCTAAAGTGAAGTGGGCTAATATTTGTTTCCCTAAAGATGAAGGAGCTTTAAATATAACTCCAATCAAAATCACAAATCAGGCATTAATCCTGAAGAGTCACTTTGGGTAAAATGGCTCCACTATTATTTTCTCAAAGTTATAACTAATAAATTTTATTATTATTTTATTAGTTATAACTTTTTTATATTTTTAGTTTTTTAGATACAGTTTGTAAATTGAAATTATAATTATATATACAATATAGCATTTATGTTCTGGCACTCTAAAATTATGTTTTATTTTCATTCTTTGTAATTGTCTTATTATTAATCTAATAATTTAAATATTATTATATATTTCAAAATTTTATTAAAATACATTACCTATTACTTGGGTTGCTCTTAAGAGAAATGTTTCAATTAAGGCCCAAGAAAGTGATGATAACATGTGAACCAAAACATATTGTTTGATATTTTCTGACATATCTCTTAAAACCTTACCTTTTACAACTTACAGTACAAGCCTTTTTTATGATCCAATATTATCTAATTAGTATTAGTAGTACAAGTATTTTAAACACTTGTTCCCTTTTTGGAATGTCAAGATGTTATAGTTGTGTACAAAATTTATAAAATTATTTTTTCATAATTTTAGGTTAAAATTATAGTGGAAAATATGGAATCATCATAAAAAGATTTGATAAACTTAGCATCCTCTACTAATGGTAAGTCTAATCCAACATGGAATTATTTTTCTTCTTCGTAAATATATGATGGAAATATTCAATATAATTGTATATTTTATGGTTAAATGTTTAAAAAAGGAGGAATTTATAAAAATAAAAAAGAAAATCTTATTGGTATTAAGGGTAATAATACCTCTTGCAAAAAAAACTAATTTATGTTCGTGAGTAGATTAAAAATTATTTGCAATAACAAGCAAAAAGGAAAAAGAAAAATAAAGAGGTTTATAATGTATCTTTTGGAGATGATGAAGCATAAAATATATTGGATAAAGGAAAGTAAAAAGCTATAGATTTTTTTTTAAGAACTACTCTCGGTTCTCAACCTAGTTTAAAAAGTATTTTAGTTATTAAGGATGTTATTTTGTGATATAAACGAGCATGGACTAGATGATTCTATCTTTCATTTATTCCTTTAAATACTTTAAATTCACCTTATGTTCAAGAAGCAATAAATGCTAAAACAATGATAGGACCATGATTTAATGCATCTTCTTATTATGAAATTCATATGCCTTTGCTTCAAGATTTTAAAAAGGAATGACAATTTATTATAGATACATATCAGTGTAGTTCGGAAACAATAAGATGCACTATTATAGCATATGGTAGACTAATCAAAGAAAAAGAACCTTATTTAATTTTTGGGTTTATTGTAATATTGGAACAACTTTTATTAAGTATGTTAATGTATGATAAAAAGTGATCATACTTTATTTAAAATTATTTTCTAAAATTATCAAATGGGTTAGACAAAAAATGTTATTTTTTTCATTACAGATAATGTAGGCAATTATGTATCAGTTGGGTTTTTATTACAATCAATGTATGAGCATATTTAACAGTTTCTATGCGCTACTCATTGTATAATATCTCATTTTAAAAGATATTAATTGTATAGATCATATTTCTAATCATGTTTCTTGTGCATCTAAGATCATAATATTTGTGTATAATTATATTTATTTTTGTCTTAGTTAAGAAAGTAAGAAGATTGAGTTGAGATTGCACATCTTATTGCTACTAGGTTTGTAACTAGATTTGTTATTTTGAAAAGTGTTCATGATCATAAATAAGCACTTCAAAATTTAGTGACAATCAATCATTTTTAAAGTTATAAGTTATCAAAAAGTGTGAAAGGAAAAAAGGTTTATGTTCTTAGTCTAGATAATAAATTTTGCAATGCCTACTTGATTATTATGAAGATTGTGACACTACTTGTAAGGTTATTGAGAATTGTTGACTCAAATAAGAAGTTATCACTGTGACACTACTTTTAAGGTTATTGAGAATTGTTGACTCAAATAAGAAATCATCTTTAAGATATTTAAATAGAGTTCACAAAACAATTATAAATCTTTTTTAAGAAAAGGAGAAATTATATAAGTCTTATACAGACATTCTTAATCGCCAACGGGATAAGCATCTTATTTAATGAATCGATTTAGCAATTTAATTTCTCAATCCTTACCACTTATTTAGTGTTGATGTATTTAGAAATGATATTATGGACGATCTTTTTATATAATTGAATGCAAAAGTATTTTCTCCAATGAAAAACTATCAAAAATAACAAATGAAATTAAATTGTATTATGAAGATTTACGAAATTTTGTTAGATCATCTGCAAAGAGTGAACTTAAGATGAAAAAAATGCAGTATGGTAAGTTTTCATATTTTTAGTTCATCCTTTACTTATTAATACTATTTTTCATTTCTCATAAATATTAATTTAAAATACAAATGGTGATGGAGATTACGTTAAGAAAATTTATTGTTAAATTACTTAGACAAACAGCTTCTGCGTTAGATTATGAATATAATTGGAGCATTTTTAAACATATTCATATAAAGAAACGAAATCGTTTAAAACATTAAAGACTCAATGACCTTGTTTAAGTTACTTTTAACTTGAGGATGATTTTATTTTATTTCTCATTAATTTAATTTTTATTCTTAGCTTTATAATTTCTCTATTATGTACTTAGAATACATGATACAGTTGAATATTGATTGTATTGATTACATTGATTTTTGGATCAAAGAAAAAGAATCATTGCTTGATGTTGATTATAATAAACTTGAAAAGTCAATTTATGAAAAAAAAAAACGTCACAACGAAAGTTAAGAACACCTACTAATGATAAGTTGATATCTTATTTGAACATTTTTTACATTAAAAATATAATATACTAAAAATTTATAATAAAAAATAGTTTAATACATTACTATTTTTAATTTATTTAAACGCAGCAAAAAAATATCAATAAATAGTTTTGGGTGAAAGAATAATCTCTTAGTTTAAATGTAAATTTGAAACTTTTGAACATTACAGTGAGACATCCTCTTCTAAAACATAATAATAATAATAATTATTATTATTATTCTAAAATATATATTAAATTCAATTTTAATTTGACCCTCACCTCACGAGTGCACATCAAGCTTTCCAAAATCCCTTCCATTTCCCCTTTTTCGAGCCACCGGTGCACCCAATTCGCCGCTCAAGATACCACCAATCCCAAACAAATGCCCATCTTAAAATATGGGTCCAACTAACACCTAACAATTAAGTTCAACCCAATTCTAATTACTTTTTTAAAAGGCGTAAGGAGGCGTCGTAAATATTTACAAAAAGATTTGAAATGTCCATATTAATCTTGACAAGTCCAACCCAACCCAAACATGGAAGTGTTCATATCATATCATTTTTGAACTTTAGAAAGTTAGTACTCTTCGGGACACTTTTTAAGTAGTAAGTGTAGTATGTGTTTCCTTTTCATGTCTTTATGAAAAGAGCCAGCATAGTAATATGCAGTGGAGGAGGGAAAAAAACGAAAAACACAACAATATTGAAACAGAAAATTTTGCGGCTGTGTAACATCCAAAACCCAAAACCCAAAACCCAAACTAGGTATTATTTATTTCAAACTTCAGTTCCCCAACCTAAAACCCAAACTGGGTATATTTATTTCAAACTTCAGTTTCCCAACCTAGAATCAGAAGAAACCTCCGTGATTCAGTTGAACAGTTCACACCAAAAGAGCCTCAAAGCACATCAACAGAACTTCAAGCAAGAGTGGAGGCAATGTGGACGATCAAGTCAATAACACGGCAACTGTGGGAAAACCCCAGGAGCAGCGTCAGCGTATAGCTTAAAGCAAGAAAAAGTAATCACTTGAAAGAAGGGAAATGAGTGTACCTGTAGCCCCATTCATTGTCGTACCAGGCAATAAATTTCATAAAGTTATCGTTCAAGGCAATTCCTGCCTTGGCATCAAAAATGCTTGACCTGGAAATCAATAGAAAACCTTATTAACAAGCTTGAAAAAACAATACCATTTCTTATAAATCACATTATCTATGGACATTTGCAAATTTCTTCCTTTACCTGCAATCACCGATGAAGTCTGTGGACACAACATCATCTTCAGTGTAACCCAAAATGCCCTTGAGCTTGCCCTGGGACTCCTCCCTGCATAATAAGATCAAAATCAACCTTCAAATAATAGAAGCCGAGCACAAGAAGAGTGGTAAAGATTGAGTAGCAGCTAAAAACATGGAAAATTAAAAGACTGCAACAAAGAGAATGATCAAACACTCACTTGATGGCAGTTTTGATATCCTCGTACGTTGCCTTCTTCTGAAGCCTTACAGTAAGGTCAACAACAGAAACATCTATGGTAGGAACACGGATGGACATACCAGTCAATTTACCATTGAGTTCTGGCAAAACCTTTCCAACAGCCTAATTCATCACAAAAGCAGAAACCACATAAGTAATTAGTGAAGCAGAGTCCAATAGAATCAGAGCTTCAACAAGTACCACACATGCATAAAACTATAATGAAAAACCAAAAAGCCAACAAGAATAATACCTTGGCAGCTCCAGTGCTGCTTGGAATGATGTTAAAGGAAGCAGCTCGTCCACC
>JAOTBA010000001.1:6152614-6164339 GCA_025629845.1 Erythroxylum squamatum | reverse complement strand
GCCCTCCTTTTCTCCCCATCTGCCCCCGAGTACATTCGGTTCTTCTAACTACTTAGCCACCTCAGCTGATAACCAATTTCCCTCCTAGCCCCTGTCCGTCCTTCTAGAACAATTCTCTCCCTCACCCCCATAGATCCTAACAGATACATTCCTTCTACTTAACAGATTCAGTAGAACACGGTTCACTGTTAGTCCAAAATAATGGTGAGACATCAAGGCATCATCTACCATAGAAACAAAACAAAATTGTTTAGTAAGTAAGCAAAAACAAGTCAATTACCCTCATCAAGGTGAAGAGTGTAATTCCCCAAAGGCATATCCCTATCAAGACTACGAATTATTTGGTCCTCGTCCTCCAGCCAAAATGCACGTTTCGTTCTTAGTCTAAAAGCAGACTTGATTGCCTCCTTGATAGCTTCTGCAGTACCATCAATACCAATCCTCCTTGTGTAGTCTCCATACTTGACTGATATCACACGCCCACCATAGGACTGGCTTTCAGCACCTGCCAACTCAGGATAACGAAGCCATAACGAAAAATCAAGCACTATTACTATGAACAGATATACTAATCAAAATAAGAAAGTATTCTATTGCTCAAAAATCATATCAGCTGCTTTAGAAAAAGCAATTGGCCAAATCAATTAGTATCTAAAGTTACATATCATCATACAATAACAATAACTATAAATTTAAGTGTAATACCATTTCCAGGGTTTTCCCGCCAGTTCCAAGGAGGAACCCCACTTGTAGCTACTGCATCAGCTGCTGTGATGGCAAGAGGATGTCCATCATGATCCAGGCGCCTTTCAAGATTCAGTGTTTGCCTGCCACTAGCTGCACAACAACTTTACTTAATGAGGTAAATGCAAATCCCTTTAAGACAAAGTTGATAATATAAACAACTTTGGCCGTGATAGGTAAAATCATGAAGAGAAAACAAACTAAAGTGCATGAATTAGTCACTAAAAGTAGTCCACTCAAAAGTTTAGTTGGTGTCAAGTGACTAAGAATATGGATTAAAAATTAGACATACAATAGAATAAAAGATTCTGATTAGCCTAACACTCTGAAGGATTTATTTATCTCGCTTTAATAAGCATAAACTATTCAACAACCATTCCCATGTAACTTCTAACAGGCATCTCAAACTTTAGTTGCTACATTCAAAGAAGGATTACAAAGAGATAACAATCATGTCAAGGTCCCAGAAAAATGATAGGAAACAGAAGTTTTCCAGTAAGGTACAACCAAAAGCCATTTAGTAATAGCAGACAAAGCGAAATCACAGGGATAGTATGGATGGCTATCGAAATATGTCCTCAGTAATCTGCAGTTTAGTTGTTGGAGAGGAATTGTTCTCTTTGAGAATAGAAGATGAACTTTACTGCATTAATTCACTTTAGACCTCTTATTTCATAAAGGAGTAGCTCTTTGAGAAATAATACAAATTGATGGATACAGAGATTATGTGGAAAATATCTTTAGTTTAGCTGCAAGTTAAAGGGGAAATCTTCCCAAGGCAACAGTTTCAATGTATAAGGCAGGTATTGTACGCCAGAAAGCTAATGGAGCATAAAGCCAGAGGTAACTAGATGCTTCCACTATGCTGACAAATTAGGGGGGGACTATTCATAGATTGACCAAATCAAAGGCAACAGTCTAAAATCATATTTTCTCATAAAAAGGCACAAATTGTACAGGCAATCATATGCTGGTACAAACTGATTATCCAACAAACAGTTGTTAACTTTCCAAATGTGTACATATGTTGCTTGTAATTAGTTTGATGATGGCAGGGATAAGGCAAATATACTTTGAATACAAGGAACTCAACTGTGCATAAACCCTTCCTTAACTTCAAACTGAAAAAGAAATATATATAAAAAGAAAGCCAAATCATTGCATAAGACAAAGGGAGGAAACGTGTGTTCATTAAGTAGATTACGAGGTGACAAACTAGCAAGCAGTGGCACGGCATATTGAAGCCAATAAGATACATACCTTCCATGGGTCCAAAAGAGATGCTTGTATCTTCAAACCCTGTCAAATTCAAACAGATGTCTGATAAATGTTTAAGATAAGATCAGCCAGTGTCACATATCAGAATGAACATCCCAATAGCAGTCTCAGAACTAGTGCCATGGTGGCAAATCCAGTTAGCTTTTCGAATGAGAAATCACCCAACTTTTTAATTAAACTAAATGCATATTTTCAAGCTATGCAACTGTAATTTTAAGGTCATATATTCCATTATTGAGATCCCAAGGGACGTATTATTTAGATAGCCATAACAGAATTTGAATTTCACAGCATCTTTAAACTAAAATAAAATTTCTCAATGGTCAGAAGGCACAACATATTAGCATCCTTAGCACAAAGCTCAAGTGTTTCCTTCTGCCGCTATATGCAATGGATAAAACACATGATTTTCAAACCCTCTGATCATAGAATTACCCAGCATTAATCTTAACAGAAAATTTAACATCTATATCCTGCAACTTAAGTTTTGCGCATTCCCAATCTTTATTCGGGTTGTACACTGTAAATCCAATCGACAGTTTCAGAGTCCAAAATCATATGGAAACATTCGAGTAGGTCATAATAGCATTTTCTATAGCTTTTCCTAGTTGCTGTTCTGGTCAGATCAAATTTAGCTTCCCAGCAAGTATTCCATAACAGGTTAAATCCCATATTCTACAACCCAGAAAGCACCCAAATGTAGCAATTCTAATATAAATAACAATCAGAAGAATCAGAACTAGAAAACCCATATTTATTCCAGTCAAAAACAACCCCTAAGGAATCACTTGATTCAAACAATGCAGTTACAACTTCATGGAAATCAGCAGAAGAATCTAAAAAGCTCAAAAAACACCAATCCCCAGCTACCTTTATCAGCAAAATGCATGTATGAATCAACTTTAGAAGTAGGGGTAGGACTCTTATACTGTGCATTCTTGCTCCGCTCCATCAAAATCTCTTCAATCTCCTTATAATAAGACATTTTCGCTGATCCACTTCCTCTATCTTGATGCTTAGCTTTTTTAAACTCTTTAAGCAAGTTCCTCCACTTGTCGGTGCACATAGTTGGAGATCGATCGAATCCTTTCTCTCTCATCTTGCCAGATATTTGTTCCCAGAGGTGCTTGTTTGACTTCGAAGTATTGAAAAGACCGTCCATTTCTCGCCGGAGCGCAATTAAGCTACGAGTTTCGTCTTGGACCCATGTTTCTGCTCGCTTCTTAGGCGCTTTCACTTCATGGTTATCGTCTCCACTGCTGTCTCCGAGAATCATCTGCTGTTGTTGCTGCTGCTGTTGGTGGTGATGGTGATGTGGGTTGTGAATATGGTGTTGATGTGGAGGTAAATCGCCATTGGAAGAAACAACTTCGATAATCATGTTGTCCCTGCTGCTGGGTGTCACTTCCTCCTTGTAGAAATCGAGGGGCCGGGGCTTTTCAGACAAATACATGGTTGCTCAATGATGGGTTTTCGGGTCAAAGCTCAAAACTTTCTTCCTTCAGAAAGTTCCTAGGATTCTGGGTTTTGTACAGACAAAAATTTGTTAAAGAAAGCGATATTTTGCCAGTAGAAGAATGGAAGAAACCATCAATGCCACCACTTGAGATTCAACAAAGGGATTGGATTCAGAGATAACTGTAAATAACAGTAATTAAGAAGGAAAAAGAAACAATCATTTCAGTTAAAGACCGTAATTCTGGGCCCTTTTTGGAGGATTTAGCAGAGGGAAAGAGAGGGATGTACATAGATGGGGCAGAGGCAACAAGAGAGCGCGTGACGTAAAAGCTTTGTGTTAGATCAACGGCAAAGAAACTGGGGAAGGATTGAGTTGAAGTGGACTTGTCCTTGCTTTTCTCGTACACTCATGTTTGGTGCTTTCGACCTTTGAATCTTTCTATAGATTCTATGCTTTTTCGTTTTTGTTTCATCATCCAATTCTTTCCCAACCATTTTAGTTTTGTATTTTCCTTAATTTATTAAGTTATTAATTTCCCTCTATAATTATATAGTCAGTATTAATTTCTTTATTTTTTATTGACGAAAAGAAAGGGAGAGATTGACATCTTTGAGTCTTTGAATATAATTAGTAAAGGTTGGAATGAGTATTTATGGAAAGAATTTTTTTTAAAAATAAATAAAATAATTTAATAAATAAAGAAAGAATTTTTTAAAAAAATAAATAAAATAATTTAATAAATAAAGAGTGTTACAGCTAATCTTAAAGCCTAAGCTACAAGGCAAACAAAGTTATTTAAGATATCAACAATGACTCGTAGCTTGAAATTCAGTCGTGTATGTATTTCACTAACCCTGCATTTTGTTAGCGTCTTCAGGGGTGAGGACGGATGACAAGGACGTAAAAGTTCTGTTCTCCGTCCTGTTTGGTTGCCATCCTCAGCCAATTTTGTTCCGTCCTCAGAGGATAAGGACAGAAATTTTTGTTCCTCTCAAAACTGAGGTACAGAAATTCTTGTCCTATGGACAAGAATTGGAAATGTCAAAAATAGCATATCATCTTTCCAAACCTAACACCAATAATAATATTAATTAATATTATTAATATTATTAATTAATTAATAATAATAATTAATAATAATATTAATAATAATTACAAAATTTATAATAATAATTAATAATAACAGCAATTACAATAATTATTAATATTAGTTATTATTATTGTTATTGTTATTACAAAATTTATAACAATAATTACCAATACTTACTACAATAATTAATAATATTATTGTTATTAATTATAATAATATAATTAATATCGTCTAATATATTTCATAATAAAAATAATAGCAATAACAAATACTAACTATAATAGGTGCAAAATTTATAATAATAATAATAACAACAACAACAACAACAACAACAACAACAACAACAACAATAATCACACAACTGAAATTTTATTAGAGTTACAAGTTAATAATAACATAATTAAATATTGTAAAATAAATATTGCCACAATTATAAAATAATTAATGAATTACATCTACTATTCTTATTATACTACAAGGTCATTTCTATCATTAACACTATTTTTTGTTATGTCCCCTGCAACCAAACACATTTTTGTACTCAGGACGAAGACAATTATCTCTGTTCTGTCCACCGCAACCAAACATCTCACTATCTCCAATTCTTGTTCTGTTCCGTCCTGTCCTGTTCCGTCTCGTCCTGTCTCTGCATGTTGAAGACGCTAAACAAACAGACAGAAACAGCACATAAAACCCACGTTCTCTGAAAGTCTTGATCGAGTTTTGTGCTTTCATTCACAATGACAAAGAAAAAGGAGCTATGTATCGTAAGGTACCTAACGAGATTTGCATCTCGAAGACAGACGCTCTTAAGTGAACCTCATGTAACTAGATCCCCGATTGAGTTTCGCGCCTTTGATATCTTAGAAATTAATGTGCCTAAGCGAACCTAACGCTTTCAAGTCAAGGGTGAACCCTGTGCCCTATGTTTATTTCTAAAAATAAATGCACCCGACCTTTGTACCTAAGTCCAAGGTGTCTCCTGACTTCTCTATATCTTCTTCAACAAAACGTTCTTGAGCGAGTTTTACACCCTCAACACCATAATAAATCCTATAATCTATAGTTTCAACTGGCCATATCATGTTGCTGAAGAGGTAATCAAACTAAACAAATTAAATGAAACCTAAGAAGCACGGACACGGCAAAATGGAGTCGTGTCCGTGAGTTCGACACGTGTCTGACATGAACACATACCGGACACGTTGTGGACACGTGTCCTTACTTATCAGCATAAAAAAAATTTATCGGCTCAGACACGGCTCAGACAAGTCTGAAGACGGTTCGGACACGGCTGGAGACGGCTCGAACCCAATTGGGCAGTTGCTTACTTACAAGGCTTTAGGAAATTTCATTTTCCTACACTAAATCTATGACACACTGGTTCAAGAAAAGGGACCCAATTGGCCAACTCATTAGAAATACTCGTATGGGTCAATGAGTCGTGAGTTAATTCCATTCCCTTCATAGATTATTAAAATAACATAGCACAACAGTTGAAGACCAAACTTGCAAGGGAATATAATACATTATTATGAATTCTAAATTTTTTCTTAATTCTAAATTTTATAATATATATATATATATATATATATGTCATGTCCGTGTCCACCAAATTTTAAAAGTTGATAAGTCTCCGTGTCTGTATCCGTGTCGTGTCCTATGTCCGCGTCCGTCTCCGTGCTTCTTAGAATGAAATAGAGAGTGACAAATAGGACAGTGCGGCCACGAATCAGGGTAACCAAAACTAGAGATATCTGTCTGTCATCTCATAAAATTTTCTATAAATCAAAAATAGGATTTGTGAGAAGAATGATCTAGATATTATTTTTAAGAAAATAAAGTAATTCGTTGATAAGCCTAGAAATGTAGACAAAGGCAAACGTATAAGCCTACAATGTCAAAAATAAGGTGTAAATAGGTAATGGGACAACCTATCATCTATACAACTGTTGTTTCATAATAGAGCTATATTAGTCTCCATCTTCTTTTGATTGGATAGCTTAGGTACTCAGTGGTATAATGAGAAATAGGAATCTCTTTGATCCAACAACAAGTTTTGCATGCTTCTCAGACTGAATATTCTTGAAAATTCTTTTGTTTCTTTCATTCCAAATTGAGTAAACTAGTAGAATAGACAAATACTTGAGCATTTCTTATCTTTTCCAATTCTTTTATATTGAATTTTTTCCCAAACTAAAATATTTTCCTAATTTGTTATAGGGCAAGCTAGATTCATTGTGTGTTTCATTTTGGCACATATTGTAGCTAAGAAGTTGCATTTGAAGAATAGATTGGTTTATAGATTCAAACAATGAGTTGCAAAGAACACAAATCTGATCATTTATTCCCTTTAGTCTATTTTTAATCTTCAATCTCCCTTTTGCTGTTAATCAGGTAAAACAAGAAGCGTTAGGCATTAAGGAGCCTTCCCACACAATGTTGTACGAACGAGTAATAGGGAATTAAGGTCTTAAAGCTTTTATGCAAGAAGAATTGGAGAACTCTCCATTACTGTTAATAGACCAACTGATTTTATCTTTAATAGAGGAGTTAGGCATGTAACTTGAAAAGTAGTGCTGAATTTTGTTTGCTCCTCTACCTATAATTTGCCAACCATTTTGAGCAATGACATTGGAAACTTTTGAGTTAATAGGAAGCCAAGTGAGTGTTGTCAAGTCTTTCTTTTGTACAGAGGACTTTATAAGTCTTATTGTAGAACCAAAACCAAGTATCTTCTCCATTACTTATCTGCATTTTGATAAAAGTGTAAATAGTCAGCCTATGTCTCAACATTTGAATGAATGGCCAAAAATGTTGTTGTTTCTCCCCCCATTTGCGAGAAATTAATGTCCTTCAAATAGTATTTAGTATTCCATTTGCTCTAAAGTGTCTCTTTATCTTTGAAAAGCTTCTAGATTCTCTTGGATTCTTTTTTAGATTTAATTTTTTGATTTTGTCAATGAATTTAATAAGGTAGGTCCTTGACATGTAAATCACAAGCATTTTTTGGTTCAACCTTACAGGCTAGGGATTAAGTTTGAAGAACTTAAAAACAATAACATTCCCTTATGGATCTGAATATATGACATTCCCTTGGAATATTAGACCACTGAGGGTCTTAGCTACTTAGCTAGCATAATTGGAAGACCATTATACCTAAACCAAGCTACTACTAAAACCAAAAGGATCAACTATGCAAGAATATGCATAACAATGGAGGCATTAGCAAATTTCCCATATGAAGTTGTAATAATAAGGTTCAATGATATCTTGGAACTTGTGGAGGACAAAGATAAGATTACATATGCTTCGAAACCACCATGTTAAAGACCTAAGGAGGTTTGGAAGCCAACTGGTATATTTTTCCTGATTAGTAGTTATAAAGAACTTATTCAAAAGGACTTTCATAATTATGTTGAAGTAAATGGTTTCAATAATCCTATTGAAAATATACCAAGAACTGGGAATTTTAATGAGGACTTAGTTGTAAATCCATATAAGAATGTCCCTCCTCCTAGCACAGACTCAAAAGTTGTCCCTCCTCCTAGCACAAACTCAAAAGTTGATGGTAGCCCTCTGAACAGGAAAAGATAGTTTGTCTTATAAAAATGAACATGCAGAGGCTGATATGGTTGCAACAGTCCAGGATGGTAATTTCATCAAGGAAGCTTAAACTCAAATGGACAAGGATTCCTTTAAGGTTGTTTCAACTAGAAGAAAATCCCAGACAAGCAAGGGTTTAAATCTTATTAATTTCCTTCATATTGTCGAATGAAAAAGGTCTTAATATTCCTATTGAACAATATGCTTTGAGGGATTTATTTTTAAAGGAAAACCACTTTTACTTGCACTTATAAAAACAAAAATAAAGTTGAAGAATATCTATAAGTTTGACTTTTTCGGGGAAGCAATGGAATTATGATTCTAATCATTCTCATCACTTCCTAGGAAGAATTATCATCTACTTTTACTCTGATAGTCTGGAAGTGGGAGTTTTCAGCTCTTCTGATTAGATGATGCACTTAAGGATCTCTATTAAAATGGAGAAGGTGATTTTCTTATTCACAGTAGCCTATGCTAGCAATTTTGCTTTCCAAAGGAATTAATTATATAATAATTTTAGAGATTTGGGAACCAATATTATTAATCTGCCTTAGGTGATATGTGGAGATTTTAACTCCACATTAATTAGGGCAGAAGCTCATGGAAAATGTTGTCTTAAGAACTTCAATGAAGATTTCTCAAATTACATTACTCATTTGGGAGTTACTGATCTCAAATGAAAAGGGCATTTCTTCATATGGAACAACAAGTAAGGATTTGAGTGGTTTATTAGAAAGAAACTTGATAGAGCCCTTGTTAATCCCTTCTAGTTATCTAATTCCCTTAACAGTTCAACTAAGTTTATGGATTGCTTATTTTCTGACCATACGCCTATAACATGGGCAGGTTTTCTATCATATACAGTGAGGCATTATCCTTTTAGGTTAATAACTACTCCGTACAATAGAATGGCTTCTTGGAGGCTTACAAAAAGGGGGTTGAGAAATCAGTATTTGGTACTAAACAATTATGTTATATGCAAAAACTGAAAGCCATTAAGGAGGAGCTTAAGCTTCTTAGTAAATCTATAGGAACCATCATTCAAACTGTGGTGGATGAGGATAAAATAAAATTGTCTGCAGTTCATAATTTACTAGTCCCAAATCCTAACAGTGCAGACCTCTTGACTAAGAAGAAAGGTTTGTTGAATAATCACTTGCAAGCATTAGAAAATCATTATTCTCTACTTAAGTAGAGATATAGGATTGTCTAGCTTAAAAATTGTTACCAATGCCCAAAATTCTTTTTCAGTGTTGTGTTGGCCAAGAAGAATAATAAAAAATGTTGTATTGTTTATAATGAGGGTGTTGTCTTGCAAGATTATAATGCAATCCTTATATAAGCTTCCAACTTCTTTTCCATGCTAATTGGTACTTCTAATGCCACTGTTTCTTCCCCTTATCTACTAAGCAGCTTCATCTCCAAGAAAATTCCAGAAGAGATTGCTTCTTCAGTTATTGCTTGAATTAAGGATAAAGAAATTATGGATACTATCTTCATTTTAGATATGTTGAAAGCTCCAGGACTTGCTGGCTTAGATGGTTTTTCTTTCAGAAATTTTTGGATGTGGTTAGTGAAATGATCTTACAAGAAACTCATGAATTCTTCAATTCGAGTAAGCTCTTAAAGAAGATAAATAAAACATTCATAAGCTTAATTCCTAAGCCATTTAATCTAAACTCATTTGGTGATTATAGAACTATCTCTTGTACTAATTTCCTCTATAAGGTTATCTCCAAATTGATTGCTATAAGATTGAAGAAGGTTGTTAACAGTCTTATTAGTGACAATTAAGGTGCTTTTATTAAAGATAGACAAATTGCATATAATGTCTTACTTGTTTCGGAAATCCTAAAGGGATACTCAAGAAGCGACATTCCTGGAAATTGTTCTATCAAGGTAGATTTTAATAAGGCTTTTGATAGCATCAATTAGGATGTTTTGTTTCAATTGCTGGAAGTATTTGGATTGCCTAGACAATTCATTATCTGGATTAAGGAGTGTGTTTTTACTGCTTCATTCTATGTTTTGGTGAATGGTAACCCTTCCAAGCCCTTCAAAGGAAAAAGAGGGGTAAGGTAAAGGGACCGTATGTCCCCATATCTTTTCATAATATGTATGGAAGCTTTATATCTAATTATCAAACACAATACCTATCTGAATCCTAATTTCAAATATCATTCCAAATGTAGGTAAATTTTGTAAACTATTTTATGTTTTGCCAATGATCTACTTTTGATTTGTAAAGCTAATCCAATCTTAATCTAAATACTAATGGATTCTCTTCATCTTTTCAAGAGAATGTTAGATCTAGAATTGAATTTGGACAAAAGCCATTTCTTAATCTTTAGAGCAGCCTCGGGTATGGAATCTCACATATCTAGAATTACTGGAATGAGTAGGAAGGTCCCACCTTTGATGTATCTTGTCTGCCTATTTCCACTAGAAGAATGAGATTCTTATAATGCTATCCACTGGTTGAAAAGATTCGGAAGAGACTTTACTCTTGGGTTAACAAATCTTTTTCATATGTTCTGAAACTTCAGTTAATTAAATTAATTTTCCCTTCATTACACATCTATTAGAGTTCCCACATCTTCCTTTTGAAAAAGCTTATTAATTTGTTGGAAAGATTATTTAGAAACTTTCTTTGAAGTCATCATGATGGAGTGAGGGGGCTTGTGAAAGTTAAATGGGCAAAATTTTGTTCTCCTATGGAACAAGGTAAGCTGAGTGTCAATGATATCAAGGCTACTAACTTAGCTTTGATTATGAAAAAGATATGGCAGATTATGGAAGATAAGAAATCACTTTAGATGAAATGGTTGCAAAATTAGTTCTTAAAAGGTAGAAGCAATTGGAAGGTGGAAAAGAGTCACTCAAACTCTTGGTTTATAGATCAACTCCTACAACCTAGATATCAAATCAAAGATGATTTCTTTTATAAAGTACAGAATGGTGATAAAGCTACTATCGGTGTGATAATTGAGCAGGCTATGGTCAGGTAATCCACATAATTACATATTTAGTAGCCAGGTCTCTTAGTTATTTGGATGAAAAAGTCTCCAAGCTAATACAAAACAACAACTAGGTTCTTCCCCAAGTTTTGTTGAATTATAAACTCACCTATCTTCTTAACATAAATTATCTACACAGGTTCTATTGGAAAGGGAAGCTAATTTTGTAGAGCCCCCTTACCGTAGGGTACATACCGGGACGCCCGCAGGTCATTCCGGTACATATCCTACGACAAGGGTGAGCTACGTTCACCTCACATGGCATCATAACATTATTCATCTATAAAGCATCAATAGAAAAACCAGAATATTTTTTTGAAATCAACTCTTCCTCATTTCATTTCATCAAGATCAAAAGTTTACACGTCTATCGTCCTGTACTGTTTGTACATAAATCCAAAAACCTAGTACAAAATGCTATATGGAAGAGGAAAAAGATCAGATCTATCTAGGTCATCCAAAAGTCCCAGCTGACCGACCTGTGAGCCATGACTTCTCTCGCCAAGAACAATCTACACGGCTGGAAAAGTC
>JAOTBA010000001.1:6121378-6135346 GCA_025629845.1 Erythroxylum squamatum | reverse complement strand
CTTCGCTTTTTGATCCGATTTGATTTTCTTCGGTTTTCGCTCACTTTGACTTTCGCTTTCACCCCTTTTTGTTTTTCGATTTTTGATTCCGAGATTGGGTTCCGGAAACGGGATCCAACACTTATGTTAAACAAATAAGGTTTATTTTTTTGAAGAGCATACGCATGTTAGGCTTTAACATAAGCATGTTTGTTAAATGTGTTATGATAGGGTTGAACAAAAGTAAGAACCCAGACATATATCTTGATCGTGTTAAAACAAAAATAAGATGATAAATTACATGGTTGCATTAGGACTTAACACGATAGTGTTAACAATAAAATTAAAACACCTAAAATCTACATATCTACTAACAAGGCTTGTTATTAGGTGTATATCTTTTTATAACTTTTTGAAAAACAAGTAAAAGAAGACATAATTCAACTCGAGTAATTTTATAGTCATGTTTCTTTCTATTTCTTTAAAACTTACCTAGTTTTGACAACATGGGCATGCTGGTGGGTATATAGGTGACTTTCAATGATTTTACAGCAACATAGTCACCAATTTTGGTGCCTATATATCTTTTTGTAACTTTTTGACACCTCATCTCTATGTGAAACAAGGTCACGATTTTGCTTAACATGGGCATGTAGAGGAACATAAGCAGATTGATGGGTGTGCAACTCTCTGTAAGTTATTGTCTTGGACAAATTTTCACCTACTTTCCAATGTGAAATTCTACAACATACCTAAAGCATAAAAGATGAAAAACAACATCCATATAACCATAAACCAAAAATAAATAAATACTAAACCACAAGGTCACGATTTTGCTTAACATCCATATAGTATCATATATATATATATATGATACTATAGAAATTAAAACTTAAAAACCTATAATAAAATCAATTGAAACAAAATTACTAATAAATTTGGGTTGCCTCCTAAGGAGCATTTTTTCATGGAATTCACATTTTCATTTTAACTTAGCAAAGATTTATAACTAATGACTTTTAAAATTGAAAATAGGCCACATACTGCAATATAACAAGGATATATGGTTTCAAATTAATAGCACTGAGAAAATCCATCAATTCTCTTTGATTGACTCAGACAGTTGTTATTAGGAAATTACGAGCCTTTTGTGCTTAAGATAACTGTCAATAATTCCTCAATGGACTCCTTATTTAGCTCCTTCTCTTCATCTTCTGCTTTCTCAACTTCATTCTCTTCTTAAATAGCAACTTCCTCCTTTTCTTCATCCTCTAGCTACTCTCCACTCTGTAAAGTTTTCATATTCATATGGTCTCTCAAATCTAAGTCAATGTCTCTTGATAAAACACCTAACTCTTTAGTTTTATAGATGGCAGTCTTTGTTGAAGTAACAAATTTTATAAAGAGATACTTGAGACATTGATACTCCTCTTATTATTATTATTGTACAAATTCAATGAAAACTTGGGCATTCCATGAAAAGTTGTGATAACTACTCCACTCTCGATTAGAAGTATTCTTGTATTGGGTGTTTCGAAGCTTGTTCGTTATGTAAGTTGGATACCCCCATATATAACCTCATGCTTGACATTCATGATTTGGGTAGTCACCACCATATATGTCACAACTCATTATGAATATATTTTGAGCTTCTAAATATATATCACTATGCCTTTTGTCTAAACTCGTCAGGCTATCATAAATGATAGTATACCGTAATCTCCCTAAGAGTATTGTCTGTCATCCCCATCCTTCTATTGTGTTTGGTTGTGATAATAACGAACACCCAAATCTTGTAAAAAGCCACAAACACAAGATCAAGACAAAGAGTTATAAGAAAAAATAAATAAACATAAAAAGAAATTAAATGAATAAATGAGAAAGGAAAATAATCGATAGATTAATAAAAATCAAGAATTCCTAATATCCTAATCTTTAGTAATAATGCTAAATAATTAGTGGACTAGTATGATGATTATATATAACTCATTTCCTTTATAGATTATCCAAGGTAAGTGCACTTATTTTGCTATAGTGCAGGACTTTGAGAACCAATTATTGATCCTATAGAGACTATAATTAATAATCATAACTGTTTTCCTATTATTTAACCAATAATTAAAGTGATGTTGATTAATCAAATTTAAAATAAAAGAAATAAACTAAAAATATGGCAACATAATTAATAAACTAGAATGGTAAAAGAGTGAAGAATTATCCAATAAAACAATTGCACCTAGAATTTAAATCTTCCTAGAACTTCTTATGGAATAATGATTTTACAAATCAAATTAATCTAAAGTTCATTAAACCATGAAAATTCCTCAATTATGCTAATATATTGCTCAAGACTATTGACGTCTATTCTTAGGTTTCTCTTTCTAATTAAAACCCCTAGAACTTATTAATTGATTTATGAATTTCACTATTAAGTTTAAACCTAATCTGAAAGATTTATGTCGACCTATCTTTAAGTTTGTATAAAACTCCTTTTAATTATGCTAGAACTATTCATACAAAGAATTTCTCAATCTTAATTGCATGAAATCACACTTGAATCAATATACCAATAATATGAATTCAAGAATAATAAAGAACACATAACTAAATCTAAATGAAACTAAATAATCAATTAAAATAAAATAAAATCACTACAAGGTCCATCCCAAGGTTCATTTAATGCAAATACCATAAAGAGTTGAAAATCAAGGATAACATGATGTCCTTTAATCTTCAAAAACTTCAACCTAGATTGATAAAAATCCACTCTAAAAATTATGATCATGGAAGATACACAAGTATCAACACAGGCTTATTGATGGTTGTGTACTTCAAAAAAATATGTGACACTTTTCCAATGCCAACACATGCATAAACATGGGCATGTATTGTCAACATAACCTATTCATCACCCAACATAGGCATGGTCCTTATCAACACAAGTGTGGTTTAAAGAAATTAATCAACACACCTCCAAACACTTGTAACAATGCCATGTACTTGTTATGCACTTCATGAATTAGTCAAAATAGCTATAAATTGCTCCAATATTGTCTGAATTCATTTCTTTTGCTCCAAATGAGAGAATTAGACCTAAAAACAAAATATAAACAACTTAAGCACCAGAACAATAAAAATACTCAAATAAAAATAATTGCATTAAATACAAGCCTTAAAATATGACCAAATCGTCACTTATTAAAATATTTTTCCAAGCTAATAACCTGGGCAAGGATAATAGTTGCATCATCCATAAAGAGAGGTAATAGGAAATAAGGTTGATAGTCAGGTTAAATAATTTAAATGTTAGTTCCTAAAACAGAAAGGAGTTGCTAGCTAGAAAAAGACTAATGAGTGGAAGGACAATATTACTCTTAAGCTAAAGTTAAAGAGAGAAAGTCAAAAATGGGAGGTAGAACTAAGCAGAGATATGGAATAAAGACCAATAAAGACCAAAATGCAAGGAAACAAGTAGGCAATAAGGAGAGTAGTAGTTAACAAGCAAGCAAACCTAAAAGCCTTATATTAGGAAGCCATTAAAGGCAAGAGATATATATTGGGCAAACCTTTGCTTAACTAATTTTTCTAATTTTGACAAGTGAGAAAATCTAAAAAAATAATCCTAATTTTTTAATAAATAATTCATAAAAAATAACAATTTCTTTTATTTTATTTTAGTGATAATTTACAACTAAGATATACATTATATTTTTCAATATTATATTTTTATAAATTAAAAAGAAAATTGGATTAAAAGAATAGTGCTTCTGATAGAGTCACAAGCTTGAGTCTTGAAAAAACTTAAGTTACTCAAGTGCTTACAATAATTTAAGAAGAATATATGCTCCTATTCTATTCCTTATACAATAAAATCTCTTGCGAACTTTAACTTATATTCTTTCCTTATATAACAAAGTCTCTTATAGCCTTTTACTCTTAACTCTTTTTCCAGGCTATCTACTACTGCTTAGATCATAGTTTCTTCACCAAACAAGCATCAAATAATCTTCTTATCATAATTATGTTAAATTCCATCTTGAGTCCATACTCCCTTGTATTAAAGATGTTCCTTCTTCATTCTATTTAGTTATTCTTGAATCCGTCTTTTAGCTAGATCTCCTAATATGGGATTTTTTTTCTATATTAGCCATGATGACTTATAAAAAATGTACTTTGACAAGAAATATGTTGATCCTAACTCTTTCCTTTCAATATTCTTTCATTTCTTTCCGTTCAAATAGTATAAGCGCAACATCTTAAGGTTATTTTAAATATGGTATAATCCTCTTCCTTTAGTTATTGCCTCCTTAAAGCACATGCCACTATGTTATCCGATTCAATCTCTATACAATAATGATTGAAAAGATTCTAAATGTTTAGACATAACATCTTTGAATAGTCATATTTCAAAAAAATATGGTATCTTGATTCAATTTGAATATTTTAAAGTTTAACAATTGGATTGGTGCTTCTTGAACTTATGTTTCTATCTAGAGTGCTTAATTTTTCCCTTATGGTAAGCCACAAGATAAAAGACATCTTAGGTTGGTTTTGTTTAAACTATACCAGTTTACTCCTATGTACCTTAGGCAAAATATCTATGAATATTTGGTAGCATGATTATAACCCAATACAACCATTTTGGTGTTTATTTAGACCGTACAGGGTAAAATGTCTTTAAAATGTAGAATCCTTTGAACTTGATATGCTATACATTGCCGTTTATAAGCTCCTTAACTTTTGCTTTAAGATTAAGCATATGACTTAGGTGAAAAGCTTCAAGAGATAGGTATAAATTTCCCAACTCATACCAATTATCAAACTATAGCTATATATTTTCTCCATTCCAAGTCTTGTGTTTAATTTCAATATAACTTTTTCCTTAGCTTAAAAATTTACACTATAGTCCTAGAAGTGTTAAATTTTCTATAGGCTATTGTTCTCTAAATAGTGTGTGTGAACCAACTGCACTCAAAATGCATCTTTATCTATGAGGAGCTTCCAAATTCTTTTAGTAAATAACACTTTGTTGGTGATCTATATTAGTATTAGGCCTCCCTCCTTTTTAGTAAATCCTATATTAGCCTATTTGACTTTATCACAAGGTTTCTTATGTGCATCCTCAATCCATAAGAAGATTTTCGTCATTATTTCTGGGGATTTTATAGGTTGTTTGTGATACCATATGATTATTTAGAATAGACTTGATGAGTTGCAACCTCCTTGCATATGTTAAAATATTGTTACACCAATGCATAATTCTCTTCTCGAACATATCAAATAAAGGTTTATAATCTCCAAATGATGGCCTTTTGGTTGTGATAAGGCACCTAAATATGTGAAAGGAAGGTTTTTGATCTTTAGTCTAGAGATTGTAGAGAGTTATTATGCTTGTTGACTTGCTCCGACTGATATTAACATAAAGTTATTATCCTTCTTTAAAATGAGACCTGAAAACTTGTTGAATAAGTGTAATGATCTCATTATAATGCTAACTGAGCTTTTATCAACCCTATAAAATATAAGCAAGTCATTTGCAAAAGAAAGATTGAACAATCTTAGTCTGGCACATTTATTATGAAATTTAAAAGAGAAATCCATTTTGATGTTATGATTAATGCGTCTAGTTAGCACCTCTACACAAATTAAGAATTAATATGATAACAGTATGTCACCTTACCTTACCCTCTTCCTCATTTTTAAAATACCTTGGATGGTTTTATATTTAGTAGGACAATAAAAGAAGTAGTTATACTTATAAACATTATTTAATCCAAGTGATGAATTTTGTGAAAAACCAAAAAAATCCAAGGAGTGAATAATAAATTCCCAATTGATTGAATTGAAAGCCTTGTGAAAATCTATTTTCATGGCATAACACTTGATGGTGTCAATCCTCTAGTAATTTTTAAAGAGCTCATATGCTAAGAATGTCCCTTATATTCCTTCCCCTGACATAAGCTATTTAATTGGCTCGGAACTATCATTTTAAGTAGTCTCTACATTATGTAGGATTGTGCATCTACATAAATTTGCCTTTGATCATCCAAATTTCTTGACAATGATCAATAACTGCATCACTAGACTTACAAGATTTTTACCATAGAACAACAACATGGCTTCCCCAAAGAGAAGATATAGGGTTAAAATCTGCATAAAATTTTCCACCTTATTTGCTTTATCTTTTGACTATCCCCATCTTTATTATTATTTCTTGCTTGTATTACCCAATCTTATGTTCCTCAATGTTCAGATTAATGGTTCATCCTTAGGAGGGACAAGCTAACTGTTAGCATCTTTAGTAGTGCTTTGGGTTTCTAAAAGAGGACGTGTGGATTTGAACTTCGGTATGAGAAAGTATTTGCCTCTGGAGTAAAAGAAGGGTTGTGAGATAGGGTGTAACCTATGAAGCAGCTGCTATAGATCGGTATAAGAGCATCATTGGTTATAAGGTAAGCTCATTTTGGATTTACCATCTATTTTAAAGAGCAATTTGGCTGGCTTAGCAATTCACCTGATGGTATTCTTGGTTGCTTACCTGGAGGAGGAATATTCGAAGTCAAATGACCCTATAGTAAAAGGAAGCTAGATATTGATCTTCCTTGGTCAATTATGTATGACCATTATATGCCTTAAGTGCAAGGTTAATTAGAGATAGTAGATAGAAAGAAGAACAATATTTCATGTACAAAAGGATCATAGTTATTGGGAGTTGATACATGGAATTCTACATGAATTTAGGTGGAAAAATATGATTATTACTAAGGAATATGTATTAGTTAGGAAACAAAAAGAAGCTAATTTATATAAGCTAGCATCTGCTTATAGGCAATCAGGACTTGCAATCTACAAAAGGATGAAGTTAGTTAGTGAGTCCGAGATGTTGTCTGAGGAGATTGTAGGCCACACTGGATTTTATCATTTATAGAAGTAAACTACTTACAAAGGTGGTTCATTCCTCTTGCCAGTTTTTCCCTTCTTTGATTTCACTCATCTCTTTGTGTTTCTTTAACTATGCTCCCATAAGACCTATTATTTGCTTTTATCTGTTCTGTGTCTTATTTTGAAGGTTAAAACCCTCCAAACCCTGAGCAACTTCTACTCGTGATTTTTCCAAGTAAAGTTACAAAGTCATCTGTAGGGGATGATGTAAATAAGGCTTATGGAATTTGGAATCAAGTGAAAGGTAATGAGGGGAATGGATAAATGCAATTGAAAGAATTAATAAGAAATTAATAGCATCTTCTCCTAACTTTGATTAGGAAATCGTAGGGCTAAGAAATAGTAGTTGAGATTCTAAAAATGGATAGTAAAACCTTGTATCTGTATAGTAATTTGATTCACCAGTAATCCTATCTAACAATTAATCAAAATTACAAACTCATGTTACGAGCCATTGCGCAGATCGATGGATAGAAAAATTCTACTAAAGATATGGCAAAAGTAGGGTGATTCATGCTTGATTAGAATGACTTAATAGTGTCTGGATTCTAGTTGGGATATGTTTGTTATTGATTTGGTCAAAATCATGTTGTTGTTAGTAGTTTTATTAGTTAAATTTATGCGATAGTAATGGGAAAGTGGTTCGTAGACATGTTATTGAACTTATAGTAATGAAATAATAAGAGAGAGGAAGTAACTTTGTTTTTCTTTCTGTATAAATGTAAAGTTTGAATCATATGGAAGTAAGAAGTATCTTTCCCTAAACATTTGCTTTTATAAGATCCTTCTCTTAAACGAGCCCTTAACAAATTTCACCATAGGTTGTCAAGGTTGAAAATCCTTTAAGCAACATTTATTATAGGAATTATAAGTTAATTTCTTAGTTTATCACCCTATAAGTCGAAGCAAAAAATGGGCCTTTTTTATCCAAAAAAAGGTTGGCTTTTCCAATAGCTTATAATCACAGTTCGAAGACTTTTTGAAGATGTATTAAGAGGATAAACAGAGAGAGTAAAAAAAAGTAACTTACTGCTCGAAAAGAGGAGTTATCCTACGACCTTACCATTGCTCATTGTGAAGGATAGAAGTTAGCAATGTTAACCAAATCGTAAGAGAACATGCTCTAATGGTATAGATCCCTGACAATAACCTATCTAAGATTCCTACAGATGGATTTCCCAATTTATGATGGAAACAAGACCCCTTGGCATGTTTAAGCTATTGTGACTCATATTTTTTCCATCAACAAACGGTATAGGATGAGAAAGTGGGAATTGCATTCTTTCCACTTAGATGATGAATTATATTTTTAGTTCCTAAAGATAGATCGAGATTGACATGGCATTATGTAGGAGAAACTCAAGAAATAATGTCATCTTTGTTTTTCTCGTACACTTTAAAGCAACAAATTAGGAGAATTATGCAAGTTAAGGAAAATAGGAATATTAGAAGAATATCAATGTTTCTTTGAGCAGCTCGTGGTTAGGGCTAAGTCACTTACCTAAGAACAGGAAGTTGAAATGTTAATCATTATACTTTATGATTATCTTAAAGTAGAAGTGGAGCTTCACATCCTAAGAGATCTAGTAAGTTTTATAGGCATGCCCTGGTTTTATGATCGTCCTAGATCCATAAGGTAACCCACCACCACTCCAAAGCGCACGATGGCTATAACATTTCCCAAAACCTAGAAAGCCTTCGAGAGATTAACATCAACTGAAATAGAGATCGCAGAACTAACGGTCTTTATTTCAATTGAGATAAGGTCTACACTAGAGTCCATTAGTACACGTGTTTATTCTAGATTAATGGTGTAAATGAACTAGAGCACAAAAATGGCCTATATGGAAACCTTGACGAAGAGAAATATGGGATAATTGATGCTGGTTTAAGTAAATATCATGAATTAAACGCTTGACATCTTGATTGATTATGACAGTATCCACAATTTTTTAAGAATCAAATGAACAAATAGAATGGGGATTGCAGGGAAACAAACTAGAAAATGCAAGTCAAGGGGGATAATGAAAGTAAGCTCATTTGTTTAGGTCAATTCCACGAAATAATCATTTGGTTGAACATGGACAAAAATTTCCAGTGGATATCTTTATTCTTGCATTGGAAGGGTTTGATGTAGTGTTGGGTGTATCTTGACTGCAACCGTTAGGGCCTATCCAATAGGATTTTAGATCATATATGATGATCTTTAAACAAAATAGAATAATTATATAATTAACAGGACTCCAAAATCATGATGCTACTCTAACATTTCAAACCGCAAAGGTAGAAATCCATTTGGATAAGGAATTACAATAACCTTTGTTGTATTTTGATATCTTATTCAAGAACCCACAAGCCTACCATCATTATGCATTTATGATCTTAAAATTCTTCTAAAACTTGGAGCTAGACCTATAATGGTATGCCCTTATTGATACCCACCCACACACAAAGATGAGATAGAAAAGCAATGCCAAGAAATGTTGGAACGTGGAATTATCATACCTAGCCAATCTCTTTATTCCTTTCTTGTTCTAATAGTTTCCAAAGTTGATAATTCTTGGAAATTTTATATGGATTATAGGGCTTTAAATGCTAAAACTATAAAGAAGAAGTTTCCTATTACAATAATTGATGAGTTTTTGGAAGAGTTACACAGTTCCAAGTTCTTCACCAAGTTGAACCTTTGATTAGGATGTCATTAAATTTAGGTGGATCCTTTTGAAATAAAGATAATGACATTTTGAATACAACATAGGCATTTCAAACTTTTAATTATGCCATTTAAGCTAACCAATGCCCAAGCATATTCTAAGAATTGATGAACAAAGAATTTCAACAACACTTATGGAAATTTGTTCTTATATTTTTATGACACTCTTATGTATAGTAAAAACTAGACATATGATCTCCAGCACCTACAAATGATATTCAACATTCTTGGCACTCATCAACTCTTTCTAGAAAAATTGAAATGCTTCTATGGTTGAACCCAAATGGTGTATTTGGGCCATGTGATAATAGAGGAAAGTGTTGCCATTAACTAGAGAAAAATTATAGCCATGATATATTGGCCAAAACCAAACACTTTGAAAGGACTCTATGAATTTCTAGGTTTCATAGGCTATTATAAAAATTTTATGAAAGATTACAACATCGATTGTAGCCCCATTGATAGCAAGATTATAAAAAAAATTAATTCAAATGGATGGACGAGGCTTGCCATACTTTTATGTAGTTAAAGAAAGTGATGGTTATTTCAAGATGGGTTCATTTATATTAAAAAAAAGAAGTTATTTGTATCCCAATTCTTCATTGAACAATAAAACTCTCGCCACAATCTATGATGATAATTATGAGGGCATAAAAAAACACTCCTTCGAGTGACTCAAGATTTGGGATATCACAGGTAATCTTTTCATTGACGCTATTTAGGAACTATTTGCTTCTTCAAATATACTGAAAGAAAAAAATAATAACTATATATGTCTTATTCCTAAGAAGCAAAATCCCTCATCCATGATGGACTACAGACCTATTTCACGTTGCAATATAGTTTACAAGGTAATTGCTAAGCTTTTAGCTAACAAATTGAAGATGACTTTAAAAGATGTGATAAATCCAACTCAAGGAGCTTTCATAGCTAGGAGATCAATGGGAGACAACATTTTGCTCATACAATAATTAATGAAAGACTATAATTCTAGAAGAGTTATCAAAAGCTGTATATTTAAAGTTGACTTATTTAAAGCTTTTGATACTATTGGATGGGAAGTTATACAATCTTGCTTACTAGGTCTTAGATTCCTACAATAGTTTATCAAGTGGACAATGGGATGCATTACAACAACTTCCTTTAGTATTCTAATAAATGCAGCACCTACTCAATTCTTTAAGAATACTAGGAGAATAAGGAAAGGGGATCCTCTTTTCCTTTACCTTTTCACACTGGTTATGGAAGCCTATCCAAGATTCTTAATAAACTCATTTCTTGCAATGGAAAATTTTAGTACCATCTTAAACGTAGAGAGTTGAGGACCAGTCACCTAATTTTTACTGATGATTTAATGTTGTTAAGTGGTGCTGACATTCTATCGACTGGAATAATCCTAGGTATATTAGAGTAATTTGCAGCATGTTGTAGACTGAAAAGTCAATGACAACGAGAGTAATATGTTCATTCCTTCTAATGTGAGGAATCAATCAGAATTAAGCAGGAGTTTAGGTTGTATAATTCAAACACCTCCATTTAGATATCTTGGCATCCTTATCACCATTGTTAAACCAAAATTCATTGATTGCATTCCACTAATTGAATCATATAAATCTAGAATCAATGCTTAAAAAATATATTTCTATCTTTTGCAGCTTGACTAACTCTTACCAATTTTGTTCTCAATAGGCTATATGTAAATTGGAGTGCTCACATAATATTTCCCAAAAGAGTCATCAAGAAGATTGAAAGGAGTGTCAAAGCCTTTCTATAGTCTAGTAAAATAGAAAATTCAAAGGTGTTAAGGTCAAATGGAAGGAGATATCTACCCCAAAGAAGAAGGGGGTTTGAGAATTATTCCTATTTCTCTTATGCAAAAATTTTCTTTTGATTAAAAGGATTTGAAGGCTACACATTGAGAAAGGATCTTTGTGGATTGATGAATTATATCTTAAAAATCAAAATTTCTAGCAGTTGGAAAGAAAAAGGGAACATTCTTGGTACTTCTCCTATATGCTAAAATTCAGAAATCTCTTATACCTTTGGATCAAACACAAATTGGGGAATAAGGAGAATATTTAGTTCTTGCATGAAAACTAGAATGATCTTAGTCCATTAATCTTGAGGAATGACATCCTTCATTTAAGAAATAGATTTCCTATAAATGCTAGAGTTTCATCACTCATATAGCATAGAGAATGGCATTATAATTTTAAAGGTTCCTCTTCTTTATCAATGTATCTACTACAACTCCATTATTTGCACAAAGAGAATATAATCACTTAGCTAGCCAATACCAAGGGTTTTTTACTAATGACTCTTGCTACAAAATCTACATAACAAATTTGGAGAATATACCTTAGTATGAATTACTTTGGAAATTTACCTTGAACTCCAAAGCTTCCTTAATCAACTAACTAGTTATTAAGAACATGATCAGAACAAGGATAGATGGTTTGGTACATATGACCCAGTAAAGAAGTGAAGGAAGATAGAAATCATCTCGTTTTTTATGCAAGTACTCCTAGGTTGTTTGGAGCAAGGTGTTGCACCTACTATTAGAGCATTGTCAATTAAACAAATGGAATAGAGTCTTGGTTTGGGTGATTAAGAAGGCTAAGGATCTCAAACAAAATGAAGAGCTTTTCAAAATTGCTTTCATTTTAACAATTTACTCAATTTGGAGAGAAACAAATAACAGTCTATGCAAAGGGGAAGCCATTAAAAAGAATCAATTAGCTAAAAACACTCTAAATTGGATTAGAGAGATCATTTTAATAAGGAATGCACAAAACAAACTCACTCTAGATATGAAGCTCAGATGAAATCTTTGAGAGCTTGATACTTTACTCTTAGGAAATGTTGCACTGATCATGAGCAAGCTTTAACATGACTTTCATTGTAATGGTGTAATAGCTTTGCTAATGTTAATAAAATATTTCATTCATCTTTCAAAAAAATTAAATTGTATTTAACATATTTTCAATATTGTAATATTATTCTTTAAATTCATGCGTTATAGGAAGCCCCATAGACTTTTTAAAGTAGGGCCTTTAAGTTTGTAATGCAAAATTTTTAAAAATTCTTAAATGTTTCTTGAAATTATAAATTATAAATAATTATGCATTTAATTTTTTATTAATTATTGAATTTCTTTCCATATGTTTATGAATATCATTTACATATTTACAACTAGAAAGTACAAAAAAAATTATATTGTGATGTAAAAAATGGAAAGTTTAGAATATTGTCCTAATATTTTTATATGTTTATTATTAGATAATTATTAATAGTTTTATATTTTATTAAATTCATATTTTCAAAATGTAAATGATATTGATTCAAAGTTTAAATTTTTTTTAGGAGATGGGAATAAGTTGATAAGAAGTTTGAAGCTATATAATTAACCACTTATTAATATGTATATGGTTAACTTGGCAAACCGGAACATATTAGTAACTAGAAAAAGAAAAAAAAGCAAAAGTGATTCTCATAGTTATAGCAAGAAAAATGGGAGCAACCTAACAAATATTTACAAAAGTTATATAAAATTATTTTTAAATTAAATATATACAACCATTTTAACTCTCTCTAAAGAGTGTAATTCTTTAATAAAAACTAATATCTTTTAATATTTATTACAAAATTATAAAATGTATAAAAATGTTATTTAATATTATAAAATTAAATAATTTATGTCTACATAATGTTATACTTACTAATTTGATATAATTTTTAACTAACTATTAGTAATAAGCTACCATAAATAAAATATATTAAATTAATAAATTTAAATATAAATTATTTACGAAATTTAATTCTAATTATAATTTGACTAATAGAAAATTTTATGTTATTTTATTGAAATGACAATTACGTCCTTCTGGAAGGCTTAAAATAGAATAATGTCATCTAGTGAATTTTCGTAAAATGATAGAATACTGTCATCTAGTGAATTTTCGTAAAATGAACTTCATATTCTTAAAAGTAATCAAGCTTAAACATCAAAGTGTAAAAAGATGGTTATGTATTACAGCTTCAGTTGCAAGATTAGGATGAAGATTAATTGTGCTAGTGAAACAAAATGAAGCTAACTAGAAGGGATTTGCTTTAGAGATAAGCCCAACCATGAAATATCCTCTAGCATCTTTTCCTTTTAAAGGATCTTCTCAAGTTCTTCAATTTTTGCTTGCAAAATTTTGCAATCGGCTAAAGATCTTTCTCAGGTAATATTTCATTAAACATTTAAGCGTGTAATGGTCGGGTCGGCCATATTGGGCCCGGACTCCGTCAAAAGGACTCGTGGGTCGATCGGTCCATTTTACAAAAGTCAA
>JAOTBA010000001.1:6081565-6106738 GCA_025629845.1 Erythroxylum squamatum | reverse complement strand
ATTAAAATTGTTAATTTTAGTTAATATGCATTATGTTTTATTAATTATACCAATTGATTTTATATATTTTAATTTTGTATATACCAATTGCATTTAACTTTTAAAGTTCTAACTTCTTACAAGATAACTATTTATAATTATAACATAAAATTTTCAATTGATGAAAATTGTCCAAAATCCAAATTCAATACCAAAGTACCAAACACAACTTACAATTTACAAAACAACATACTTTTATTTTCAATTTTCAATTTTCCACAATCAACAACAACTCTACTATTACTAATCTAATATCTATATTACTATACCAGACTACCAACCAATCTACCCAATTTCAAATTCCAATTTCCAAATCACAATTACAGAAATGAGATATGTAATTTCAACATTAATCCTTCAACATTGCTGAATTGTCAAATGTTCAATACACCTTCCGCATAGCATAACAGAATCAACTTCAACTCTTCATCAATCACAACATAAAAGACAACCCCTTCGAGCAGCTGCTTCAACTTCAACTAGGCTTCAACAGTTCAACTTCAATTTTCATTCAGGTCAGCACAGCAGCAAGCATTCGCCTCCAATTTCAACTTCAATTTTCAACTAACACCAGCAGAAAACACAAATATAATCGAAATAAGGCTTCAACCCTTCAACCACGGATACGAATTTCAACTTCAACTCAACACCAGAAATAAACCAATTCATCATCCAATCCATCATCCAACACAATAAAATGTTAAATCAAGTAGAAACAAGTGGAAAACACGATAAATAACAGATCTTAAAACACAAACCCAGAAAAAGCCTTCGGTGGATCGGTGGCCGGTGATGTTGCGACAGAGGGAGCCGGCGGTTGAGGGAGACGACCTGACCTGACGAAGACGCGAGGCAAGCCGAATGGACCAGACCAGGGAGGCGTCGTGGACGAAGGTAGGAGATCGGAGACGACCACGATTCCACGATAAAGGAGAAGAGGAGGAGTCGAGGAGACCACCAGACCAGGGGAGGGACGGCGCCGGCTACGGTGACTCCAAGAGGCGAGAGGACAACGACCGACAGAGAGAAGTAATGAAGATCGAAGAGAGAGATAAGAGGGTGAGTGAGAGGCGGCAGAGAGCAGAAGGCCAGAAGCAATCGGGGGTGGGGGTAGATTTTTAGGGTTAGATTTTAATTTTTTGCAAAATGGTCCCTAAAGATTATAAAAATTACCAGAATGGAACGAAATTTTCTGGTATCGGTGGTACCGGCCGGTACCGGCCGGAATTTGACAACGGTACGCCGTACACCCGTACCGGTACTGGTTTTCAGCCGGTACGGTATGAAATTCGTTACTTTGCCTAAGTTCCAGTCGAAAAGGTTCGAACTTTAACACTCCCATGATCAGCTCAGCCCATCCGCCAGGGCGTAATAGTTTTAAATGTAAACAATCGAGCTCTCTGATCAGATGTTCTTCGTTGTCTTTACTAACTTCCCAACAAACTTTAACAGTAAACTATAGACTAGACAAAATTTTTTAATTTCACAGTAGTTTAACCCACCTCCAAGAATTTTTGAAAACCTTAAGAGAAGCCAAATGGACGGCACTGAGAATTTGTCTTGCTTGTTGACAATGGAAAGTTTTAATGTGAAATTAGAAAAGTGTGACAACAAAAAGAAACATCAGTTTTTTGCTCTTTAGTCAAACAATACTGACAGAGCAATAGATTACTCATATCTACTCTACTGATTCCGTCTCAAAAGTGCTTAATGGTCTAGACAATTGAGAATTTGCTTTGCTTGTTTTTCGTGGAATGATTTTGATGATTGTTTACTATTTGAAAAAATGCTAGGAGTGCTGATGTAACAGATGGTAAAATAAAAAATGAAAAAAAATTGTTCAATAGAAGAGAAGAGCGTATTAAATAAAATTCATCAAACTTAATCTCTACACTAAGGATCAAAATTGGCTAATGATTTTCATGGAAGGAATAACAATGTTAAATCGGCAAATAGATAGAGCAGTAGCATGCTTTTTTATAAACACAATCAATGCTAAGATTCAGAATTTCCTACTTTCAACAATAAATATCTTAGAGTGTTGAGAATCAAAAGGATACAATAGAGATATTGCATTGTTTTACACGAAGAAGCCTCCAACATTTCCAAAATAACATTCTATCTCCACTCTCCAGCATAAAAACTAAAAACTAACTAAGAGATGTCTAAGATTCGTAGTTTAAGGCTAACATTGCATAAGAGTTTGACTCATCTAATATACGAAAAATGACATTTGGACATAAAGCTATAAACAGTTACTCACTAACTGCTATTTCCTCTTTTACAAATACAAAACATGTTACCAAGGCATGGAAGAGAATAACCACACTTCTCATTGCAAATACAAAATCCCAAATTGTTTGGTTTGATACCAACTCCCAAATTGTCAAAACCAAATGTTTGTTGTGCCTATCAATCAAAATTGCATTTTTAATTAATTAATACAATTATTAATAAAATGTAATGTTAACATCAAATGCAATAATTGAAATTAAGAAATAAATGTAAAAATAGTACCATAAGTAAATTAGTCATGCGCATTGAAGGTGAGATATTAGTAGTCAAACTTTGTTTATTTGTTTATGCATGAATGGCCTAAAATGAAAATTCAAGTCATTAGAATATTATTAACATATTACAAAAAGAGAACATTACAAATGCTACCTGAAAATGTGGTTTACATATAGAATGATGTTGAGTGTAAACCATACTTGTGTTATCCATAGAAACACCAAATGGTTGCATTTGCTATGTGTCATAACCAAGTGGTTCAGACATAGAACATTCAAATCATTAGAAGATTATTAATAGACTACAAAAAGACAATATTAGAAATACTACTTAAGAATGTGATCTAGAGTCTCCAAACATAGAATGATGATGAGTATAAGCCATACTTATATCATCCATAGAAACACTAAGTGGATGCATTTGCTATATGTCATAATAAAAAAGGAAAAATATTAAAAACAAGTAAAACAACCTATGCGACATTTTAAATTACTGAAAGCTAACCTGAACTTGATTTAATATTAGATGTGATATGGTGGACATACTGACGTATGTGGTATGGTGGACATAATGACGTATTTTGGGGTTTTTCTTCGAAATCCTAAATAGAGTATTTATACCAAAAAAAAATTGAAATTATCATAATGTAAATAGTATGCATTAAAAGGTTTTAAACATAAAATCAGCAAAAATAAAACCTGAGTATTGGAAAGGGGTATGGGTGTTGAAGCTACCATATTTGCTGAAGTCTTGCATTTTTTAACATAATTTCTTTTCCTTGAACTTTTCTCTAAGCCACCCTTCAATCTTTTACTTGACGTAGGTTTTGTCTTTAGTTTGACATCTCTAACCCTATTCCTTTCACCAAAATTAATCTCACATTGATTGAAGAGATTTATTTCAAGATTTGAGCATTGGGTCAACTCTTCATCTTATGACATTAGGTTCTCTTCATCAACTAATTCTTCACCTTGCAACATCTCATCAACCATCTTCAACATATTGAGAAGGCGATCTTTCACAATTTTAGAAGTATCTCTCCTCTCTGCTACTTTTGAAACCAATCACATGCTTGAGGTACACAATTCTTTATACTTCATACTTGACAACATTTTAGGATCAAATTCCTTTCATTGATTATGGAGCTTTTACTATGAATATATCATGTTTTTGGCTATTGTGTCCTTTTCAAGATATACTGACTCGATATTCTTAAAATATTTTTCAAGGTAAAAGCCTTCAAAACATAAGAACATAAAATGCTAGCAAACTCAAACTTTTGATAACTACAATGGACTTCATCATTTGATGAATCATAACTAACCATATGAGAGTAACTCTTCCCTATAGGAGTGATCTCATATTTTTTAATTGTACCATCTTCACCACAAAGAAAAAAACTAGAATCATGAGAATTATTACATTTAAATACTTCAGGTTTAAAGAAACTAGCTACATGCTTTAAAATTTGAACAGGTGCTGACAATACTAGAGTGCTTACATTAGTTCTAAAATCAGCTTTCAACTCATTAAATTGACGATCATCAATAAGCCTTTGGAAGTGATTAAAAATTTGTAAAAAGTTACGCTGATAACTCACATACCTTTTTACAATGCTATTCATGCTCTCACTTCTTTGTTTGGTGGTCATGTCTGCACAAAACATTTGGTGTCCATAAACTAAAGCCCTTTTTTTTCCTTTATATGAAACATACATTTCAACCAATCATTATCTTGAAGTTTATATTTTTGCAGCATCTCATTCCATATGTTGAAAAAATCTTCTTCTTCAAACTCATATATGAATGAGCTAAAATCTCGTGAAAAATCCTTAAATTGAGAAAACACACTGCTTTTTGATAAATGTGCCAGATACAAAGTCAATGATGAGTTTTAGGCCATCTTAAAGCTAATGCCTTTGCCATCATCGTATCCTGATTAGTAAGAATAGTTGTAGGCTTTTTCTCAAATATGGCTCTAACAAATGTGTCGAATAACCACTCAAATGTAAGATTTGTCTCATCATATAGTAATGCAACACCAAAAACTACAGTTTGCTTGTGATGGTTTACACCTATAAACAAAGCAAGCGGACGACCCTCACCATTTTTCTTGTAAGTAGTATCAAAACAAACAATATCACTAAAATCTAAGTAATCATTCCTCATCTTTATGTCTGACCAAAATATATTAGTTATCAAATCATCTTCATCCACTTGAATTCCATAAAAGAAATTAGGATCTTCAAATTGCATTTTATGCAATATTCTAACACGCCACCTGTATCCCCCTTTTCATATCTTTTGTTCTTTTCGATCTTAAATAATTCTTGTAATCCTCCGAAATATCCTAAGATTATCTCTCCCACCTGCTTGTCTCACCATAAGATCATGCGATGCTTTTGGTAGAATTCCCACATCATTATCCATTTGAATCTGCATTGCTGCAGCAGATGATATCTTTTTATGACTTCTATGCAAATGTGTTTTATTAGGACTTGAAAGATAATGATTGTGATCCTCAATAAGTTGAATCACTTGAAATTTTCCATTTTTCATACCATTAACTTTCATTCTTGCTTCACAACCAAATCTTGTTTCTGCACGTGGAGCTCTTACATACATATATCTTTTGTCAAGCATCCTTTTATCTTCAGCACTACAACAAAACAGTTTACTAATCAATTTACCAGATATATCTTTATGACTTTTGCTCCTTCTTATTCCAAAGTTGACATGTTTGGCATACATTAAATAATATTGAAAAGCTTGTTCTTACGTCTCAAACTCCATGCCAATTTTAGTATTAATTCTATTGGAACAAATTAGTGGACTTTGTTCAAATTCTCCTTAGAATTTAGATACATCAAATTAGTTGTCTCGATATTACTGCTCTCATTGTCAATGCCAATTTCATCAATCTTATGTTGCTCCTTCTTAAGTTCATATTCTAATCGGCAATATGAAGTAGATCTACCTTCTATCATTTTGTTTAATACTAAATTTGACACCTGCCAAATTCACAAATGATGCATTATTAGACATTGTTTTCTGATAAAATTATTAACAAAAACTCAAGAGAAAGGGGAAAAAACATTCAGTTTGATTTGTATGCATAAGAGATAAATACTCCTTAATGAAGGAGTACAATACAGAATGTTAGCTTTCCAACATTTCAATAAATATAAAAGACAAAGTCATATTCTTAATATGAAACCCACTCCATACAAACATAATTCTATTCTAGGACATTTAGTTTGAACAAGACAATGAATGTCGGTCCACTCCATACAAACATAATTCTATCATAGGACATCATTTTGGAACATGCAATGAATGTCTGTCCATCATGGCGAGAGAAAAATATAATCTGTAACCAAAAACTCCCCTATCAACCTTATGAAGTGTAGCAATATAGTCAATGTAATACAGAGATGGACCAACGTTCTTATCATAACCAGCTAGAAGGATGTTCACAAAGTATGGGTTTTGAATTACCAAAAACCACACTTGTCAGGAGATATAGAAGGTAAAATGTTGATACAGAACTGAAAAATATTTGGCATAATTCATAAATCATATGGAAAACACATCTAGTCTAGTATAATTCATGAGAACACTGCAATGCACTTGTCAAAGCAAGCTAATCACTTCAGAGATCATAAGAACAAAATGTTCAATATATGAAACAAAAATCAGCAACTTCTTAACAGTGTAAGATTTTTTGTTTCGAAAAGCCAAATTTATTCACAACAATTATTAGAATCATGATACTGATTTTACAAATCTAAATTCACCGCTCTAAACAGAACTAGTAGTGCAAAAACTTTAGAAGAAGAAAAGGTCAATCCATTTTCTCTAAGCAACATCTGAAATGAGTTATTTAGAACAACACATGCCTATATTTTTAACTACGGGGAAATGAACCAGCAAACTCCTGGCAACATATAAGTAATGAATCCCAATTTATTTAACCCACCCTAATAAACCCAAGTTCCTACCTTATGGAAAAAGCGAAAAGAAAAAGTAGATAATCACTTGAAGCAAATATTAACAAGCTAATTTACTAATGTAATAACCTTACAATCCTAAATTTGCACAAAGATAACAAATTAAGAGAAACCTACTTGCCTTTCTAAGGGTAGTACCTAATTCCCCTCTATTAAAGTTGGAAGCAGTGACGATGGTCAATGGAATCCTATTTTGAAACTGATACAGAGCCACGTTCTTCTGTATGTATTCTGTGAACTGAACTCTAAAAAAAACCCATAAACGAAAGAGTTGAGAAATATAAATAAAAGAGAGATTGTTTTGGAAGTAGCTTCTCAAGATTGGCAAGATGTTGCTAGTTCAATTCATACAAAACAAGTTTTACAAATTGTGAAGTTAGTAAAGACAACGAATAACATCTGATCAGAGGGCTCGATTGTTTACATTTGAAACTGTTAAATTCCAATTGAAAAAGATTTAAGTTTTGTCTTGGATGGGCTGAGCTGATCGTGGGAGTGTTAAAGTTTGAACCTTTTTAACTGGAACTTAGGGATGGGCTAGTGGGCACTAGCGAGAATGAAGAGAGCTGCGGTGAGGAAGAGAGGGGGGATTGAGAGAGAGAAGATAGAGAGGGGGGATTGAGAGATAGTAGACAGAGTTATTGGGGAACAAGAACTCAAAAAACAGAGAAGATGGCTCGGCTTAACTTGAAGCTTAGCCATTTAATGTAAACAGTAAACACGCAACGTACCGAGGATCAACTTTGAATTTTTAAGCCCAAGAAAATTTTCAATCAGTTGAAATTTTGTAAGTAGAACAACGACGTTTTTGTGTTGGACAGAGTTAGACAGAGTAAGATTAAATAGAGGATCTGGACTCTTTACATTGGATAAATTAACTGGTGATTCATATGCCCACATTATTCCTATATTTATGTTTGTCATGGAATGGAAGTTGTTTACTTTTTTATTATTATCATTATCAAATGGTCAGTGAATATAAACAAATATAACACATAAAAATAATTTAAAAACATATTATACTCAAAATTATAAATAATAAATTGCTACTTTCTCTTCAAGTTATAAGTTTATTAAGATGTACTTAATGGTGCAAATAATGTAGTAGGATTTATATTATAAAATTTAAAAGTTCTATTTTGGATTTGTTTTATATAAATTGTGTACACTTATAGTTTTATAATGTTTATATAATTATTTTAAGTTTTTTGAAAGTTAAAGAAATTTTACGAATTTGTGCATCTTTTAATTTATGTAGTGGGATTTAAAGTTTTTCTTCTTTCACTGTTCTATTTCAAAAACGTTTCTCTTTTAATTTAAGAACCATCCTCTTTTTTCATGTTATAGGAAATAGTATATCTGCTAATTAGAGGTAAAGTTGTATGTTACTAAATCTTCTCAAACTCTGCATATTAGCAAAATTTTTACTAAATGTTGTTATCATCCCCGTCGTATAGCAATCAATTATCACAAGATTGTGTTAGAATAGAATTGAAATATAACTAAGGTTAAATTTGAACAATATTTATGGGTAAACTTCATGTCAAATTCGAAGTTTACGAGGATATATATATATTAGTATTAGCCTTTATTTATATAACTATTTGATTAATTTTTTAATAATATTATTAGCCTTCGTTAAGATAACAAGTTTCTAAAATTACCAGAAAGGACTCTGTATCGGGAAACAAATATATTTTTTGCTGCCTTGGTTCTGAAGTTATGAATATCTTGACGTTAGTATTGATCGTAAGACCACGAAATGTGAAATTCCTATTAAATACAAATCTAACTTGATGATTAAGGAAGCTCTTTTTCAATGCCTACTTGCTGGGCACGGTGAGACATCCCCCTAAAGTCATTATCAAGTTGGATTCTAGGGAAAGGATAGAATACCTTTCTTTTCTTACCATCCAATATATGAATAAAAATTTATTTCCATTCTCCATTTATTAAAACATACGAGTATAGTTACTTTTGAGAGATTGTTTTAAGAAGTTGAGATATAAATGTTGTGTCTTTTTGGTCTTGTACTAAAGAAATAAAGTTATTGTTGTCCCCAGCCACAAAGCATGTAGTTATTCGACTCCTACAAGTGTACCTGATCTGTTTGTTTCTTGACACCAGATATAAAACTATCTAACCTGCCGATCAATACAAGTTTCTAAACTACAGAGAACAAGAAAACTATGTATTATGTTTTGTCTCTTTTCCTGTAAGCTCTCATTTATTACCCATGCTCATCTCAATATAAAATTGTCATCATCAGAAAAAACCGGAAACAACTTAAAAATAAGCATAGAAAGGCAAAAGCTATTACCAAAATCTCAGCTTTTGGGCACTGGAGAGAACTCAAATAAGCTGATCAGTGACGTGTTTGATTACGAAGGGGGATTTCCTTGATGACTTTTCGGATGACTTAGATGATGAAGCCTTTGACTTCTGCCCTGCATTCACTTTTGAATGTCAAGTGTTGTAGTACCACTACAGCACCTTGAGAGCCTCCCAACTCAACTGCTCTTTTATCCTTTCTGTTGGGACTGTAACGAGGAAGCTTCCCGTCAGGATCTAGAGAATAACCTGGATTGGCAGGGTTTAGGAGGCTTTCTCTTTTTCAACCTCATGAGGTGCTTCAGCAGTTCCAGTTATCATGCTTTGCTCCAGAAGTCTTTTCCAGTCTTGCCAGTGGTTTCAGTTGCTCATAAGTTTCTGCTTTACCAACATTCACATGAGTAACAGTACTTACCAAGCCAACCAAATCCCTATGCTCCCATGATTTCTTACAAGATCCTCATACCCTGAGCTTGAAGGAAGCAGACTCTTGCAATTGAAAAAAAAAATGGCAGAAGCACCACTGATATCTCCAACCCGTTCCTTAAGGGCCGGAATGGTGGCAAGCTTGCGCTGAATGTCAGTTATCCTAGTCAGAGACTTCGCGGCGATTTGGTGACGTCAAGCATCTGCTGCAACTTGTGCCTTGCAATTAGAATAAACTAGGACCTATTTCAGCAAACTGTTCAGCTTTACCAGCCTTATTCTATCCAAAGAAAAGTGCTGCTTCAAGCAGTACCGGCACCACGCCTTCAGTAAGCATGTCTTAACAGTCTAGCAACAAGTTCTCTTGCCTGTTAAACATTGGCCTGTTAGATCCCATCAGCAGAGAACGAATCCTTCATCTCTTGACCATCATGGAGTAGATATTAAATCACAAGAAAAAGTACATAAAAATTGAAACTCAGACCTTATCCATCTTATTTCATGGAGAAGTAAAAGCACCCGGTTTCCATACATTGCCCCTTTTGTTTTGGAGAAAGCTTGTTAAGTGCCCGAGAGAGCTGTAAATTCTGTGCATCTTTTTCTTACAGCCGATCAAGTTTTCTCAGGCTATCTGACACATCTTTGGGACCTTACAAAGCATCAAGATTACACAATGCCACTGCAAACATCTGTTAGGTTTCTGTTAACAATGTCTGTGTAGGGGTCCATGGCTTCTTGTGATCACCCTAAGAGCTGATGAATAAGATGTTTCTATAATTCCCATTTGGAGAAAAGCCAGTACGACGAACTAATGATGAATGGCCAGTGCTTCAAGTAATTGCATTCGTCATACCTGTTGAACATGTGCCCACTGGACAAGTATAGGAGCCAATTCCAATCTCTATATAATCATCGGAAGTTCTCTTCCATCATTGTTTCCTGAACGATTTCTGTCAACAAAAGGAAAAAAAGAAAAGAAAAGCAGAGGAATAATCTGTTGGCTTTGCTATCCTTATATTATATTCTGTTGGCTTTGCGATCCTTGCTTCTCGAGAGGAGGATTATCACGCAAACCAAAACTCATCTAACGCACTTTTTTATGATAAAAGGTTTAGCAAAAGTAGTGCTAAATAATAAATTAAAACATGCAGATATCATAATGAGAAGAATGCAATAAGGAACAACAACAAAGAAGCACATTTGTTCTCTAAGCGAAGTAGTGTATCGCCTTCCAGCACTCAACAAGAGTTGTTCTGCATCAGTATGTTTGACCTTTCAATCAAGGAGCAAGCACTATTGTCACATGGTCAAAACTGTTAGATGGTTTAATCCGCTGTGCTTCCATCATTGCCTGTACTTCAGAAGCCTTCCCAGCCAATATCAAAGAAGCAGCTATATTTATTTCCTCTGAATCAATTTTTGATTATTGAAGCTTCTAATAAACGTCAATGCAAGCATCCATCTTGATCTTTCCCATACGATACAGAATGTGATTCTAACATCAAAGCGTCTGAGTTCCTCTCTTGGCTTTCCAAAGTATCCAAAGCCTCGTTCAACTTGTTTTTCTTGTATAGGTAGTAAGCCTACTTAAACAACAATCACATGATGATCAGGTGTGTATTGACATTATCAACGCTATGGTACTTCTATAAAAGTCATCACCCCTCTTTTAATAGGATAACAATTTTATTTAAATTTGAATCAGGAAACAACCACACACCGAAGAACCTGTGAACTAAAACAAAAAGGAAAAGAGCAATGTCCACGTTCATAAACGGAAGTCAAGTGGTTTCTCCGCCGATTAAAGTGTCATAATAACCTCTTCAGTTCTAAGGATGGCAACAGGCCAAATCGAAACCAGACCCAAATCATATTTAGACTACAAGCAACCCAAAACCCTATCTGTTAGAGAATTTTGCTTTATAGGTTCGGGCCCAGAAGGAATACTGGAACATAAGTTAAGTGCCTTGCAAATAGGGATCACGTCACAATAGGTTGAGTTGACCTCAGGTCAACTTGAAATTTTTACTGAATCAGTTGTTAAAATAATAAAATATATTATTTTTAGTCAATTAATTATTCAATAAAAAGACATTTTTTTTTTGTTTAAACCGATTTGTGTCAATCAAATCGAGTTAGACTAATCCTTTTAAACTTTAATTTAGCCTAAAATTTGATCAAATTCAAATTTAACTCAGTTGATTCTAGTTTACATAGAATTTAACTTAACAACCTTATTAACAAGCCTCCTAGGGGTGGTCGAGTTGGTGAAGTGGAGGGGCATGGGGCCAAACGATTCTGTATTCAATTTCCCTAATCTACGTTTTTTCGATTGAGCATATCGTACAAAGCTTGCCTAGTGTAGAGGACCCGGTTGACGTAATTTGCAGACTATTGCATTAATCCGGAGGTTTAGTCAGTGCGCATCTAAATGGTAGCGACTGTGGGTTCTTCCGTTTGAAAAAAACACCCTTATTAACAAGTATGTAACACTAATCATAATTGTATGTTCAAAGAGAAAATTTTTATCAGGAACATAGCAATAATCATTCATTGTTCTTTCTACCTTCAAATATGCAAGAACAAATCATCAATGGAGGTAAAAAATAAGCACAAACATAAGTCAAAGACAAGAGTAGTCACCTTTGAAACCTTAACACATAAGAGTTGCACAACCTACAAGACAATTAAAGCATATATTTGAACAAAAATATCCTAATAAAGAGGAAATAGACATTCATGAAAGATATATAGGCAAGCATCCAGTTGGAGTATTCACAAGTATAAAACTACTATAAACCCTTACAGATCAAACACTCAATAAAAGCTCAAATTCTTAATCCAACTTTCTTTATTTCCGTTGTCTTTATACACCTAATAAAGTTGGAAAATATGAGAAGGTTATAATTATCATCCAATTTTTGTTACAATAAAAATCATCAATACTTCACATCACCTAGTCTACAGCAGTTACAGGCACAAGGACACATTCATGGAAATATAATTGAAATATAAATACAGGCAGAGCAAATCTGAAGAAGCGACAGATTGATGTTGAGGATAATTGCCCATTACGTGGACATGCCCAAGAGGATGAAGACCACATTTTTCTTCACTGTGACGTGGCTAGTTCTGTTTGGCGTATGTATTCGGTGAACTGGCACGTGTCTCCTACGGAAACCATTTATCCCTGGCTTGCTTCTATTATGGCCGGTTGTCTTAAGGCAAAAGCAGAGGAAGTTTGCATGATTTTATAGAGTATTTGGAATACACACAATGAAGTTGTCTGGAAGCTAAAACACCAGGACCCATCCAGCATTCTTCATCGAGCCACCACCATGCTTTTAGAGTGGCAATCTGCTCAACACCGTCGCATAATTACACCCTCAACGACTCAACCATCTCATCCCAAATGGCAAGCCCCAATGCCGACCCATTTTAAGTGCAATGTTGATGTGGCGCTTTTGTCTTCTGGATTCTATGGCTTAGGAATGGTGATCCGAGATTGTAATGGGTTAAATTGTGCAGGAAAGATGATGCTTATGCCGGGTTGGAAGGATCCTTTAATTGGAGAAGTGTTGTGTTATCGAGAAGCCCTAAGCTGGATAAAAAGCCTTGCCTTCTCTCCGATTTGTGTGGAAACGGATTGTCAAACTATTACCAAAGCTATGACATCCTCTCAAAACTGTCCGTTTCCGTCCTATTTTTCGATGCTTATCGATGATTGCAAAGCTCTTCTTAAAGAGCATCATTTTATTTCTACCGCTTTTGTGAAGAGATCAGCGAATCAGGTTGCTCATAAGATAGCTAGGGCGGCTGATTCTATGCCTGGTTTCGAATGGGGGGTATGCCCGCCGAGTTTTTTGTATGACGTTTTATCTTTGGATATGAATAATAGGCGCTGAGCTCACAGAACAACGTTTCAAAAAAATACAATAAATTGATTAAATAAATATATGATTATTGCCAAATAGATATACCCTCATCATTAAATATTTTTTCCAACGAACTTCTAGAACAATAAATGACTTCCTCTACATTTATAATCTCTATGTTTGTCATAATATAAAAAGAAAATATAAAATCATATAATAGATAATTATAAAAAGGTTAATTATAAAAAATCTCGAACTTTACTCAATTTTATTATACTAGCCTAAATGTAATTTTAAACCATATATTGAGGAATTCTATATATGGTTTAAAACAAGCTTCCAAACAACGGTACTTAAAGTTTGATGAGGTTATTACCTCATTTAGTTTTATAGAAAATAAAGTTGAAAGATGCTTGTATTATAAGGTAAGGGGAGTAAGGTTATCTTTATGCTTTTATAAGTGGATGATATTTTAGTTGCATCATAGTATTTTCTCTTAATCTAATTGTACAGATTTTATGTATTATGACAATATATTTTTATATATATTGATGATCATTATTTTTTCCTTAGTCATACAATTTATTACACATTTCTATAATACAGGTGAAAGTCTTAAGATTTGTGTTGATCTTAAACATTTTAATAGTCATTGGGTATATATACAAGTTGACCTTGATCCAATGTCTTTGCAGATACATTAATAAATCCATGGATTATAAGACATAATGAGATACAAATGTTTAATCCTATAAGGATTTTCTCTGATACGATTTAGCATTCAGTAAGAGAAAATGAATCTCTTTATTGCATTTTAGCATAACATTTAGAGAAATTAAAACCGACAAATGGAATAATTATACATTTTAAACCATACATGTATCATTGTAGTTCGCCACACTCTATTTTCTCATTCATTTTAGTGAGGTGCTAGACATGCATGATTTTATTAGATCCATGTCGTATATGACAAATGCATTTGATAATTTATAGTATCGAAAGCCTTAACATACCAAATGATGGACTTTCATTATCTTTAGATCAAATGTTTTAAATTGTTTGACCATTAAATTGATTTTCTTAACCACTTTTATTGTTGCTTATTTTCATTAGTTATCTATATTTGTCCAAGGAAAAGAATGTTAGAAAATTTAAAATTCCTATTAGACAATTATTAATTACGATTTTTATAAAATTAAGGTTAAAAAATTGAATTTGATTCGAATTAAAGATATTAAAAAACCCATTAAAAGATCCAGTTAAATAGGCTAAAGTATAGTGACAAAAATGGGTTTTAATTAGTATGGGCTAGTTATTTATTGGGCCAATGATAGGGAGACACAATAGGGTTACTACAAATAGCTCATAATACCTGTTTAAGTAAGTTTGTAGATGTACAGTTTCTCTGACCTGTTAAGAGGCACATGTATTAAGAAAGGCCCAAAAAGATGTTAACAACATAAAGATATAAAACTTTCATAGAGGTTAAATGAAAGTTTCAATAACTTATTTATATGTAGAGGAGCTTGTTCAAGTAGTTCATCCATTTGTTTATTGAGCAATGGATAGAAAACAAGTAATTTTTGTATTTTCTCTACTTACACAAATTCATCGTTGATCTTGGGCCCATAGTTAAAGTTTATGTTATGTCTAACATCAGATCCATAACTTGCCTTGAAAATTCATGACAAATAAACTTCTTCAAAAGATTCATCCCATTTTTCTAACTATTTAATACGCCAATTTGTCTAGGTAATACTGCACAAAAAAATGGAAATTTCATAATGCTTGTTCCTCTTAAGATGATATGAATTTTAGTTAGTTCTTTATAATAAGAGTTTGATGGGAATAAACTATAGACAAATCATTTGAAAAGTATTGATGATTTAGGTTTTTGTAGAAAGCATTAGGTTCTTTCGTCTGTGTTCCACATAATGAATTGCTACCTTCAATTGACCTTGTTTTTAACATGGATAAAACATCAACTAGATTTTGTGTCTAACCTGAGCTTCTAAATCCCTTCATCATTATTTTTTATGATGCTTGGTATTTCAGGTGGCTGGGGTAACACTGTTGATGTCGTTAAGAACTTGATCATACAATCTATAAGGTTATATTGTCGATTATCTTCCCCGCTCTGCAAAAAAATTCGAGAACCTAGTGAAATCAAGCTTTTTGTAGTTTGTATAGGGAAATTGAGCCGAGATCTAATCCTTTATGCAATGAAATCCAAGATCATTTTGTTTTTGATTTTCTAAAGCCAAGATAACTTAAAATTCTTTAAAATGATTAATGCATAAATCATAATAAAGCAAAAACCATAATTTGTACCTTATTTCGAAGCTTGATCATATTCTTAATTTATCCCTCTAATCATTTCTCAAATTTGTCCATTTTAACCACTGTGGTTGTATAAGTATTCGGCCTTTAATAGTATCCACAAAACCAGTTAAGAGAGCTCAACAACTATTATAGAGAGGGTTAGGTAAGAACTGCTAACTTCCTTAGAGCTTAAGCCTATTTATAATAGTTTTATGACATTTTAGTAATTTAATTAAAATTAAATTCTAATTTTAATTAAACTTTAATTAAAATTACAAATAATTCAAATTAAATATCAATTATGTCCAAATAAGATATAATATCTCATATTGATCCTTATTTATTAAATGTCTCATATTTAATCATAAAGTTTATCAAACTTTACAATCAAATCTAACTGGATTAAAATATCTTTTGTCCTTCAACCAACTTTTTATGTGTGACTCATTAGGTTCCTAAATATGTTAGTAATTGATACAAATTATAACTCTAAATCATATTTAAGATTAGATAAATTAAACTCCTTTAATTTATCTTTAATTAAACAATTTATATCCTAGATTAACATTGATGTCTAGTATCACATCATGACCACCCAAATATTTAAGCATGTCAAAGTGATTTTGACTATCCTTTCTGTGCATGATCTTTTCGTATAATGCAATCCTTTCATCATACGATGTTCTGATTAGCCATAAAGCAAGAAATTAATGCGTACTTTATTTCGCGTCTAATCATATTAGTTCTTCACCATTAGCTATTGATTCAATTAATAAAATTTGTAAACTATTTACAAAATGTCATTGCTCCTTTTCCAAGGATTTCTTGAATCAATAGTGATAGAGAACAACAAAATATTATCCCTAATTACTTTAGGGTGATGAATTATATATTGATCACTCAACTATCTATATATAGTTCATGCCACATCCAATAACTACTGACTAAACTGTCTATTATTAAAATAGGTCATAAATAGTATCAAAACATAACAATCCCTATAAAAATAACTTTGAAGATCTCAATTCAAAGAATCGCATATAGAAAAATCATTTTGAGAATTTTCATAAAGATACAAGTAATGTTTCAATTGGATTTCTTATATGGGATCAGTTTAATGAACTTGTTCCTGAACAAGTACTCACATGTTTGTTTAAGTATCTCTATAGTTTAGTCTATGAGATCGACTACTTCCTTCATAAGAAAAAACATATTGTGTGCTAATCTTTTTTATGTTCTAGTAGTATTCAGTCTCAATAGAACAATGTCTGTGAACAATTTAGGAAAAATATGTAAATTCAATATGAATCTCATAATTGTTATCTCATCATAATTTCATTTGTAATGTATATTTATTTCATAGATTTTATCGTATACATTTAAGTATGCATAAGATAAATAATATCTTTAAATGATTATCATTAAACTACAACTAACCGATTGGTTGTAGCTCACAAACCGACAGTTTTATGTTAAATGTTCACAAGATATTTAAAGATCTTAATCTTGAGCTCTTCAGTGGATGCTTAAAAAAGAAAATTGAGGTAAAAATGAGATGTGAGGCCGCATGGAAATGTATAGAAGAGCTGCCGACTATAGGAGTTGCAAGTAAAAAGTAGTAGTTACTTTGCGGACTACCAACTTCACAACAGGAGGTTGAGGTATATGCCACTTATATTGCAAACAGTCAATTATTTGATTGAGATGGGATTGGTTGCATGCATAATATTTTTGTGGTGATTGAATGTTCTTAGATTGTCCATTTGTCTCTTGCTTTAAAGTGCAATATGTTATAATTTAGCTAGTTTCTCGTAATCATTACATCTCTCTTTCACAACAATGGTACTCTGCCTTGTTTGGTCTCTCTCCCAAGGGAGTATAGAACTTGTAAGTTAACGATCAATAAAGTGTCATTTCCACCATAAGTTCGTTATGAAATTACAGTTCTTGAGGTTGTTGATCTGCTATTGTCTCAATACGAGTCCTTATATTTTGCCTTTAAAAAGTAAGTTGTTCGAAACCTCAAAACCTCTAAAGCCTCGTCAGCTTGGAAATGGCCGTGACCTATCCTTTGAAGTTCCTGGACATCGGTAGACATCTTTCAGAGATGACACAAGTAGCAAATCTAATTTAAATTCCCACTTTTTTTCTTTCATCCCAAATTGTCGGGGAGATTATTTAAGGGTTGCACATTCTTATAAATCTCAAGTAAATGTTGAAATAACATAAGTATTATTTGGTTTTAGTATAATGTTGCAAGAACTTTTAGGGTCTGTTTGTTTCTTTCTTATTTTTCATTTTTTGGTTTTCGAATTAAATTAAAAAAATTATTTGCTTGAGTTTTTTAGTTTCTGTTTTTTTATTTTGGTTTTTTTAGTTTTAAAAAATTATGAAAACTGAAAAAAGTGATTTTTATTTTTTTGTTGATGTTTTTTTCCATGTTTTGATTTACTATGAACTAAATATATATCATTTAATTATTTAATATATTAATTATTAATAAGAACTATGAATAATTTAATTAATATTATATATTTAATTAAATAAAATTAATTATTAATATGAATACTTTAATTTTTTAATAATTTCATTTAGTTTTCATAATAAAATTAAATGAATTTAATTTAATAATTATTAATAAATTTAATTAAATTCAAGCAGTCTTCAAAATATATAAGTTTCAATTAAAATTTGATTTAATAATTAAAATTTCAAAATAAATATTAATTTTTAAATAAAAGTTAATTTCCAAATTGTTTAATAAAATAATTGTTATTAATAATTTATTAATAAATATTATATTAGATATTAAAATACATTTATTTAATTAAAAATAATTTACCTTTAAATTTTATTTAATAAATATTTATTATGAATAATAACAATTTAACTATTTTTATTTTTATTTTTAAAAAAATAATATGCCAAAAAAAAGGTGGACACCTGTTGGTCATGGTAATTAGGAATTCCAGGATAAGCACTTCCCAACATGAAAAGCAAGCTATAGAATATATGCTGGGACATATCCATTTTGTCAGACCTGCCCTCCTCCCATTCATGTTTTATGACTAAAAGGACGATTCCTTTCAAGGTGCGAGGGACACCTTGAACAAGGCAAAATGGTCAAAAACTTCAATAGTTTCTCTAATACGAAAATCGGTTGAAAGATTTCAATTCAGTAAACATCTCGAATTCGAAGTATGTTAAAATAAGATTTACGATCCAAAAGTGGCCTAATATTGAAAGGTATTTCCTAGACAATACATTTATCAACATCAAAAAGAGAACAGAATTAATAAGAGAGTGTGTTTTGCTCGCTTAGACTTTTTTTTAAAATTATCTACAGGTTGTTTTAGGAAGATGTTAACTTAAGAAAACACATTTAAGCCATTTATATTTAGATTAATTTTTGCTCCAACCAAACAGATCTTTTGTAAAAGATAAAATTTTAATTCTAAATTTTAAATAGCTGCATACATAAGAAGATTTAAATATATGACCTTATTTAAGTCCAAAAAAAAAAAAAATCCTATGGGAACTCACGTGCACCTTAGGATTTGTTCACTTAGACTTTCATTTATGCATTCTCTTCGCATATCAGAGGAAGTTTTGATTAAACAGTTCAAATCTCATCCACACTTTTATACACAAATATATATATCAAATCAAGTGACACGACCCTAGTAATAACAGGTGCTCCAACCCCATTCGCTCGTCTATGTAACGTAACCCTCAGTCTAAAACTCTATGCTCAGTCCCTTTCTTTTTATTTTGCTCTATCTTCGTATCGGTTCTGTGTCCCTGGAGGTGGGGTCCAAAACAATCTTAAATAAAGAGAGACGAAAACTGAAAACTCTATTTTCTCTTTGAAGTCACTGCTTCATGTAAGTATCAATCATTCTTTGTTTTTTGTCTTCTTTTTTAGTCATCTGGGTTTTGAATAGCTTTTCATTTTGTACAATCTCTATTCTCCACTTCAATTTCGCTTCTTTCTCAGTTCCCACTCGCTTTCCCGTGTTTTTCTAGGTGTTGGATTTTGTTGGTAATGTAATTTCGTTGATTTGGATTGAACCCAGATCTTATTACTATCTGATTCTTTTTTGCGACTCCACCTCGGAATTTCTGGTTTGGATGATTTTGTATGGAAAGTTCGTTGCTGTTGCTGTTTTAGTTTCTTCATCTGGGGTTGGGTTTTCAATCTAAAGTCAAAAAGACGTCCGCCTTACGATGTTGGGTGTGTTATTGATAGATAGAAGAGAAGTATGCAATTTTGCCGATTGATGATTTCTGGGTTTTGATTCATTTCTGCAAAGGAGGGGCTTTCTGTACCTTTGATCTCAATTCGTCATACAGGGCTTGTTTTTCTTTGGTTTGATGTGGTTTTTATTCATATGTTGCAGTTCTTTGATTGAGAACTGGAGGTATTTTCCCTTTTGATGACTAAAATCTGCCGTAGAGGTTCCCAGGACGATTAGCACGAGTTGGGATCCTTGTATATGATTACTGAGTCATGATCAAACAAATACTAGGAAGGCTTCCTCGGAAGCCTTCTAAAGCATTGGATAATCGTGAATACGGTGGTTCATCTGTTCCTCATTTAAACGCTTCTTCTGCTAGAGGGAACGATTTTGTGAGTAGTAGGCCTAATACTTCTCCACCTGGCCCTGATTCTAACACTCAGGAAGGCTATAGCCATGGAAGTAAACCAAACCAGGTTTCTAATTCAAAAGTGTATAGAAATTCAGTAGCTGCTCCTTATGAAGCATTGCCAGGGTTTAGAGATGTTCCGAGTTCTGAGAAGCAGAATTTGTTCATCAGAAAGCTGAATTTATGTTGTGTGGTCTTTGACTTTACTGATCCGACTAAGAATTCAAAAGAAAAAGACATCAAGCGGCAGACATTGATTGAGCTGGTGGATTATGTTACTTCAGTAAATGGGAAATTCACAGACACTGTCATACAAGAAGCTGTTAAGATGGTATCTGTGAATTTGTTTAGGTCATTTACACCACAGCCCCGTGAAAACAAGGTTTTAGAAGCTTTAGATATGGAAGAAGAAGAGCCTTCAATGGACCCAGCATGGTCTCACTTGCAAATTGTGTACGAGTTTCTTTTGAGATTTGTTGCATCTCCTGAAACTGATGCAAAGTTGACTAAGAGGTACATCAATCACTCTTTTGTCATCAAGTTGTTAGATCTTTTTGATTCTGAGGATCCAAGGGAGAGAGAGTATCTAAAAACTATTCTTCATCGCATTTATGGGAAGTTTATGGTGCATCGACCATTTATCAGGAAAGCTATCAATAATATCTTCTTCGGCTTTATTTTTGAAACAGAGAAACACAATGGAATTGCCGAACTTTTAGAGGTTTTAGGCAGTATAATAAATGGTTTTGCTCTGCCACTAAAAGAAGAACACAAGTTATTCCTTGTTCGAGCACTGATTCCTCTTCACAAACCAAAGTGCCTTCCTATGTACCATCAGCAGTTATCGTACTGCATTGCACAGTTTGTGGAGAAAGACTGCAAGCTTGCTGATACTGTTGTAAGGGGATTGTTGAAATATTGGCCCATCACTAATAGTTCAAAGGAGGTCATGTTGCTAAGTGAGCTGGAGGAGGTGTTGGATGCTACTCAGCCAGCAGAATTTCAAAAATGTATGATACCTCTGTTTCGTCAAATAGCACGTTGCCTGAACAGTTCACATTTTCAGGTAATGAACAGCTGAATACTTGTTTTTCTCCAGATAACTGGTCTGTGTTACCATGTAGGATTTGAAAATTTTCTGCGACTCATGCATTCAACTGTTATCTTATGTTCTTTTCTATGCCATAGGCGTATGTTCTCTTCTATGCTATAGGTGACTCATCTTTCAAAAAGTATACTTCCTTTCCTTCTAACATTTAGGAGCACCCACTTTTCATTTCGTGTTTATATCGTTTTTGGATTTTCTATTTTTATTTATCTTTTGCTTTCGCCAATATAGTGCTGGCATGTTTACCTTGGGTTGAATTAGCAGCAGAAAAATTTCACTCAAGACCGCTAAACAACTAAGGACTTTTCTGGTAGCTGGTAGACTCAGGGGCCTGATGTAACTGGTTCCAATACCTGTATGAGTAGGGTTCACTTCTTTTGTCACTGCGTGATACTAATTGTCGCATTTTTTAGGCTTTACATTGTATGAGCAGTTGTGGCTTGGGACAGCAAAACATGTCTAAATGCGATAATCTTTTTGAGGGGTTACCGATATTAACTAAACATTTCCTTTGCTGATTTATCTGTTCATATTCTAATCCAAATTATGATAAGATCTCCTAATTCAAGTAAGCTGTGCTGGTGACAGTAACTCTTAGTACTCAGGGTTATACGTACTTATTTTGTGGGTTTGATGTTGATTACAATTCACTATCTTTCTATTATGGGTGAATAAAAGGCATAAGCAAGGTAGAACCATTCCAAGCTTCTTCTAAAGATTATTCTTTTTATCCATGGCTTTCTTATGTAAATTGCAACTTAATTCCATTTTGTGCCTCTACAGGTGGCTGAAAGGGCTTTGTACTTGTGGAACAATGATCACATTGAGAATTTAATCAGGCAGAACCGTGGAGCTATACTGCCAGTTATTTTCCCTGCTTTGGAGAAAAATGGATGCCACCACTGGAATCAGGTTGTACAAAACTTGATAGTTAATGTTCGCAAGATCTTTGTGGATATTGATCCTGAGATGTTTGAAGAATGCTTGCGCCAGTTTCAAGATGATGAAGCAAAGGCAGAAGAAATCAAACAGAAACATGAAGCCACCTGGAAGCACTTGGAAGAAATTGCTGCCACAAAAGCTGCAAGTAGTGAAGCTGTGCTGGTTCCTTTTAAAGTACCCTCTCGAACATGTTGAACTAGATTTAGAACCTCATCCATATGTTTCTTAAATTATTTGATTTGTGTGATTGTTTTTGCATCCACTAGATGATTATAATGCTTTAAGAGCCTCCCTTTTGATGGATCCACTTTTTTTTTTTTGCTGCACCCTTTTTACCCGGATGCCAAATCCTGATGATTGAAGTAACCATTGCATCATGCTTGCGTAGATGGATTTGCTTTTCTGAAGTGGGTATCACCAAAAGGTACACTTTTACAAAGAGTTAGAAGCTGCAGGCATTGATGTAGAAGAGACAACTAGTAACTTCTTTTTTTTCCCCTCTTATGAATGAGCCACTAGTCACAGGTAATTCATGCATTCTGTGATGAATGTTGATTCATGTCTGTTCTTCTATAGTTGTGAGTCACTGCCTATAATTATGTAAAATATATATCAACATTGGGAGACCTTCTGTTAGAGTGAATTCTTCTCTCACAGGCGAGATAAATCTGGATAGGTCTAACTGATTTCACAATTTCGATCTCCTTTGCTTTCTTTAGGGTTGGAGGGGCAAGGGAAGGGGGATATCCAGAGAACTATGCGAGACTTGTAGGATTAGTCATTAGTCACCTGTATTATACTTCTGCTTAGTTATTTTCATTCTCCAGTTGCTCTGTGGTTCTGATTGTTGTTAATAATATGTTATAATGACAGCATGACATTTTGTTTTCTTGAAACAAGAATGCTCTTTTCAGTTTGCGTTGGTGAGTTGGGGGCAGAGAAGCAGGGAGACAGTTAATTGAAGTTTACTGTCTGTTCCTTGTTCCTATGAACAGCCCTCTCAAAAGCATTGCTGGGGATTAGTAGGGCGTCCCAGAAAAGCCCTTTTATTTATGGCCTTCCCCATTGTTGCACCAATTTAAGCCATGAAGGCACTCTAAACTCAACTCTAATGGCAGATGAGCACTAGGTCATTTTGGCTTTTGGTTGGGGTGTCTGGATTGGTTAGCATCACATACTATGGAAATTTAACTAGCGTTCATTTGACATTTAATCCTTGCAATTTAAGAAAAAGCCGATGACTCCAAAGAAAGGAAGTAGTACTTTTGATACAGAAGTACTATCCAATCCTAGCAATGACTAAAAGGAAGTACTCTAAACGATTGCCGCAGTTGACGTGTGAAGTTTGCGTCAAATACATTCTAGGGAACAATTAAAGATTAAATGTTGTTTTCCAATTTTTACTTATCCGCTCTTGGAGGAGTTGGATTGACAACTGCCTATCCAACTGGTAAGCATCCAAACATTCATCAAGAACGTTTGTTTGTTCTCACCTGAGGCAAACATCCTCAAAAGCTTCCAGAGTCAACGGGGGTTATAATAGTAAAGATTTCTCCTGCATGAAAGTGTCAAGAATTTGCTAGGATGCGGGTAGATTAGTGATTATATTCTACGTATATATATATATATATAGTTATTTGATAGACATACCCGACTAAAAGTTATATAAACTGGTCATCTTTATACAATTGATAAATAGGTCAGTGCTTCCTTTTAGATTTTCAAACTAAAACAGTTGAATGACAGTTTATTACACAAAAGCCCATAACATAAGAACTCATAGCATCTTAAGTTTCCTGGATCATAATAACTCGTTTTATCATCCAAAGAAAAGCTATGCATATATTAAAACATCAAATATATGTATCGTTGTTGACGAAGACAAGCATATTTGGAGACATACCAATGATGGCATATTCAAAAATGAGTCCGGCAAGATGTTAAGCTTCAAACATCTGCCTAAATTGTCTTGAACCAAACCAATTTGGTTTGGTTCAATTAGATCAACTCTCGAGATGCTTTGACCCTACGGATTGCAATGAAAGGGAAACTAAAAAATGTTGACAAAATTGCCAGATATTTGCATCTTACCAACTGGTGCTCACCATGCCAACAAGCTGAGGAAAACATTGAACATTTGTTCTTCAAGTTTAACTATATCATAGGCATCTGGAAACAACTTTTCAGAAGATGCTTGATAACTGAAAAATTAAATAGCCTGGATAGTATTAAAGCTTGGCATTCAACTAGCAAACTCTCCAACAACACTGCTTATAAATGTTTCTGGTTAGTTTTCTCATCAACAGTTATAGCAACTCGGGATGAAAAAAATTACAGGATCTTTCTAGATAAGTACCTCTCTGTCAGGACGGATCCATAAATTTTTTTAAGTGGGAGTAAAATTTTATTTTTAATGAAGGCAAATTTTTAATGAGGTAAAAAAAAATTTAATAGGGACAAAATTTTATTTTTTAATAAAAAAACTTAAAAATAATAATATTTTAATATAAAAATTTTTGGAAGGAATGCACTTGCCCCAATGTACATCCGTCCCTGCTCCCTATGGAACACTTTTAGCAAATAGCTAGTGCAATATATAAGGCTCCAAGTTAGCATACAAAACCAAAGATTTCAGGACAATCATTACCTTCTTTCCTTTTGGAACGTCTAGTTTCTTTTCCTTTCCTTAACACTGCGTTTGGTTAGCGTCTCCGGTAGCGAGAGACGGAACAGAACAGAACGGAACGGAACAGAAACTGGGGGCAGAGAGCTGTTTGGTTTATGGTGGACAGAACAGAGAATCTTGTCTCCGTCTCCAGGACAGATGTGTTTGGTTGTAAGGGACAGAGACAGAAAATAGTGCAAATGACGAATATGCCCCTAGTCTTTAATATGATTAGGAAGATGTAATTCAATGGTATTTTTATTATGAATGGTTTGTAATTCAATAGTTTGTATTATTA
>JAOTBA010000001.1:6042882-6059800 GCA_025629845.1 Erythroxylum squamatum | reverse complement strand
ATTTTAATTATCGTATTATGACATGTTTGGGAATTGCAGTTAAATAATAAGTTGTTGTTTGCATGTATTCAATTCTTGTTATACATGAATAATTATTATAATTAATGATATATTCAAAAATTGATAAATTGTTAAATAAATTTATTTCATAAACAATATTTATTTTTTATTAAATCAATAATAATTTACAATTTTGTTAAATATTACATTTGCAAAAAATTATAAAACAAATGTAAATTAAAAAATAATTATAATTCATATTAATTAAATTAAATTATTTTGGGAAATTGAAAATTTCAAAATTATTAATTCAAATTGATTAATTATAAATTTTAGAATATTCAGATAAATGAAAACAAATTCATAAATTTTGCAAATTTATTTTAAATCAATTTATTTTCGGTTAAATAATATTTATTAATTATTTCACAATCTACGACGTCTACACAACAAGACGTCGAAGAAAGGATATTTTCTGCGACGTCCTGCAAACGTCGGCATAACAAACCCTTCCTCCATGTTTACTTCTAACGTTGCCAAATATCCATCCATCTACCGACGTCTTCATACACATCGTAGAATGGTTATTTTCTGCGACGTCCTCAATTCGTCGTAAAACCTGTACAATCCTTAACGTATACTTCAGACGTCGTAAAATGTCTACACCTTTCTTGATGTCTTCAAAAACGTCGAAGAATATATGGGCCTTCAACGACGTTTTCCAACAGACGTCGTAGACCACTAATGCCTACCCTACCTTCCACGACGTTTTTGGTGACGTTTTCATAGACGTCGTAGATAGTTTTTTACGACGGTTATATTCCTTCTGCGACGTTTAAAAAACGACGCAGAAAGCCTCCTTTTCTTGTAGTGCTTTAGTTTTTCGTTGAATGGGTTTTATGTTTCTCGAATGACTAGGGTAATTACTGGTCTATAATTTATTTACTTTGCTAAAAAATATAGTATTTAAAATTAAAAAGTGAATAATCAAATTCAAAAATAAAAATACCATTTAAAATTAGAGAAAAAGTTAAAAACATATCCACAAGTGACTGTTTGTTTCTATTTTTATTTTTAATTTTTACTTTTATTTTTAAATTTAGTAAAAACTTTGTTTTTTCATTTTTTTCATTTTTATTTTTGTTTTAGATTTTTCAAGTTTTTAAAAATTATAAAAACCATAAAAATGTTTTTTGTTTTCTGTTTTTTATAATCTGATTTATTATCAACTAAATATATATTATTTAATTATATGAGTAATTTAGTTTTATACAATTTTTATAATTAAACTAAATTTATTATGTGTAATAATTATTAACAAATATAATTAAATTTTAAATATATTAAAATATATAAATTTAAAATAAAATTTAATTTACTAATTAAAATATATTTGATATAAATATTAATTTCTAAATAAAAAGTTAATTTTTAATAAAATAAAATAAAATTTATAAAATAGATTAAAATAATTTTATTTAATTAAAAATAATTTATCTTTAAGTTTTATTTAATATCAGTGATAAAAATATAATTTCATTAAAATTAACAGCCAAACATATTTTTGTTTTTATTTTAATGGAAAAAAATTGAAAAAAAAACAAAAAATCACAATAAAAAATAAAAGCCAATTCAAGACAATTTTTAACTGAATTATTATGCACTTCCGTTCTCATTTGTTATTTGAAGTTTGAAAAAGATATTAATAAACTTAAAAAAGTGAAACTCAAGACATTAAATGACAATATAATTGCTACAATTTGCAGTAATTATATTACCATTTGATGACTTTCCAGTCTCTTTGGTTGAACAAGGCATCAAATGGTAATAAAAGTGGGACTTTTTGCGATAATTATATTACCATTTGATGATCACTTTCCGACGTCTTTGGTTGAAAAAGAAATCAAATGGTAATAAAAGTGAGACTTTCCAACCTCATTTGTTGGATGACCAAGACATCAAATGGTAATATAATTACTTTTGCACGCATCAAATGGAATCGAATGGTAATATAAATACCATTTGGATTTCTTGTTCAAACAACAAATGAGGTTGGAAAATCTCACTTGTTCACGTTTATTGATGTCTTTTCAAACAACAGATGAGACTTAGGCTGCCACCCCGGAAGGGTGCCCCGCCAGGCTGCTGGGCGAGGAAAGCTACCGTGGTGAGTAAGATTGATCTCAAAAATATTCTACATCCAAGGTAAAAAAAGATCTGATAAATAGTATGGACAATACTGTTTTCCTTATAATTTATAAATAGTGGCGGCTGAATCCTATAGCATTCAACAAAAGGTCCTACGAACCATAAATGTACAAAAAAAAATCATGTCACTTTTAATTCGTTTTGCTTACAAATGCAAACCCCATTTTTTTTTATCTTTTTCATAGTTTGAGTTTTTGCCGCCATCGTTGTCAGCTGGCCTTACCCCAAACTAGCAGTCTATATAAGAGCCATGAGGTTCTTAACTCATGGCCACAATAACAGAGTGAATTCAGATTACAATGGCAATCGCACTCGAGATTCTTAGCAGAGAAACAATCAAGCCCTCCTCTCCCACGCCACCTCATCTAAAAATTTACAAGTTTTCTCTTGTGGATAAGTCCCAGCCTTCCATGTATGTGCCACTACTTTTCTTTTACCCCGGAACTTGTGACACAAATCGCAACGGCAGAGAGCTAGAAATCAACCAAAAGCTAAAGACTTCACTATCTGAAACCTTGAAACACTTCTACCCATTTGCAGGCAGGATCAAAGGAAACGATTTTATAGAGTGTAACGATCATGGAGTAGAATATATTGAGGCCCGAATCAATTGCTCTCTAGCAGAAGTTATCGAAGAGCCTGACCTGGATGGACTAGAACAATTCTTGCCGATATCTGTATTATCCAGTGAAGAGACCATCGGTTTTCTCTTACTTGTCCAAGCTACTTTCTTTGAATGCGGTGCCGTGGCACTTTGCCTGTCTGTTTCTCACAAGGTTGGCGATGCAGCCACATATAGCGCATTCATTAATTTCTGGGCAGCTACAGCTTCAAGGTCTAGTGAAGTTATGATCAGTCCTGTATTCATGGGTGCATCTATTTTCCCACCGATAGATTCTTCAATACCTCAAATGTCATTAGAGTTTGCACAGCAAAAGCCTGTCACGAAAAGGTTTGTGTTCGATGCCTACAAGCTTGCTAAGATCAAGATTAAAGCTGCCAACAAAAAGGTGCCACAACCATCGAGAATAGAAGCTGTCTCAGCCCTTATTTGGAAGTGTGTAGTGACAGCTTCAAGATCCAAGTTGGGGTATTCATCTAGGCCATCGGTTTGGGCTCTTTCGGTGAATTTACGTACAAGGTTCGTGCCACCATTGCCAGAAAACTATGCAGGTAATTATGCTGGAATGTTTCTAGCGAGACTAGAAGGCGATGAGCTAGACTTGCATTTGCATGATCTAGTTTATCGAATAAGGAAAGGGAAGAACGAAGTTTTTGAAAGTTACGCAGAAAAGAATCATGGGGATGAAGTTGCTTCTACTTTTGGTGGTTTTGTCAAAAGTCTTCTAACGCTGGCCTCAAGTAATGATGTAGACATGTATGCTTGCACTAGCTGGTGCAAATTTGAGCTCTATGAAGCTGATTTCGGGTTTGGACGTCCAATTTGGTTGAGTATTCCGGGTGCAACAGTTTTAAATAGTATAGTTCTGACTGATACAAAAGATGGTAATGGAGTAGAAGCGTGGGTGACGCTGACAAAAGGAGAAATGGCCTTGATCGAGTCTAACGAGGAGTTGCTTGAATTTGCTGCTGTAAACCCAAGTATAGTTTGAGTTGTGTTGTGGCGTTAACGTCCCAGATAATTTTTGATAAATTTAAAACGTGTTTGTTTCTAATTTCAATTTCAATTTTCTGTTTTTATTTTAAAGTTAGTAAAAAGATCTTTTTTGTTGAATTTTTTTGTTTTTGTTTGTTAATGTTAGTTTCTTTCGCATTGTCAAAAATTATGAAAACTATAAGTAGTTTTTATTTTTTGTCTATATTTTTTATCTTATGATCTCCTGTCAATTAAATATATTATTTAATTATTTAATATATTAATTATTAATATGAATTGTGAATAATTTAGTTTAATATTATATATTAAATTAACTAAAATTAATTATTAATGTGAATTATGATTAATTTAATTTAATTTAATTTTTACAGTGAGATTCAATAAATTTCGTTTAACAATTATTAATAAATATAATTAAATTTAAAATATCTTTGAAATATATATTTTTAAAGAAAATTTGATTTAATAATTTAAAAATATAATAAATATTAATTTTTAAATAAAAATTAATTTTTAATAAAATAAAATAATTTTTATTAATAAATATTATATAAGAGATTAAATTAAATTTATTTAATTAAATAATTTAGCTTTAAGTTTTATATAATATCAATGATAAAAATATAACTACATTAATATTAAATTAAATCAATCAAGTTTTTGTCTTTGTTTTTATTTTAAAGAAAAATAGAAATTGAAAACAAAACTAAAACTAAAATAAAAAATGGAACCAAACAGCTCCATCCTTAAGTTCCTACTTCCTGGTAATCTTTTGCTAATCCTTCTTTATTAATACAGTTTTAAGGTAATAAAGCAAGACACTTGAAGCATTCATTAGGTAGACCTTTGTTTTCGTTCTCTTGTTGTGGATCCGGACTAAGATTTTACCAGGTTGATTTAAAGGTGATGATGGATATATTATATCATTACGATTGTTTGCTTATTAGATATGTTGATAAGAAATAAACTTTATTGTTCTACATTGAGATCATTTTTAATTTTAAAGTAAATTTATATAAGAAAAGTTGATGTTGTGTGTGATTCATATATACAGATGTACAATCTTGGAAATTTTATAGAATATGGACGTTTCTTCCTATTTTTGGATGAGTACAGTCTAGAACACGTCATGCTCTTTTCTAAAAAGCTAAGGTAAAAACATAGCCTAGAATTTGCCTACTTATTTGTTTCATTCTTACGAATATTGATAACCACACTTATATTGGGTAAGGAGACTATTAGTGTAAAAGACATATTAGCTGCACTATTGGTTCGTAACTAACAGAGACATGATATATATGAGGAATAATTAAGATAATGAAAGAAAGAGGAGTAAAAGTGGCATATCTAAGAGGAGTTTTAGGTCAAAATCTAAGGATAAAAGGGAAGTTTAGTGCTACAAGGATAAACAAACTGAGCATATTAAGAAGGATTGTCCGAACAAAAAAAAAAGAAAAATTAATTATTTGCAAGGTTTGTTAATATAATACAGAGTGTGGCGAAAACTGTAGTAACAAAAACATGCTCTAAATTTCAACAACTTAAACTATAGGATTTATGGATTTTTTATACAAGAAACTCACATCATATGACACTAAATAAGAATCAGTTTGTATCATACACATCAAATAACTTTATCATATTCAGTTATGGGATGATAAAGCATGTAAAATAACCAAAATATGAAAAGTAAGGATTAAGATGTTTGATATTGTTAGCATGTTGTACGATGTTCAACATAATCCACATTTGAGAAAGAACCTAATCTTTGTTAATATCTTATATGAGAATGGTTTTGGCTACAAAATTGATGGAGATAATGTTAAGGTGGTTAAGGATGCATTGATTGTGATGAACGGGATAAGACTGGTAGGAAACAACTATAGATTGATAAGGAGCATAATAAATAGTAGTAAGTGGAGAAATTGTTATAGTATAATAAAAAAAGATAATATTGCATTTTAGCACATTTGACTAAATCATCTTAGTAAGCAAGTGATGACAAAACTTCATTAGAGGAGATATTAAAAGGGTTTCAAACAATGTAAGTTAGATATACAAGTTTTGTGTGTTGAATAAACAGTTTAGGGTGACAATTAAAATGAGTGATTACAAAACTAAAGAAATTCTAAACTATGTGCATACTAATTTATGGGGTCCTACTAGAGAGTTTTTGTTGATTGGATCTCAATCTTTTGTAAAATTTATTCATGATTTTTAAAGAAAGTTTAGGTATACTTTATGGAGCAGAAATTCTAGGTCTTTGAAAAGCTCAAGGCATTGGAGGCTACAGTGGAGAACTTGATAAGCAAAAAGATCAAGTACCTAAGATTAGATAATGTTATTGAGTATATAGCCTCATAGTTCTAAAAATTATATGAGGATCATGTCATTCATAAGCAATACACTATATTATTTATCACATTATAATGGTGTTTTGTAGAAGACGAACATATGTATAACTAAAAATACTAGGTATTGAATGCATGGCTCCATAAAATTTTCTAGGAAAAAGTAATGAACTTAGTTTTTTATTAGTAGATCATAACGGGCTTCATTGGATAAGAATTTAGCATAGGAATTATGGATAAGGTAGACTTTTAGGGTTTGAATGTCTTTGATTATCCCTCTTATATATCAATTTCAGTGCTGATAGGTCTAATTTGAATCTAAATTTGAAGAAGTGTATCTTCATTAGCTATCCTGTGTCAAAGCATATAGTTTTATGACCCATTATAAAATCAGATGGTGCTTAGTATGGATGCAATGTTTAATGAGAAATATTTGTTGAAACAAACATTTGTAGATGATATGTCAAGGTCAGCAAAGAGCATTACCAGCTCAAAATGGTACAATAGAATTAGAAAAATCTAGAATAGATGTTGGAGAGATTAGAAGTTCTAGTTTGGGATATAGAAGATATATGTCAACAAAAACAACATCACATTATATTCACAAATAAAGAGAGAGACACTATTTTTTTCCCCTAAATAGATATGGTTGGGAATACTTGGTATCTTTTGAAAACATCATCAGTAATAATGATCCAACTAGCTTTTACGAGTCTATAGACAATCGGAAGAAGGATAGAAGGTCATGAGCTATAGTGGAGGAGATGAAGTCTCTATAGAAGAACCAGATATGAGAGTTGGTGTAGCTTTTCAAAAGAAAAATTCCTAGAAGTTACATATATGTATACAAGAGGAAGGCAACAATATTAAGAAAAAGAGAAAAATTAAAGGTTCAAATAATAACAAAAAGTATGCATAACCAAAAGGTATTAATTACGATGAAATTTTCTCTATAGTAGTTAAACATACTTCCGTCACGATAATTATGATGTTAATATAGCTATGATATGCATTTAAAGCATATAGATGTGAAGACAAAATCTTCTTCATTGTGACTTATATAGAACATATTTACATGAAGTCGTTCGAAGGGTTTAGTTAACCTAGAAATTTTCTCTCTAGTAGTCAAACATACTTCCATTAGGATAGCGATGATTTTAGTAGCTATGGTATGAACTAGGAGGAAATGGATATAAAGATAAATTTTCTTTGTTGTGATTCACAGAAAAAACATATATGGAGTAGTTCAAAGGTTTTAATCAATCTGGAAGGATAACTTGATGTGTAATTTGAGGACGTCACTTTATAGGTTGAAGTAGTCCTAAAGAAAACGATATAAAATGTCTACCTCCTTTAGGATTTGAATTAATTGTAGGAGATGTGAGTGTAATTTTTTTTTATTATATTAAAAGTCTTGATGATGTTTCATTTTTTTAACTATATATAAATGATATACTAATTGCTAGAAAAAAAATGCTTAATGTCTATGAAATATAAACCTTATTAAAAAAGAAATTCGAGATTAAGGATTTGGCTGCTACCAAAAAAATACTAGAAATGGAGATTCGAAGGGATATAAGTTATAAAAAAATGACTTTATCTCAATGCATCTACACTGAGAAGGTGTTGGATGTATTTAAAATAAATAAATACAAACCTACCATTGCTTTATTAGAAAATCACTTTAGGCTATTCCTATATTAGTGTCTAAAAATAGATGCAAGGGTTGAAGATATGTCTAAGGTACCGCAAGTTAGCATTATGGGATGTTTAGTAAATGCAATAGTTTTTACTAGGCTAGAATTAGGTAATGCAACTAGTTAGGAGAGTAAGTACATTTTGAAACTTAGAAGACAACATGAGGAAATAGTCAAGTGTTGAGAGATTTGATAAACCATAGTATCATGTTCAATAGTTAATAGAAAATTCCTTTACTTGTAGGGTATATGGATTTAGACTTTGTAGGAGATTTACATAACATGAGATGTAATACATGGCATTTTTCTTTTTACTCTTGTAAGAGGGAATATTTATTGGAATGATTGAATCTATGGTTACATTGTCTACACGTAAAGAAAAATACATAAGAGTGGTCGAGGCTACCAAACAATTATTACGATTTATAGGACTAGTGAAAGAACTAGACGTCGATCGAAGGTCATCTATTTTAAAAAAGAACCAAATGAATCATGTAAGGACCAAGAATATAATATTTGGAAAGGAACCAGGTGTTTCATGTACGGACTAAGGATATAGGTGTGAGGTTCCATACTACTAGAGAGCTAATTGCATCTTGTTATATCTTACCGAAAAAGATTCATACTTCCAAAAATTCTATCGATATGTTGAAAATTTTGATTACCATAAAAAAGTTCAAGGCTTGCTTATACTTGATTAATGTCTTTATATATTAGACATAACTATAATTGAACCTATGTAGCGTAAATTTACAAAGGTGGTGATTATTCTATATGACTTATATACATGGGCATGCAATCTTATAGAGTTTTTAAAAGAATATGGAAATTTTTTATGTCTTTAGATAAACACAACCTAATATATGACCATTTTTAAAACATATTCTTCTCTATAATGCTAAAATAAAGCAATAACAATAACAACCCAGTAAAAGTTTCACTGATATGCAGAGTTTAAGAAGGTCTAGTAATATGTAGCTTTACCCTTAATTGGTAGAAAGATTATTTTTTTAGACCTATATAAATATATATAATATTAAAATAATAAAGTAATCATAGTTAAAAATAATTTAAAATAGACATAAAAATAATAAAATAAATGGTAAAACAAATATATTGAAATGGAAAAAGAGTTTTTGAAGAAATATATGGCCTAGAACATAGCATGTATATGCCCGTGTTCCTTATTGGAAAGAGTTACAAAGATGCAGTGAACCACATGACCTAAAATACGAACATATATGTGCTCATGTTCCATTATGGAAAGCAATGGTACAGTTATGTCTTAGGTCATGTTTGTGATAGACTACCTTATCCAAATAAATAATTTTAGGTGGAATTTAAACTCTAAAAGGATTCTAAGTCTTATTAGAGTCATGTTTAAAATAATTTGGGTATAGTAAAGGGAAAGTAGTGTAAGATTGTAACTACTAGAGTTTATATATAAATAAACTTAGTTTGATGCAATTATTATTATATTATTTAATAATGAAAACAACCACTTTTCCTCCTTACGATGTAAGCGCAATAAAATTTTTCGAACATCATTAAATTTTTCTTATATTCATTTTTGTTTCTTTCATGCTATTATATTCTTGTTGCTTAAACTTTCTCGATAGTTAAGTACAAGGTCTACCTTTGGCTCGCTATAGAAAAGGCTCAAATCAAAGAGGGGTATTAAAAAAGAGAAAAATTAGACAATGTTTAAATTAGTATAGAGCAACATTTTCAATCCTAAACTACTTTTTCACAAATCCTTTTTAGAGTTATTAAGGATCAAATCATAGTCCAACCACCATCTATTAGAATTTTTATAAAACTTTTTAGTGAGTTATAATGTTCATTGATTAATTGTATGCTTTAGTTAAGGTTCTATCTCGAAGTTAGTAACGGATCCGACATAGTACTAATTACTTTATATATTTACTTTATATATTACCCCTAAAGTGATCAATAGTTGACCTTTTGGTAAATAAGTGAAAGGAATGAAAAAGTTGTTGTACTTCTGATAGAGGATAGAGTAAGCCCATGTTGAAGCTTAAGTGTAATATCAAATTCATATTCAATAGTGCCTACTATTATTACTAATATTTGGTTACTTAGAATTGTTTAATATTATAAATTTATTATATATCTTTATTAGAAACTTTACAAGTAATTAGTATTAGAAGTTCGTTATAAGTTTTGATTAAACTTGTATTTTAGTTTAATTACGAATTAATAGTTAAAATTCTAATAATTTACAGCTTCCTAATTGTATTTACTTTCTTATTAAAAGTTACAAAAATAAACTATTGTATGAAACTATTAAGCATGTACCTTATTGTCTTTTTATATTTTATATACAAAGTTGATCTACATTCTTGTCATGCAACAATTTTGGTATCAAATCCAACTTCATTAGCTTCCATAATTCAAGTTCTGATCTTGCTGCCATCCTTTACTCCTAAAATTTGCTTAAAAACCTCCTAAACAACTTAAAATATTCTTAGAAAATCTAGAAACAACCTATATTATTGCCAAAAAGTAAGCTACGATAATGCTAAAAACCCATAAACAACTTAGAACATTCTCAAAAAAACCTAGAAATAGCTTATAAATAACTTAAAAATTATCCCAAAATAGCTAATAAGTTACTTAAAACAACCCAAAAATCACATATAAAATTTCCCAAAATTGCCCCTTTCCTTAGCTAAGCTATAATCGATGATTAAATAATATTTATTGCCCTCTTGGAAGATTAGTTAGTTCACATATATCGTTTATTTCAATGAATGCAATTTCAAGATCCATAGCCTTTTTGAATCTTTGATAGTAGATTCAAATCTCATTGGATCACAACATGAAAATATAGTGAAATAAGTGATTGGAACTTTAATTTGATTAAGTCCTATTACCTCATAATTTGACTTCCATACTAGCCTCTTTTGAATATGCTTGGCACTTGAATTTGTTGCTTCAACTTGTTCACCGAATTCTAGTGTTGCTATCATGATTTCATGAGGTTGGAAATCTTCAATTTGATAATGCTCATGAATAGAAGCTATTGGAATATGTTCTAGTTTAGGATCTTCTACTTCCTTATCTTCTTCACTATCCAAATTTGTTTTCTTGAAACATTGACCAACCATAACTAAATATGCTCTTTGTGAAAAACAATATCACGACTAATAATAATTTTCCTTATGTTAGGATTGTAAAGCTTATAACTTTTAGATTGATCATTAACACCAAGAAAAATACAAATTTCTCCTTTATGTCAGACTTCTTTCTCTTCTAATATGGTATATGGGAAAATGTAATAAACCCAAATATTCTGAACTGTCTACTGTAGGTTTTTGGTTGCTCCATGCTTCCTCTAATGTCATGTTTGAACAACAATTTTAGGAATTTCATTCAAAATATGAATACTTCAATTAATAGTATCAGTCCAAAAACTTCTTAGAAGACTACTGCTTACCAAAATACTTTACACCATATTTAGGATTGTGTGATTCTTCCTCTTACAGACACCATTTTATTGAAGTGTGCAAGTTGTTGTAAGTTGTCTCTTAATTCCATCAAACTTATAAATGTTTTCAAATTCATCTCATTTGTACTCTCTATCATGATTTGTATGAAGAATCTTTTTGAAATTGTTGACCTACTTCTTAATAAGAGTTTTATAGCTTTTAATAGCTGGAAAAAGCTTCAAACTTCTCCTATAAAAAATACACCTAAGTTTTTTACTATAATCATCAATAAACATGATTATATACCTTTTACAACCATTAGAAGAAGGATTTATTTGTCGAAACAGATCAAAATGGAAAATCTCCAAAATTTCTTTATTCTCTATGATTTTCCTTTCAGAAACTAATCTTAATGATGTTTTCTAATAAAACACTTTTCATATACTTGAGAAGTAATTGAAAATTATGGAAACCCCATTATCATATTCTTATTTTGTAGTGTTTTCAATCCACCAAAGTTTGGATATCCATAGCGAAAATGTCACAACCACCTTTTTTCTTTTACTCTTGCTAAAAAACATGAATAAGTATGGTATTGAGATGAAGTGAAAACATTCAATTTTTTTTCCAAGTTGACCTAAGTGATTAGGCTCAACTTCTCATTGAATATTTTTTAAACTTCTCCCTCAATAATGATCTCATAGCCCTTTTTTTGTATATATCCAACACTAAGGAGGTTTCTTTTCAAATCTAGAATAAACATGACATTAGAAATATTATGGATTAAATTTTTTTGGGTCTTGAGTGTTACCTTTCTTTTTACTATGATAGAAATTTTAGAGTTATCACCAAACTTCATGGAATCATGATAGGATTTTTCTAATTTCCAAAACATATATTGGTCTCCATACATATGATTGTGACAACCAGTGTCTTAGTACTATAAACTCTGAACTAGTACTTCCTTCAGTTGAAAAGCCATCGACACAAATAGTTCTTCTTTATTTACTGTATGTTTCAATTTGTCTCCCTTTTTCTATCATTAAGTCCTTAGGATATCATTTAGACTTATATTGATCGAATTCAAGACATATGAAGCACTCTACTTTTTATTTGTTAAATGGTTTACCTCTTCCCCTGCCTTTTCCTTGAAGATGATTATCATCTATTTTGAAATGCATACAACCATCTCTATTGCCTTGACTACTCCTTACTCTACCTCTTCCTCTACCTCAAAAATTGAGGATTGTGTAGACATAAAGGCCTTCAAAACTGACTCCTCTTTGTCTTGAAGCATTATTGTTTGCTCGTGAACCATCAATGAACCTTGTAGTTAATCGATTGAAAGATAATTGCGATCTTTTGATTCTTCGATTGAACATACCATATATTTGAATTTCCATGTCAATGATCAAAGAATGTTCTTAACTATGATCACATCTTCCATCTTCCCGTGAACCCATAACTTATTGACAATTGCCTTTTTCTTGAGAAGAAGTCAAAAATAGACTCTTTTGATTCCATTCAAAGCATTTCAAACTCCAACCAAAGTTCTTGAAGCTGTTGGCTCTTTCACCTTGCTAAGCTTTTAAATTTATTCTTTATCGAATCTCAAATCTACTTGGGAGTCTCCTAATTACTGAGAATGATTTCCAAGATTGAGCGTTTAATGGCTTATAATAGATAATTCTTTAACTTTAGATCTTCTAACTTTAACACCTCTAACTCTATCTTTTGTGCATCTATAAGTACTACTCTAAGACCTTGCTACACTAGTTTCAACAACATGTCAATACTCCTTAAATGTTAATAAGCTCTCCATTAGCATCCTCCAATAGTCATAATGACCATCAAAACGTAGAATGGTAGGCTACATAAATATTGGAAACCGTACATGTGAAATTTCAATCCTTCTCCGTTAATTTTAGCTAAAATTTCCATAAAAAGATCTTAGCTAGCCTTATTTTCTCTCTACCTCTCAAATATGTTGATTTAATAAAATTATCCATTTTTATAAGAAAAAAAAAGAATGAGAGTGCTCATTTAAATAATTCGTTAGTCGGCTAAGATCTAATTTTTTCAGTTAGGATGGCACACAAGCCATAAGTCTATTATTAGTACTGGACTCATATTTCATGGTATATCCCTTTCAAATAATGCAAGGCTCTAGCTGACTTTGCCTTCTTGCAGTGATAGACAGCCAAACTTTTGTCCTCAAATTATTTTCAGGTCTATTATGTAATGCGAATCAAGAAAGCAGAATGAACTTGAAGTTGAATCGAAGCATGACTCTGAACGCTCTCTTATCTTTATCAGAATATGTCCTTTTTTTTTATTGGTTTTTGATCTACTCATCCTCTGTTTACTGCCAAATGTTTTCGTAGTTCCGCCCAAGTTCGTAGAAATTAGCTGCTCAAACTCCGTCTGCGTCAATTCATTGTCAATTTCAAATTTTCATGTAGTCGCCACCCAATAACCAATGAAGACTCAGATTTCTGCAAATAGAACGACGAACGTTGAACAATGTCAAATACTTTTTGTAGGTCAAATTCGACGGTTACTCTGTTTTTAAGTAACGTGACGCCAACACCCAAGCCTGCGTTTTGTCCTTGACCACAAATTAAACCTGACAAGTGTACGGGGTTTGGAAATTTTAAAGCAATAATGATATGTTGACCACAATTGGAGCTATCGTACTATCTTCCGCTTGTCCTGATGATACTCCAAGCTTCTTAATGACGTTGGGAATGTATATATTCATGTATATATATAGTCATACTTCTATCAAATATAGTACGATTTAAACTTTAAATTACTTTAATACCAACTGGTACAGGCGGATCTAACAAAAAACCATCGTGCTTGGCTTTCTGCCATTTGCCTTGCTGTGATACATTGGCGGCTGCGGCGGCTTATTTTACGTACAATGCATCCTTTCATGTATATTTTATAGTATAGTTCAATCTAGAACTTATCGGAGTGTACAAATTTGACTCAAGTGAGGCACTAACAACTGAATTGTTTGAAAATTGAAGTATTTAATATTACATGAAATGAAGTTATTAGCATACCATGTAAACTTTTTAACGTTTTGATTTTTCCTTTTCTTATTACCAGTGGCTTGTTAAAAGATATAAATGAAAGTATTTAATATTAGTTAATAGGAGTAACTACATGGTTATTATTTTAGTGTATATATCATTAAATGACCTCTATAATATTCATGGTATTTTAGTCATCGATAATAAGCATAACGATTATGAAGGGAGGCTACCGCATTGATGATTTTCTATCTTTCTCGTCAATATATTTTTTTTTGATAAATTCGTTAATATTATTTTAAACCAAGTTATCAGAAGATCATGTAACTTTAGTTCTTTCTTCGTTTTTTTTAATAGTGGCTTGATAGAAAATAAAAATAATTCCTCTTTATTCATAATTGAATCTTTTAATTATTAAAAATGACATCAGGGACCAAGAAGTCCCTGCTTTATGTCTTCATCTTCATGCTTTTTAAGTGTAAACTCCATCTAAGAGATTTGTGCTATCAGTCTATATGATTGTATCGTTTAGATTTCCTCTTTATTCATAATTCAATCTTTTAATTATTATATTTTGATTTATCTTACCAAAAGGCCTACTTTTTAGTTATATTCTTTTGAACATTTGGGCTTTGTAGGTGATTATGATAGGAATTATACCTAAATTCCCTCCTTATTTAGTAGACACACATTGCTCGATTTAACTTTAGTTATTGTTCTTTTGGAAATGTCCCTAGACCATAATAAGATCCCCAAAATCAACTTCAATATCTCAACTCTACTTATTAGAAACATAAAATTAAAAGATCAATAGATTTGGAGGATTTTAGGAACTATGTTGATAAGCTGGATACTTCTTACTAATGACAGGCTCTTGTTGCATTAGCTATTAATTCTCCAACGAATGCTTTCAATCAATAGGTGAAATTCATTTTTAGTTGGTCTTTTGGTGGATATAGGAATGCATCAACAAGTGAAGGAAAGCTTCCTAGTCTTTAAACTTGTCAAGCTAGAGAGTCGATTAGAAAGATGTAAAGCTCATGAAGAAATAAACATTTAGATCTTGTCTTGGTTCAGTATAAGTGAAGGGGAATGCCTAAATAAGTAAAGGAAAGTTTAAAAGTGCGAATTGAAGACATTAGAGCACTAATTGAGCTTGCATAAGCTCATGAGAAAAGAAACAAATAGTCTAAACATTATATGCTGCATATTCTCAACTAATTGCACTTAATGTGATACTTAAAGCTCCTTTCCTACTTGATTAGAAGGCTAACAAGTCTAGTAAGGACTTATTTGTTTGAGGTGAAGAGGTACGGGGATAAGCGATCACCTCGCCTTAATACTTTTGCAACTATGATAAGTTTAGTGGGCTCTTTATTACAAAATTCCTATTAGAGTGTCTTCTATTATACTTCTTAGGTAATTGTTGAGCCAATCATTTATTATCTCTAATTTCTTTTGCTTTAATGAAGGCCCCTTATGAAGGATCAATGTAATGAGCTATTACTACTTTTATTCTAGAAGCTTAGAGTTTTGAGATAATCTTGTAAGTATTATAATAGGAAACAAGTCTAAACTCCTTTCTAGAATTTCGAAAAGGAATCTCTAACCTAAGACTAATATATCTCATCCTAAATCCTTAAATCCTAAATTCTAAATCTTAACTGGAAAGTCCTGGGAGCACAAAACTTTTATAGTAATTAATTTTTAAATTAAAAACTGAAGTGTAAATTAATGCAACAAACAAAATAGAAACTCTTAAGTTTACCAAATAAATCACAAGCACTTATTACCTGTAAAAAAATAGTTTAACTATAATGGTTGATGAAATTTGTGTACATTCATTTAGTGCACTCTTATACAAGAATTATTGTTCAAGTCATCCTTATTAATTATTAATATAGGTTTCACATGAATGTTCAATATTTTATGCCTTCATTATTTAAAAATTACAGTTTTTAACACACTTTCTAGATAAAAATTAACTTAAATTTTATTAATTATAATGAAACATTAAAGTTATATATTATCGATAATTATTATCTCTGAAACCTTCAAAAATACAAAAACACATGGCTAGTAAAAGAGTGTCTTCTTTATCTCTAACGGAGACTTTTTCCTTATGTTGTTCTTTTTTACATCTTTTCTTTCACATTTCCCTAGCTTTACCATCTCTTTCTCTACCTTTTCAGCCTACTTCAAATCTTAGTTCTCTAGATCTCCTTTCTTGCATTCTTGTTAGCCTATTTCCTTCCAGCTTATCAATAAGGGTCTTTTGATCCTTTACTATTTTCCTCCCTTCAAAGTTACCATTTGAAGTGAATCACATGTTAATACAAGACTTAATAAACAATATATAAATGCACAAGAAGGGGGGGGGGGGTGAATTGTGTATTCTTTTTGCTAATCCCCTTTCGAAACTTCTCGTATGAAAACAGTAATATAAAATTTCAACATAAGAAGAGAGTTGAGAGTTGAGAGAATGTAGACACAGCAGATTTATCCTGGTTCACCCCAAACCGTGGGCTACGTCCAGTCCTCAGAGATTTTT
>JAOTBA010000001.1:6018438-6033167 GCA_025629845.1 Erythroxylum squamatum | reverse complement strand
ATGATGTAAATGAAATATGGATATGTGTATGGATTTTGAAATGCGAAATTGTGTATGGATGATATGAGTTGAGTTGGAATTAGATGTATTTGAGTGAACTTTGAATGTGAACTATCGTTATATATATATAAGTGAATTATGGAAAAGAAAGATAGGATTTGTGGTGAATGATAAGATGTTATTGAAGATAAAGAGTCAATGAATTGAGGTTGAGTGTAGGATGAATTCTAATTGGAAGTTGAATTGTTTTGAATGATTTTGTAATAGAGGAAATGAAGTTGGGATAAATTGTAAGTTTTGCATGAGGGTAAAATGTATATGCTAATTTCCAATGAAAAACTGTATCAATCTAGGTAGAATTAGCCAAAGTCGCCTTCATGAAATCGTCTTTATAGCTTTCCAACGCTATAAAGTATGCAATTTTTCGATATCGGAGTTGTAAGTTATGATCATTATAAGTTAGGATGTCGTAAAGGACGTCTTTCCCGAACCATTAGAGTTTATGAAGTGATATCGGACTAGAAAAAGTTGATTTTGGCAAGATATGAGTAAAGGTGATGTTAGGATGGGTTTAGGACCCTTTGGAGGGGTCTTAGAGGGTGAAAATTTTTTGTCACACGAAAGTTACACGGCCTGCCCGTGTAAAATCACACGGGTCGTGAGTTTTTGGGCGCAGGGACACCATTTCACCAGAAGGTTACAAGGCCTGACCGTGTTGGATCACACGGTCTATGTATTTTGACCCAGAAAACGACAAAATTTCAATTTTTGGGCTCATGAAAGTTGTAACCCTAGATGTCTAATTTCTAACCGTCCAAAAATGAAGTCAATCCGACATCCGTAGAGAGAGTTGTCACTTGCGCCAAGGCATGTTCAATGTGAGTGAGGTCATGAACATGTTGGCTTTGTTTGGCCAAAACTTCTTCGTCTGACCTCCGATTGAGGTGATTCTTAAGGCGTTAGATTTCTAACACATTATCCTATCTTCCCATAAAATTTTGTAGCTATTGGTTTCGAATTCAAGAAGTTTGATTGATAGAAAGTAAGGGGTCAGTTGGGAGAGGATGATTAGGCCATGATCATACTTTGAGTTTTTAAGCATATCTTGAGCTATAGAGCTCAGAATGATGTGGTTCTTGTTTCTAGATAAACTAGAGACTAAGAGCTACCATTTTGAAGAAGTTAATTGTGATTATTGTGATTCTGCTGTGTGGCTCGCCTTTGTAGCTTGAGATGTTATGAACGATGTGGAACCGATGATGGCTTATGAGGGTTAAATGAATTAACCCTACAAGATAATATGTACATGTTTCATGATTTCCGAAGAGCGTTGGAAATTCAAAAAAAAAATACTAAGGAGTAATGAAGAAGAACACGTTGCTTGATTTTTCAAGAGTTGGATTCCGAAAGCAAGCGGGATCCAACAGTACCTTTAAGGTGAGTGAGCAAAGAGGGTTATTGAAATGAGCCTTACTACTAGAGAAATTTGACATCCAAGAAAAATGAACTAGAACAATGTTTGTTTTCATAAGATTCCAATTTCCATTTCATTTATTATTCTAAGTAAATCGTCAACCAATGATGTACATCAAATGCAAATACTAATTTCCTTAGTATTTTTCTATAGTTTGTTTTTAAGTTAAAATGATTTAGTTGGTTTTATGTAGGAATTATATAGCTAATACTTTTCATGCTTTTAGGGATAAATTAGTTATAATTTAGCACTTTTATGGTGTGCTTTATGTAAAATTATATGATGTTCACTTATGTTTGGTTCATTGACTTATAGGTAATTATTTGAGGAGGAAATATGAATTTGAGCGTAACTTTCTTCATAGTTGTCCAATCAAGGTGATTTCGGAGTCATTTGAAAACTAAATTTAACAAAAACAACTTAAAAATGATGTTAGAGATCTATTATGAATTAAATATGTTAAAAACTTAGGGAAAAGTAGGAGTAATTATTAAACACAAGACCAAAATGGGTTTATGTTTGACCCAAGTTCTTCCTTTTATTTTTCTAAAACAAAATTGACAATAGAAATGAAGTAGAATAAAAACTAGATTATTCATATTTACACCCAAAAATTTCTATAAAAAAGTCAATGTTGGTCTAGAAGTGTAACAGACACTGGTTTGTAACAAACACTTTGAAGATGTGCACAATACTATTTTAATCTTATTATAACTCTTTTATATAACCCTATCATATAAATATTCTTATTAACATTCTTTATATGGAACCTTGAAGGCCAAAAAAAACTTTCATTATCCTTAACTTTTAATTATAGGTTTTCTTTGCGTTAAGTAAGCATTAACAGTAAGATTAGAGGAGACAATGATAACTCTTTCTTCCCTTTCTTTCTTTTAGGTTAATATTGCCATGTTTTACTTTTGTTTTTGTTAAGTTTATTATTTAAATCCCTATATAGGTTTAGGTAGCTTTAGATGGATACTTTGATTATAATGCATGATTTATTTATTGGTTATGTTGAATTTATTCTCTTGTTCTTAATCATTGGATTTGACTAGCCATTAAAGATGCATTCTTAAGTATTGTATGGAGTACCAAAAGGTGAAGTAAAATGTTTGCACTAGGAAAATAAATACCTTAGAAATAGAGAGAAAAAGTATCCTAGACTATTGTGCTAACAAAATAGACTAATTATGCTTAATGAGTTTAATTAGGTTAAATTACGCATTGAGGTGCTACTTACCTAATCGGATGTGCCTGTGTACCTCAAAGAGGGCATAGATACTTTAGTTTAGTTTTTATTTCAACCTAGACGACCAATCTTACGTGATTATTAGAATTACATATTAATGAACCCTAAAACCCAAAAATTTGTTATCCTAGTTTCCCTTCTTTATTTAATTACCTTGTTTTAGTTAGTTTCATAATTCAATTGTTTTTATAAATATTATTTCCTTTTATTTGACTAGATTAATAAAATAATAGCATGGTCCCAGTGGGATTGGTACTCGTACTCTAGTTTTAATAACTTTCTATAATTGATTATGTACATTTGCAGATAGATTATAGATGAAGTTTTTGTTGCTGTTTTGATGGACTATTCAATTTCTATTTTATTAATCCTAGTTTTTGTCTATTTTATTTCATTTTAATTTTATATTTCTTTATTTATTTATATCATAAAATTATTCTTTATGACAACTTTAGGATCGATAACAAAACCATGCATTTTCAAACCTAATGGTACAAATTGTTGATATGTTGAACCAAATAAAGATCTTGATGGATCATGTCATGATATATAGGGGGCATGCTAATGTATAGGCATCCTTCCCTTACATGTATGAATGTAAAGTAAACCTATTACAACTATGAAGATGTCGATTTTATGGCTTCTTATAAGGAAATAGAATGAATAATTCCTTCTCCAATATGTTATCATTTAGGATGTAGTAAACATCCAAATATCTTTGAGGAGGAGAAAAGAGATGGTTTAGTGACAAGACGTTATTTTGTTATGTTAATTGGAACTATCTCTTTTGTTTTGTCTATATTTTGGTGCATAGATAGGAAAATTAATATTTATTTAGTTTTAGGAGATGACAAGTGGAGATTGCATCAATTGGAACATTATTGGTTAAAATCAAAAATTTTGGAAAAAGTAGACAAATTACTGTAATGAATAAGGCAAACTCATATCTAATGCTAGATTCACTTCAAAATTTGGAATTCAATTAGGAAACTTCTTTCCATCCCCTTATTATGTAGGGATTTGGATTTGTTTTAGATGGAAATCTTTGCAAGATAGAACTATACTAGGTTTTGTGTAGTACCCCCTTACCGTAGGGTACATACCGGAACACCCTTAAGGCATTCCAGTACATATCCTATAATAATAGTGCACTACGATCAATCACTATATTCATTTAACATGGCATCATATATCTTATTCTCTTATGAACATCATTTAGAAATTCACAATATTTTAAAACCTAAAATTTCCTCATTTCATTTAATAAAAACCCGAAGGTCTACAATGTGTCTTTCAACACTCCTTACAAATACATCATCAAAACCTAATACAAAAGTACTACAGGAAGGAGGAAATACATAAAATCCATCTAATCTGTCCAAAACCCAGCTGACTGACCTTTGAGCCATGACTTCTCTTCCTAAATCACTAGTTTACACTACTAGTAGAGTCTCTCAGTAGCTAAAGTCGTCTCTCGGTCCGGAAAACTCAACGTTGCAATTTTGGTGAGTTTTGCAAATTCAATGAGGTAACCATCATCGATGGTTCACTCAATTCATGCAACACATTATTTCACGTAACATATATTCACATTTTCGCATAATTGATTACGTATTACCTTTTAACTTAAGCATAGGCAATTTTGCAATTCAATCAATCAGATATACTTAACAAAATGCATATGAAATGCTCATGAGATTTTTTTCCAATTGTTACGTTATTGTGAACGAGTGCCTAATTGTCCCGTATCCATTTTAAATACCAGGCTCATTGATAACTGTCCCTTATCTAATGGGGATATAGGTCTCATTTTACATAGTGAGCCTTAAGCTCTTAATCACTTTCTGAGCTTAAGGCTCTTTTTCATAATCTAAACTTTTAGCTCTTTTTTTGTGGCTACTCTGGTTACAACTGCCATTATCTGATTGTGCATTCATGTATGGAATGCATTTGTCACAATCAATCATATTATGAAGCACATAGTTCGTCACATTCACATACAAGTAGCACTCTAATATCTCATTCACAAATCATAGACATCGGACCTTCATTGTCCGGAATCCAACAATCAAAACACATTCATCTATCATTCAAAACATAATTTAAGCAAACAATAATTGAGAGAAACCGTCTAGGTTACTCACATGATGCTCCCGAAGCTAATGCCTGGATGTTTCGACAACGTCTGGAGGTTGACATTCCAATTGCTCCTCTACATCAAATAACATACACATATATCACAATTTGCACAAGTATAAATGTTTAACAATGCACATGTATGTAATGAAATATGTACAATGCATGTTCATGACAATCCCGGGTATTTATCCATTAGTGTCATCCCAAAATTGATCCCATATCAAATCTCAACTAAGTATAATGTATAATTAAGTTTATGCCTCACTAAAACCATTAAAATCACAATTCATTTCTCATTGGCTTGCTTTCAGATTTTTCCAAGGCATATTTTCGAGTCTACTGTTCACGTTCAATTAGAAAGTGAAAATGATGCAATTTGGTCATACTCTCTTCTAGAAAATTGCTCTCCCATCTCTCAAGTTTCTAATGACACCAAAATCATTCAATTTGGTTCAGAGGTCCTAAAGTTGTACTCTAAACATTTTCGGACTATTCTTATTCTAAAATAATATACTATGCACAACTTCCATCAAGCAATTTAACATCTTAGAGACTGAACTACAATTAGACTTCTTCATATGATTTGTAAACATATGTCTCTAGTTTACTCCACATTAAAAATCATCTCATTTGGAACTCTATAGATCCAAATATATTCAAAATACCAAAGTATGTTCAGTGAAATCATACCAGCTCATACTATTCCAACAAATTCCCTCACTTTCCTTCAATCAAAAATTTTCAAATCAATTCATAATGCTACCAATTTTTATGGAGATACAGAAAAATATGCTAGAAATCTATTGGTTTAAGAATCACTTCATTTGGAGGTCAGATGGTGAAGTTATGGCCAAGAGAATTAAACATGATTATGTCCTCAATCATATTGAACCTATTTTGGGACAATTGGCCTAACTTTCATTAGAGACATCAGATTAAGGTCATTCTTAGACAGTTGGAAAGAGAATTTTAAGATCTACAACTTTTGTGAAGACCTTGAAGTGAGATTTTTCCATTTAAAGGGTACAAATTGAGTCAGATGAAGGTTAGACTAAGTCAGATGATGGCTTGGTCAGACGATGGCTTGGTGCATCGGACGATGGCTTGGTCAAAGATGCATCAGACGAAAGGACCAGACGAAAGCCCAATCTAAAACAAACCAGATGAAGGTTCTCATCACATACAACAAGTTCTCATCCTTACTATAGTTGTCTCGTATATATATCCTCTGCGACATCCTAACTTGTAATGATCATAACTCTCGACTTCGATATCCAAAAATAACATACTTTATATTGATGGAAAGATAAAATGATAAACTACAAATTTTTAGAAGACAACTTTGTCTTATTCTGCCCAGATTAACACAGGTTTTCCCTTAAAGTCAGAACACAACATGTACATTCATCCACCAATGTACTACACCCCAGTTCTCAACTTCATGACAAATTGTGAGGCTCTTAAAGACATAATTTAAATTCAATGTCTTCATAAGAAATGTAGCCATATGTCTCTAGTTTAATCCAAATGAAGAATCATCTCATTAGGATAACTAGAGAAAAAGTTATGGCTAATAGACTAAAGCATACTCAATAAACATTTTCTAGCCAATTATCTTCAAACTTTCCAGATTTTACACCTAACATAACTTGTACAAAGATCACCCTTTTCTACTTCATTTACTCCTCATTCTCAACTCCATTTCAACTCAATAACATCCACAGCCCAATTCATGATCTATATTTGATCATTAAATAAAAACAGAACATATTCATTAACCCATTCTTAATTGATTTTTCTCCACTCATCCTAACACCATTATATGGATCATCCAACTTCCAAAACATCTCTATAACAAATCATGGGTCATTAATGATCATTCATAATTACAAAAACAAGACATTTACATAGGTTTTTCACTATCCACAACACACACATAAAACTCACATAATCAAGTCACCAATCCTGCATTTCTCATCATTCTAGTTTCATTTAACAATACTCATGACATTTAAAGCATAACTTACTTGGTTTCCCTTCAAATTCTTCAAAAATAACAGTAGCCCTAGCTCCCAAACATCACACGTTCATCATCTTCTAGGGTGGTAGAGATAGGTTTTTAGTAATAATGAGGAAGAAAGATAGCAAAATGCTAGTAGCAAATGGAGGAAAGTGTGATCTTCAAAGTTGATGAGGTAGTGAAGAAAATGAAAATGAAGAAGAAAATGAAGAAGAGAAGCCACGAAGAGGAAGATGGAGATAGCAAGAACAATACCTAATTGGACTTAAGACGTTGATTGGCAAGTGACACTTGTCACTTGCCACAAGTCCAATTCTTATAACTTTAAACTAGGTTACTTCAATTAACTATTCCAATCAAATTCGATTCCTACTCCAATTGTCTCCCAAATTTAATTGACACTTGTCAATAAATCCCAAAGTCATTTATCAAATTTTCCATTGCCTTTTGACAGTAAATTCTACCACCATTTATCATTTGTCTTACCACTTGATATTTTTCCTAGTCCAAAATTTCCCCAAATTCTCAGAAATTTCCTAAATTCACCAAAAAAATTCTAAATCACTAAATACACTCTTCGAATCAATTTTCAATATATAAAAACCACAATTCTCAATGAAAATCACAATTCTCAATAAAATCACATTTGCAAATCAATTATGCCCGGAATTATCCATGAATGCATGCACAATTATTTTCATGTGCAGTAGTTCAATATTCACGTGTATGTGTATATCATATAATGCATGAGCATGTAATGCATTTCTAAATCTATCAAAAATCTCTCATTCTTACTATTTTAGCCTTAACATGGGTAACGAGATGTTACAATTACCATTTAGGAAGGATAATGATAGCTTACTACCAAAACCAAGCTAAGGTTTTGAGAATGCATAGCCCCTTGCAGTGTATACTCCTAATTATAGCTACTAACGAGTTTGGTGTCTTATGGCTCAGCTTCATCTATGCCTCTAATTATGCATTGCATAGGGAAGCTTTCTTAAAGGAGCTAATAGACCTTAGAAGTTTAATAAATGGCCCCTTGATGATCTTTATAGATTTTGATTGCATAGTTTTTGTATTAGAATTTAAAGGCATGAGATGTAACTTAAGGCCAAACAAGGAATTAATTTCATGCTTATTATCCATTAAAGTAACTAATTTAAGTCCTACTACTTTGCTTGAAGTAATATATAAGAAGGGGTTTGACATATAAGGAGGAAGCTGGACAAAGCCCTTATTAACCAAGACTGGCTTCTCAATTTTCTAAGCTACAAGGAACATTTCCATGAAAATATTTGAATTTGATCACTACCCAATCTTGGTCTCTAGTTTGAGGAAGATTTGGAAAAGGCTCACTCCCTTTAGATTTTTTTTTAGATCACTGCCTTTAGATTTTTCAACTACTTGGATGATAAAGAAGGATTAATAAGGCTTTCTATAAAGGTCTTAACATCCAAGTTCAAGGTTTAAATCTTTCCAATTCTACAATAAAATGTTGCCTATCTAAATGGAGTTAAAATATCTCCACTCTCAGCCTACACCTGAATCCATGTAGAATATCCAAACAGCCAAGGAAGTTCTTCTAAGGAGATAAAGGGTGCTTTACACTTAACCAATGGAAAAAATTCAGAAAATAAAGTAGAAGGGTGCCCTCAATATCTACCTATAATGCCTTACATATTAACAATTAAATCTTGAGATAGAAGTCAAGGGCAACATGGCAAAAAGAAGGAGACTTAAACATTAATTACTTCTATAGGAGCTTACTCTCTAGAAGGAATAGGAATGTATCACCTCTCGTTAAGATGAGTTTGGAAACTAGGAAGATCTCCTTAATCATGCTAGTAACTACTTTGAAGGAATCATAGGAACAATTGTAGAAGATGTACATCCCTCTCCCTCTATAGGTCATATTGTCCCTAAACTCCTTACCTCTCACCATTATGATATTCTTAGTAATCCTATAACTTCTAAGAAATTTCTAAAGTTATGTTTAGAATCAACCCATACAAGGCCCCTAGAATTAATGGCTTCAATGATTTATTATTCCATAAGGCATAGCCCTTCATAAGAGAAGATGTACCTTAAGCAGTATAAGATTTTTCTTTAGTGCTAAAATTCTAAAGGAATGGAATAGAACTCTCTTCTGCTTAGTGTCAAAGATTTCTTGCCCAACAACAATGAAAGAATATACACCAATGTCTTATTATACTACATTTTACAAGATTACCTATAAGATCCTAGCTGACGTAGTTAAATCAATCATGCCAGATATTATCAGCTCTCTCCAAGTTACTTTTATAGTAAGGAGAACAATAGGTGACAATATAATGATTGTTCACGACTTGTTTAAACACTATAATGCCAAGGGAGATAGGAGGAATTGTCAAATAAAAATAGAAATCTACAAGGCAGTTGACTCTCTGGATTAGGAATTCCCACTTCTAATCCTTCACAAAATGGCTTTCCTAAGTACATTTATCTCTTGTATTCGAGCTTGCATCATAATAACTTCCTATTATATGATGAAAATAGGGAAACTTCCTCATCTTTCCATAGGGCTAAAGGCTTGAGGCAAGGGGACTATTTATTCCCTTACATCTTTATATAGTTATGAAAGTTCTCACAAGAATATTCAAACTTATGGCAGTTAAGGAGAATGGTTTCAAATCTCACAATAAATATGTGAAACATTTTCTTGTTACAACTGGAGGTGATGTATCTCCTTTTTCCGATATTTTGATTCTGTTGACTTCTTGAATAAGTCTTTCCAAAGATTCTTGGAATTGTGGATTTTCTTTTGAAGTTTTAAGAAAACTTTCCTCAATTCTTGCTATTTTTGTTTCAAGAACTTCCAATTTCTTTGCTGATGATGTGCTTCTCTTCTGTTATGGGAATAAGTCTTTTATTTAATGTTAGATAAGTCTTTGGAACAATTCAGTAAGATGTCTAATCTATGTATAAATAAGGAGAAGCGCTCTCTTATATTCTCAAAGGATTGCAAATACTTAAACAAGGAGCTAATGGAATTTTCTAGTATCCTTTATGCTAATCTTCTAGTCAAGTATCTTGGAGTACCTGTTACTTCAATTAAACTCTCTTATAATGACTGCAGGTGTTATTTGGTAAATTCGGATCAAAGATTAGAAGTTGGAAGAGCAAAGTTCTATGCTTCTAAGGTAGGTTATAACTAATTGCTTTAATTTTGACAAATTAGGTAACCTGTTGGACCTTTCACTTCCTGCTTCCTAACAAGCTCCCTAAGAATAATGTAAAACTAAAGAGGAACTTCCTCTTTACCAAGAGTTGTATTCAAAACCTTTCTCTAAAGATAGCCAGTCTACATTTCAATTAACTAAAGAATAAGGTGGTTTAGGTCTCCTCTCATTGTAGACTATGAATACTACTCTCCTTACAAATTATATATAGAGATTTTTTACTAGAAAAAACTTCACTTTAGGTTAAATTAGTTAATGGATATTATCTAAAAGTAAGGAACATCTACAGGGCAAAGGCAAGATCAGATTCATCTTAAAGGATGCTACAAAAAATCAAACTGAAGCCAACCATAAAGGCTTATATTAAGATCCATATTGGGAATGGCTAATCATTCTCAGAGTGGTTTGACAACTGGAGTCCCAGAGGTTCTCTATACCAATTCCTCAATTACAACCTTTGAGATTATTTTTTGCTTTCAGTTGAAGCTAGAGTTAATTCCTTAATCAACTTAGGTGATTGGTCGAATCAGGCAAGTTTTCATATTCTCTCCCTAACTAAGCTCCTAACTACTACCCTGACTCATCTACATAGGATAAATCAATCTAGATACTGTAGCACTTTCACTACCAATTCTTTCATAATCTCTATCAGGCCTATAGGAACCAAGGTCCCTTAGTTTAGGCTGGTGCGGAACAAAATGTTTCCTCCCAAAATTCTTTTGTAATTTTGGTTAGCTGTTGAAAGGCTATCTACCTTAGACAAGATCCTTACTACTATAAATTCCTCTTGTAAATTTTGCAATGAGAGTGATGAATCCATTAATCACCTATTCTTTGTATGTACCTTCATAAGCCCCATATAGAGAGACTTTCTATCAAGATATGAGACTCCTGATCCTTCTACAGATTGGAAAAACATTGTATAATTGATTATGAAGTCCCCAAGAATGAGGAAAGATGAGACACTGCTTTTCCAAGTAGTTTGGTTATGTCTAATGTACTAGATTTGGCATGGAAGGAACTTGAGGACTTTCAAAGAACAATAAATTGATAAACTAAAGCTCTAAATGAAGACTATTCACTATATAAGTGAAATAGTGCTGATAAGAGGAGCAACTCTAAAGGTTTTCCTCTCAATCCTATCCAATTAGTTATCATAGCTTCTTCCATTGTATTTAACATATCAACTTTTTTTTTTATCATTTGTAGAATGTGGTTCTTGTAATCACCAGTGTATCCCTATACTTTTGTCTCGATTAATATCATTCTTTAATTTCCAAAAAATCATCACTATCTCTAACATATATTGATCACTTCAAAGCACATTACATTGAAACTCATGTTGATAAAATTATTCCCAAAAAATAAAATAAAATCTTAATTTAAAATAAAATATTGAAAATAAACAGCGTCTAAAAACATTTTTTAGAAAATAGGTTTCGCTTCAAATATTTTCTAACCTATTCTCAATTGAAAGCCACCCCTAAAAATTCATTCCAGTAATTAGGGTTTGTAGCTAGAACTTATCCTAAAAAATATGTATCCTTTTCTCATCGCACAAACAGATGGTAAAGAAGCAAACAAAAGTGTTAAAATTTCATATATTTTGTAATTTTTAGTTCTTAAACTTATTTAAGCTTATAAGAAGTTATTTTACATGTATAAGAGATTTTGAAAATTAATTGAAAGAGAAAACTAAGAAATTTTAATATTTTATGTTTCAGATCTGTGTTACTTGATTCGGTCACTCCTATTTAACGTGAAAATAGTACTCCTGACCTGATGTCTTCTGTCCCGCCAACTCTTTCTTACTAGTAGATCTCCCAAGTCTGTCGATTTCCTACCCGATCTTCCTCATTATTATGGAAAATTTACACATCCAAAATGATCTTTTCTGGTTAGAGTTCTGCATAATTCGATACTAAAGCTTGAGATAAGCCCATTTTTATAATTCAGTGTGCAAATATGTGGCTAGCGTCCTAGGCCCAAATTTGCAACCCCATTTAGAAGCCTAAATGAACTCTTTTTTTGTTCTTTCTGACATCTTCCCAGAAAGTTTGATATCTGTACTTTAATTTGATAAAGCACTTTAATTCTAGAAGACCAACTTTACAAAATACCTGAATCAAGTAACACAAGATCCAAAACATAAAATGTTGCAATTTGTTATTTTTCTCTTTAAGCTAATTCTCAAAGTCCCTAAATTCATAAAATAACTTCTTTTAAGTTCAAATTCTCAAAGTCCCTAAATTCATTAAAAAACTTCTTTTAAGTTCAAATAACTAAAAAACATAATTTAAAACTTAACTTTAGTACATCTTCTAACAAAAATCAAGTTTGCCTTTTCAAAATAAACAAAAATTTGCAATGTCATTAAAAAAGACAAATTAAACTCTCAAAACATCATTGTATGTTATAACAACACTCTAAACAACTTAAAAGTGCTTATAAATTATTTTTACCTGAATATAAAGGCACCAAGTGGTAGATCTCAAATAAATAGTCATTCAACTCTCATGTATTTGAAATGTTAATGCTTCTCTCAAATTGGTTGCAATAGAAATAGCCTACCGTAGGCTTGTTAATCTTCTCATTCTCTATTACTTTGATTACATGCATTACACAAATCATAAGGCCTTTTTAAGGGTTATAATGGAGTTAGGGTTAAGTAGGAAATATTTGGTAAGGAAACTTAAAATCCATTGAAACTAATGTAGCAAAACACCCAAAATCAATCATAAAATATCTAATGCTCCATCAAACATTTATAAGGTAGACTTCTAAACATATAAGCAATATAAAACTCCTTCATTGCAAATCCGGTCATTTAAAAGAAAATTTTTCATTCAAAATAAGAAATGACCTTTCACCTTCCAAATCTTTAACCCTTTCCTAGAGTTTTTTTTTTCAAAGGAAACCAAGACTTGCATGTTACAACAATTCCTCCTTTATTTCTCTTATCTTATTTATTGCCCTTTTCTAATTAAAAATATAATATGTTTTATTTCACCTACCATAGCCACACCAAAAATTATGACACTATAAAATATTTCATGCATTCCCGTATAAAAGTTAATGATGTACAATGCTCCATTAGTTTCATGGCCTATGTAAGGTATTGCTTTGTAGTTTTAAGGCTCGTAATGTGGGTTTATAAACAATTAAAAATGTCCATCAACTCAAGAGTTCCTAAAGGGAAAAATAATGATATGTTAGGCTATATATAAAGCAAAACAAAGAATTCCTTGTTCACATGCATAAATGCATTCCCTAAAAGAGTTAAGACAATGTCTCATCAAATATTTTCCCTAAACATAAAATCTTATAATATATAATAAAGTTTGCAGCATTTCATTTCTATAGGATAAACTATAAACCTTATGGAATTTTTACAGCTTTTGCAAAATTGGTAAGCAACCTTAGAAAGAATTTCCCAATAAATCCCATTGTCTAAAGTTTGTTTTTTAACATTCCTTTTATGACTACAATGTTTGCCATAAGTACAGGTTTAACAATAAGTAAGAATGAAACGAATTTTATCGTTAGAAAGATCAAAACCAAAAAGCCTACACCTTTCTAATAATCCTAAGAGGTGTGCTTTTAAAGTGGACCTCCAAAAAGCCTACGACTATATTCATTGGGATTTCCTTATAAATGCTCTGGAAGCTGTAGACCTTCCTTTGAAGTTCCTTAACCAGGTCAAAGAATGCATTTCCACTCCTTCTTATTCTATCTTGATCAATGGCATTCCATCAAGATTTTTCAAGGGTAAGTCAGGCTTAAGACAGGGCGACCCCTTATCTACCTTTCTCTTCATTATTTGTATGGAACTTTTTTTTAGGAATTTGAAAGCTTGTACAGAGAATTCCCCTAACTTCAAATATCATTGGAGGTGCCAAAGACTTAAACTTAATCATCTCCTCTTTGTCGATGACCTTTTGATGTTTTGTGATGCGGACTTGTTATTTGCCCAAACATTTCTTGACTCTTTATGTTCTTTCTCTATGTTTTCTGGCATGGATATGAATACATCCAAGAGTCAATTTTTTTAATCCCCGGATGTGAACTATCTAGCTCATGAATGAAACTAATTTCTGGTGTAGCACCCCACTCCTGCAAGACCCGAACCCGACATCAGTGGTGATATCCAAGTTCTAGACCCGCGAAGGTAGCATGCTAGGACGTTCAACCATTCACAAACCGATATAAATTTTTTTTGAAGCACTATTATAAGCGGGAATCCCCCTTTTGTTTTGGCCCCAAATAAATTTAAAAGTGGATAGATCATTGTTTTCAATACCGTTACAATCAATGCAGTTTCAATTGGTCAATTAGGGCCCAATATCATTCATCATCCTTTTTGGTTATAAACCATTCAAAAATCATAAACCTAGAAAACAATAACCCATTTGGGTCCACTTTCATTCGTAACCAAATCCAGTCAATCCATTACACTCATTAGAATTTTCAATAACCAATTGAAGGCCCATTATGAATACAAACACTAGTTTATAGAAAATTGCGGAATTCACTATACAAAACAATAAAATACAGAATGCAGACGCAACTGATCCCGACCTCTTCCTTTACTTACATGCAGAAAGTATACTCCCATTGCATATC
>JAOTBA010000001.1:5970936-5988176 GCA_025629845.1 Erythroxylum squamatum | reverse complement strand
CGCCACCCTCGTGGGGCACGGACTCGGATATCACCCACGATATCGGGTTCGGGTCACTCGGGAGTGGGGTGTTACAAACAATATCTGTTGCATAAATACTATTGAACACGCCATGCTTGCAACACTCATCTTGAATAACTCAACACGCCATGCAGTAGATACTGTTGAACTTAGAAAAAACACAAATGGGAAATAACAGTTCCCAGTCCGAAAGTCCATGCAAATTGAGGGTGTGAGTATGGAATGGGGATGAATACGAACGCTGTAGCGTTGATAGAACTTGCGCTTAAAGTGGTCAACAACTTCGGAGCGAGAGGCCATGTGAGGAGGGATGAGGATGTTGGACCAGTGAACAAAGAAACCAACCTTAATTGGGTGGACAAAACCCACAAAACCAAAAGTCAAGAATGCGAGGGGGAAGGTAGGAAGAGCAGAGAGAGGTAGAGGTGTAAAAAAAAACTAGATCTTCACCGTCGTTGAGGCTCGGTCAACAATAACGCTACACCTCCTATTCTCCAACCACTATCAGAAACAAGATTGGTACGAAAATACACACAAGCAAAACAACTAGACAAATCGTAGAAACAATGAATAACAAGTAATGCTATAGTAACATGCATGGGTACTGTAGCATAATTAAAAAAAATGCTTTCATTCCTTCATGTTGTATTCTGTAATGACGACAATCTTCTAAAACGAATAAAACGAATAATAAACATATACGAAAGCACACACATATAATAAATATGTGAAGAAATCGTAGAAACATAATAATAGAGATATAGTACAGTAATAAGCAACAGAGAGAAACACAAACCTGGAGCAATCACCAGAAAAATCGCAACAAGGCCTTAAAGAAGCTTAAGTTGGCGAAGAAAGAAAATTTGTTTTTATGAAAAAACTGTTTTAGAATACGCAAGAACCTGTTGTCAAATATTAGAAAAACGTATTTTTTATATTTCGGTAAAATAGTTGTAGTGAAAACAGCATAATATAACAATAATGAACCAAATGTGTTTTAAGATGAAGTTTTATTTTTTATAAAAACCACAATAAGAAAGAGAAAAACAAATGAAAACAAAAACCCTCTAATTTATTTAGAAGTTAGTCATTAAGATTAAAAATTAGTGGCCGGGTATGAATACAACTAGAATCTAGAATGACTTGACTGGCTCTCAATTTTTTGTATTTTTTTAAAATCCTTAATCGTCAAAGATCAGAAGCTTCCACCATTGTTATCTCTCTCTGACTCTTCGCTCTGCCCATTCCCACGCGCCTTCAAGATTTTGAATTCAACTCTCTCTGTCGTCACCAGTGGCGTCTGGTAAGACCCTCAAAACCCAGAACGTTGAAATCTTTATGGCATGCTTTCTCAAATCTCTTCTTGTGTCTTCGTTTTTCATGTTCTTTCTCTGAAAATGCCAAGTTTGTTCGTGAGACTCTACTCTGCGCTCTTCAAGTACCACCATAAACATTTCTTACAAAGCTTGAATACTCAAGCTTCTTCAAATCCTTTTGGAATCTCGAGCCGGACCCACGAGTCCGTCGCACCCAGCAACCCCTCCTTCGTCGACGGCGTCGCCACCAAGGACATTCACATCGACCCTTTATCTTCTCTATCCCTTAGGATCTTTCTACCAGAAACTGCGGTCGGTTCGTTGGTGGTTAATGGTGGTAAAGATGACTTCGGCTTACCGGTTTACGGAGGATACTCGCCACCGGAGAGGGGTAGTAAGCCTGGTCGGAGGTTACCAGTTATGATTCAGTTACATGGAGGTGGGTTTGTGAGTGGAAGCAATGTGTCGACTGCCAATGACTTGTTTTGCCGGAGAATGGCGAAATTGTGTGATGTGATAGTTGTTGCAGTTGGTTATAGGTTGGCTCCGGAGACCAAGTATCCTGGGGCTTTTGATGATGGTTTAAAGGTTTTACATTGGCTCGCAAAGCAAGCTAACTTGGAAAGTTGTAGGAGATTTGGTGTTAAAAATGGGATTTTTGATAGTTTTGGTGCTTCTATGCTTGAGCCTTGGTTGGCTGCTCATGGTGATCCTTCAAGGTATTCCTATTTGTTTTGTTAAAATGTAAATTATCTTATGTTTTACTATTTAGTTCGTTTAGTCATTTCCTATATTATAAATACCCTATACTTCAATACGATCTAATCATGAGAACTTTCAGTTTGAAATCAAGTCTCCTTAGGATTGCTTGTTGATTAAAATACTTAAAGATTCATCATTTTGTTTGCAGTGTCTCATAATTCACTCTACTTGTTGCTTGTAAAACAGTTTACTTTTTATTCTCAATGGGAGTTGTTTTTAATCGTCCCTGTTAAAACAAAAGCATTGTTTGTGACTGAAAATTGAGATGGAATTGTTGAATTTTGTATACCAAAGTCATCTCATTTCTGTGAATACCTATCGATGTTACACTGCTATTTCTAAGCTTTTAACTTACCAAACAGCTACATTCTGTAGAGTCGTTTTACTACAATTATTATTGCAGTTTTCGTGATGGTATAATATGGCAATTCTATGGTGCCACTAAGGATATCGTGGTGAGCTTTTCATTCTTAGGCTGCATTGTGTGGTGAGTTGATTACACTAAAGGTCTTATAACACCATCACATATCTTTCTTTTCTGATTTAAGGTGTGTCGCAACATAATCTTTGATTTGATCAAACATATTGTTACTTGGCATAGATACATAGTAAAAATTAAAGAGGAACTTGTTCGTGCCAAGTTACCAACTATCAGGAATTATATTTGCATCAACTATGTTTGGGGCAAATGGGAGACATTTTTGAGAGATCTTAAGATTTAAAAATGGAGAAATGTCCTCATAAAAACTGTTGTAGTCCCAAAAAAGTTTTATAGGATTATCAGTGCAAATCTTGTCTGATCACTAAGGAAAACTTGTTCCCCCTTATATTTAATTTCTCTTTATTTTTAATTTCTGTTCGTTTTTTGTGATATTCACTACCTTGCTTCTGTTACCAAACAGATGTGTGCTTCTTGGGGTAAGCTCTGGTGCAAACATAGCTAATTTCTTGGCACAGGAGGCAGTTGAGGAAGGCAAGGTATTGAACCCTGTAAAGGTGGTGGCACAAGTATTGATGTATCCTTTCTTCTTAGGAAGCACTCCTACAAGATCTGAGCTTAAGTTGGCAAACTCATACTTCTATGAGAAGGCCATGTGCATTCTGGCTTGGAAACTCTTCTTACCCGAGGAAGAGTTCAACCTTGATCATCCAGCTGCCAACCCTCTTTTCCCCAGAGGGCAGCCACCTCTAAAGTGTATGCCTCCTTCACTAATAGTTGTGGCACAGCATGATTTTATGAGAGACCGGGCCATTGCTTACTCAGAGGAGTTAAGGAAAGCTCATGTTGATGCACCACTTCTTGATTTTACGGACACAGTACACGAGTTTGCTACTCTTGATGTGTTTCTCCAAACACCACAAGCCAGAGCTTGTGCAGAGGATATTGCTATATGGATCAAGAAGTACATATCAGTTAGAGGCCATGAGTTTTCTTATTGATAGTGTGAATCTCGTAGATTTCCGTCTTTCTTCTGCTTTTCCTTTCCTTTTTATTTTGGCTTTTTATTCTATTATTTAGCTTGAGAGCAGTATATATCTTGTATATCAAGGAACAGGGTTTCCTCTTTACCCCATTGATAGAGTTTATGAGGTTGTAGAAGAGTTTACTTTTTCATGTAAATGTTCTTTTATCTTGAGGCTTGGATTCTAACGAGTTCTATATCCTCAAGTTATTTTTCAATTTTGACATATTTTGTAGAGATAAAGTTTTATTGTACTCTTTCACAAATGAAGTGATAACTTATCTCGGTACGTTTAGTTCGATCAAGAAATACAAGATTAGAAGTAATATATGTAGAGCAACTTGATTATTAGACCATAACTTTGTTGGTAGTGAAGCTTGAGGATCAATTTATGTTTTCAAATTGGATTTTTAGATAGTCCACAAGTTCAAACTTTAGGAAAAGATCACAAATTTTTTTTTTTTTTGGTAAATCAGTAAATAATTAATTAATAAAAACCAAACAAATGTACAAAATAAGGACTAACTCAGGAGTCAAGAAAACTAAAAAAACATCTAGGATCAAAGTTACTAGCCACACTCCTAACCTATGAGTACTTCAGGCACTAACTTCTCAAAAAGGCTACAAACCAACTCAATCCTAAAAGGGAAAAACAGGCAATTTGTAAAACACAAAGACCTCCCTCCGTTTGAAGGAATGGCAAGACGTCTGGAAGTCCCCTGAACTCGGCTAAGAATTGAGAAGCTGAGGGGGAGCGAGCGCTGAATCCGTGTGGAAGAAAATGTGTTGACTCAATGATGCGTCCACGGATAAATAGGGACCCGACCTCCAAGGGAAGGCAGGGTGAGCAAGAGCAGTCCGAAGAATCCTCAAAGAAGAATCCTGAAAAAGACATTGCAATTAAACTAAAAAAGAAATGAATAATAAAATTACCTCCTCTCGGTGTTTAGGCTGAGAATTTCCCTAACGTGGGAGATTACTCCTGTGAACACACGCTCCTCAGTCATGGCTTCATTCTTGAAGGTTCTGGCATTACGTTCAGTCCAAAGGTGATAAACCGTAGTGGAGAGCAGAAGAGGGAATAGATAGGTGACAGAATCTCTGGACCTGGAGACGGATAAGAACCAGGAAAGAATAGTAGAAAGAGAAGGGAGATGGAAGATGGACAAATTAAAATGGGAAAGGCTGCGGTCCAAGATAGTTTTGGAGAAGGGACAAGCAAAAAATAAATGGTCTAAGGATTCATTTGCAGAAAGACACAGAGAACAATGGTTTGGAGTGTAAAGGAAAGTAAGCTTATCCCGGGTAGGGAGCTTCTGCAGGAAAGCAAGCCATAAAGTAAAAGAGCATCGAGGTTTACTGTATTTGGACCAGACCAGTTTGTACCAAGGAACAACCAATAAAGGAGGACGCAAGAATTTGTAGGCTGACACATTAGTATAACACTTGGTAGCGCTAGCTAACCATTCCAAACAATCTGGTAAGGATCTGTTCGGGGAATAAGAGGGAGGAACCAGACGGTTAAGGAGGTCCAAGGAAAACACACTCCAGCTCCAAGTACCATTACAGAGAACTTCAGAAACACATGCTGCAAGAGGGAGCTCCGAACCATTAATCTCCTTAGGAGTAGACAGGGACTGCAGAATACCACTCGGGTGCCAAGGATCCTGCCAGAAACGGGTAGATATACCATCCCCAATCCGAAATCTAAATTGAGAACACAACTTATCCCAGACTGTTAAAATCTTTCTCCAACTCCAAGAACTATGATAGGAAGGCTGGGCACTCCAAAAAGTATGCCTACGCAAAATTATAGTATGAACCCACTTGACCCAAAGAGCTTCCTTATCTGTAAACAAAAACCAAATTCGTTTGCCTAACAGAACTTGATTCCATGTAGTCAAGTGTTTAACACCAAGGCCTCCTTCCTTTTTAGGACGACAAATATCACTCCACTTAACCCTAGCCTGAGAATGAGAATCTATGTATAGAGACTTCAGTTATATTCTTTTTTCTATAATTTCTTCTTGGTTAGTTTTTTTATGGGAAGGTTAGTTAGTTAGCGATTTATTTACGTAAAAATGTAACACATCTCTGTACCAATGGAAAATTTGGACTATTCTAGTATTGAATAACAACGCTTCACATACTACCACTATTTGTGGTAATATACTTCCAAAGAGAGAAGTATAATTGCACAACCAAATGTTGTCTTCATCAATAAAATATTATCAGGAACATGTGTCAAGAATTGTTGTCTATAAAGAAATTAGTGAAATTCGTTGAACAAATATGCAAAATTAGTTACTTTCTTATGTATACGATAATAAATCAAACAAAGATGATGTACATCATCTTTTTTTGCCTGAAAATTTTTATACACAATTCTATCCCTATTTCTACTCCTAGAAATCTAATGTTTATGAAGTTTAAACAACAAATTTGAGTTGCTGGATGTTACAGGATAAATTGTGCTAGAAGGAGAAAGTAGCAAACTAATAAAGAAGAGAAGAAGATGAGAGAAACAAGAAACTTAGTGAAATGCCTTGCAGTACATTATAAATCTAGTATTTTTCCCCAGTTGGACCTAAGTTACATATCTTACTTTGAAGTAGAAAGTAAGATTATAAACCCACGTATTAGAATATTTGCTCTTCTAGATAATATTTCCTACATTAAAAAAAACTTTGTCCACAAGGTTCTATATGTCATTCTTACTCATATCTACTAAATTTGGTGATAACCATAAAAATATAAGCCAATGTATAAGATGATCAATAATACCATGCGTCTCTAAATTTAACAAGGGTGGATGGAATAAAACCTTACCATTAGTATCCTTTTCGTTTCCATCATTTCCAATTGTCACCTTTCTATCGAGTTTAATAAAACCAGTTGAATGAGTTATTTCTCTAAGATAAAAACTATAATGATGCCATTTTTCTTCATTCTAAGCCCATCTGCTATATTATTCAAAATCTCATCTCTAAGTTTTGGTAAAACCAGAAGGTTTCTTTGTTAACAATTAACTTGCCAATGACAAAACTATCAAACTTACTTTTATACTTCTCATCCATTACCACTTTATGATGAATTTGCTAATTATAGATGTAAACCTTCTCCTATTTAAAATAAGGAAGCATGATATGTATAAAAAAAACTCCATCACACTTACATTCTTCTTCTTCGATATTGTTTCTATTATAATGTTTCACTTACATTCTTCTTCTTCGATATTAATACTTAAAAAGTGACAATTGACATTGAACTTTTCTCTTTTTTTTTTATAAATCAACTTTTCTCTTTTGTATGTGCCTTATTTCAAATGTTTATTCATTTATATCTCTATAGGATATGCTAGGAGTTTCTTAATTTCATTATGGGCTAACTATCTAAGGTCACCTAATTTAAGGTAAGGAAGGATCTATTTCTTAATAAAGGGTAGTAAAAATGTAAACAAATTTGTTGTCTATAGTAAAAGTTGTAGTGAGATCATATTATGGTTAATGCCTTACTTGAGCAAAGTATGCCTTTCCTTCAAGAGAGCATACACCCTTGAAATGCTTTCCATTAGGCTTTCTAAAAATAGAAAGATTTTATAGTTTTTATCTTGTTTTGGTCGAGCTTGGACGTAATAAATTTGTTTTATAAGATCAATTAAGGTGACCTTTAATACAAATAGCTCTTTACTAAGAACCATCATAATTAGATAAGCTGAAGTGTGTATTCTAAAGTAATAAGTGGCTTCTTTAATTTTGACAACTGGACTAAGTAATGATGATTCTCGATTAAAAGAGAATCAACATATACAATGCTAATTAGTAGGGAATTCATCTAACACATCATGTCAAACCTAACATTGGTTTCAATAAATTGATTCTTCAAATCACCATTGAGAGTAACATGAACACCAATTACCTTTATCAGGTAATTTTTAATAAAAAATGCTTTTGTAGGCTAAGTTACATCTGTATTAGTTATTGCACTTCCAATTATGATAAGGCCCTTTAAATTCAGATCTTTGCATGTGGTTAATGCAATATTAACTTAGTTATTCTTACTTGATCTTTCGTACAATCCAATAAATCATAACAACCTTGATTTATGTAGGTTGTAAGAATTTCATCAATAATTTCAAGAGTTTTTTATATAAATAATCCCTCAAAAACACCTAGAATTACAAATAAATTATTCCTAAGGTTTTGAAGTTTAAGAGCATTGTAAAGACTCTTTATAACATTATGTCCTCCTAAAGATTGTTGTCTACAAAAGGCTACTCCCACTCTATTACTAAGATGCTTAATTATTATTTTAACATTAAAAAAATTTCTTTTGCTTGAAAAAAATGAGCCAAGGGCTAACTATAAATATTGAGAAAATATTTGCTTATGATGTGAGTAACAGTTAAGTCAGTAGCCATTATTGCATTACTAAGTTCCACTCTTACAACAATTTCCTTATGAATGAAAGTAGTTAGAAATAGAGTCTCTATTTCAGTTATCAAATGAAATGGAGCAATGCTCACTTTTCTAGCAATTGTACCATCCTATTGATCATATTGGTAGATCATTGTCAATGCAAGAATGTTTCTAATAGCAATAATTTTTGAAAATTTCAACTTTTATTCTTCTTCTTAAAGAATCCTATTACTTTTAGAGGCCTAATATTTTGTGTTAGATCTATGACCATTAAAACTCAAGTAATTATACCTTTTAGAGAAAATTCTTCAACAATTTATTGAATTGATGATCCCACATGGCACACTAGCTACAAGCATATCCATAAGATTCTTAGGCAAGCTCAAGAAGAAACTAAAGAAAAGGCTCCCCTTATTATTTTTCATTATGTTAAAGTTGTGCTTTAGTTGCTGCAACATTATCCAAGTTGTAACTTTACATGTTTTTTTTTTCATTTTCTTAGTTGTTTGACTGGTTCAATTGTTCTTGTCAGTAGTAGTTGCTGATTTTTAGGATGGTGTTGATCTTGGGAATGTATTTCATGTAGCATCTCGTTTTTCGTTTTCTTTGTTATTTTTTTCAATATTTAAACTCAGTATCAGATTAATAAAATTACTAACTTTACACAACAAATTTCATTATTTTGTGCTTTTATTATTGATCATTTTGATCATCTCAATCTCTCTCATTCTCTTAAAAACTCCAGCAAATTGGTATCAAAGCTCTTTTCTTGAGGGACTTGTGATTGAGAGAAACTTTTTTTTTTCTGTATCTTTACTTCTTCCTTTCACTGCGCTAGCACCACCAATCTTCAACAGTGAAGGTTATCATTTTTAGGCAGCAAGGATGGAGGCTCATATAGAGGTAAATGATCTCTGGGAAGCTGTGGAAGAGGACTACAAAGTTCCTCCATTACCAAGAAATCCAATTATGGTGCAAATCAAGAATAACAAGGAGAAGAAATTAAGAAAGTCAATGGTAAAAGGTATATTATTTGCTACGGTCTCCCATGAAATCTTTGTCAGAATTATGACAATGAAATCAGCTTTTAAAGTTTGGAATTTCCTAAAGAAGGAGTATGAAGGAGATGAGAGGATTAAGGGAATGCAAATTCTAAACCTGATTAGAGAATTTGAGCTTCAAAAGATGAAGGATTCTAAGACAGTGAAGGAAAACCCTGACATATTTCTTGGAATTGTAAAAAAAAGTAAAGTTACTTGGTTCTGAATTTTTGATTCCATATTAGTTCAAAAAAATTTTGTAACTATTCTTAAAAGGTTTGAAGCAACCATTTCCTCACTAGAAAACACTAAAGAACTATCAAAGGCTAGTTTGGCATAATTGATGAATACTTTGCAGACATAAGAACAATGAAGGATCATGATTTGTTAAAGGTGCATTAGCTGCAAGAGTTCAATCCAGTTAAGTAGGAAAAGAGAAGAAGAATGAGAAGAATAAGAAAGGAAACTTAGGTTCTGATTCTCTTAATACTAGTAAGGGAAAAAATATGATTTCCCTCGTCGTAAACACTGTGGAAGGAAAGGTCATCCACCTTTCAAATGCTGGAAAAAGCCAAAACAATAATGTGAGAAGTGCTAGAAGATGGGACATCATTAGAGAATTTGCAAGAGCAATGCTCAACATAAGACTGTGACATAAGTGAATTTGTAACCGAAGCATGTTGCTCAAGTTGCTGATCAAGAAGAGGAGGAGCAACTCTTCATGGCTTCTTGCTTTGCAGGTTGTCATTCAAGTCAGAAATGGCTTATTGATAGTGGTTGTATCAACTATATAACCTTTGATTGTGATCTCTTCAAGGAATTGGTACATTTCAATAGCTTCCAAAGTGAAGATTGGCAATGGAGAGTACATTGCAGTAAAGGGAAAACACACAGTAGCAATTGAAAGCACTTTAAGTACAAAGCTTATCAAATGTTATTTGTAGCTAATATCAGTCAAAATTTGTTGAGTGTTGGCCAGTTAATTCAAAAAGATTTCAAAGCTATCTTTAAAAAAAATCAGTGTTTAATTAAGGATGTAGAAGACAAAAATGTGTTCAAAGTAAAAATGAAAGGGAAGAGCTTTTGCATTTGATCCATTGGAGGAGAAGCAAGTAGCATTTTCTACAACCAAAATCTATACAGAAGTCTGGCACAAAAGGCTTGGACATTTAAATCATAAGGCTGTGGTGAATTCGTAGAGAAAAGAATTGGTTCAAGGTCTCCTTTACCTTGAATCTAACATTCCAAATTGTAAAGCCTGTCACCAAAGAAAGCAATCAAGACTTCCCTTCAAGCATGCAACTTGTAGAGCTACTAAAAAGCTACAATTGATACATACTGATTTGGTCAGACCTCACAAAACTCTATCTCCCAATTGGAGCAGGTATTTCTTGATCTTCATTGATGACTATTCCAAATACATTGGGTTTATTTTCTTATATGCAATTCAGAAGTTGCTGGTGTGTTTTGTAAATTCAAGCAATGGATTGAAACACAAGGTGGGCACAGAATCCAAGCTTTGAGATCTGATAATGGCAAGGAGTACACCTCCAATCAGTTTAATCTTTTTTGTGAAGGGGCTAGGATTGAATGTCAATTCATTGCTCCATACACTCCACAACAAAATGGAGTTATTAAGAGAAAGAATTGTATCATAATGGAGATGGCTAGATGTTTAATGTTTGAGAAGAATTTGCTAGGGGAATATTAGGTAGAAGCAACACACACTGCAGTCTTCCTATTAATAGGCTTCCTATAAAAGTTGTAGCAGGAAAGACTCCATACGAAGCATGGTATGATTTTAAACCTTCTTTAAAAAATCTCAAAGTGTTTGAATGCTTTTTCTTTGTTTATGTTCCTCAAATCAAAAGGGATAAACTGGATAAAAAGGCAAAAGCAGGCATTTTTGTTGGTTACAACACAATCTCTAAAGCTTACAGAATCTTCCAACCAAACGCTAGGAAAATTTTGATAAGCAGAGATGTGCATTTCATGGAGAATGATGAGTGGGATTGGGAAGGAAAACAATGAACTTTGATTTTTGACTAAATTCCAAAATTGTAGCTCAAAGAGGATGAGATGTTTGATGAAATTCCTATTAGAGGTGTGAGGTCACTTTCTGATATCTGTCAGAGGTGCAATATGGTTATACTTAAACTTGCAGATTTTTGGGAAGCTGAGAAGAATCCAAAATGGGTTACTACAATTAAGGAAGAACTTAAGATGATTGAAAAAAATCAGATCTGAAAGTTGGTAAAAGGACCCGCAGATAGAAAGCTGATTGGAGTAAAGTGGGTATTTAAAACCAAGTTCAATCTTAATGGCTTAATCAACAAGCATAAAGCCAGGCTTGATGTGTAAGGGTATGCTCAGATTTTTTGTGTTGATTTTTCTGATACTTTTGCTCTTGTTGCCAGACTAGATACAATTAAGTTGCTGCTTGCAATGGCTGCACAAAAGGGATGGAAAGTCTATCAACATAATGTTAAATCAGTCTTTCTAAATGGCTTTCTTAAGAAGGATATATACGTTGAGCAGCCTAATGGATTTGTTGTCAAAGGGCATGAAGATGATGTGTATTTGCTCAAGAAAGCCTTGTATGGCTTGAAATCGAAACCTAGAGCCTAGTACAATAGAATTGATGAGCAATTGATGCAACTGGGTTTTAGAAAAATTCTTAGTGAAGTTAACCTCTACATTAAAGGTGATGAGATCAACTTTGTAGTTGTTTCATTGCATGTGGATGATTTTTTGGTTATAGGAAGCAATGAAGAACTTGTGAGAAAGTTTAAAGAAGATATGAAGCAAACCTTCGAGATTACAAAATTAGGGAAGATGGCTTACTTTCTTGGAATGGAAATCAAGCAAAAAAATGGAGAATTGTTTATCTATCAAAAGAAGTATATTAAGGATATTCGGAAAAAAATTAGAATGGATGAGTGCAAAAGTGTAGATACTCCAATATGTCAAAAGGAAAAGCTTAGTATGAAAGATGAAGCTGAGAGGGTTGATGAAACTCTCTGCAGAAGTCTAGTGGGTTGCCTAATGTATCTAATAGCTACAAGGCCTGATATCTTACACTCTGTAAGTCTGCTATCTAGATTTACAAATTGTGCTACTAAAACTCATTTTGCTACTGCTAAAAAAGTTCTAAGTTATATGAAAGGAACATTAAATTATAGAATAAAGTTCTGTGCTAGTTAAGACTGCACTGTAGGGGTATTCTGATAGTAATTGGGGTGGTTCTAGTGACATGAAAAGTACTTCGAATTACTATTTTAAGCTTGGTTTAAGAATGTTTTCATGGTGTTCCAAGAAACAGAATACATTGGCATAATCTACATCAAAAGCTTAATTCATTGCAATTATTGCTACAACAAATTAGGTTCTCTTGTTAAGGAAAGTGTTGGTTGATTTAAATCTAAAGCAAGAAGGTTGTACATAAGTGTTTGTTGGTGATCAAGTTGCAATTTCTATCTCACACAATCTTGTTTTCCATAAGAAAATAAAGCACTTCAATATTAAGTTATTTTTTCTTAGAGAAGTGCAAAAGGAAGGGTCAGTTGGATTGAAGTACTGCAAATCTGATCTTCAACTGACTGACATATTCACAAAGGCTTTACCAAAAACAAATTTGAGTTTCTTAGAAAGGAACCTAGAGTTTGCAGCAATCAAAACAAAAAGGAGTGTTGAGGTTGTTCTTTAGCTGTTGCAACATTGTCTACGCTGGAATTTGGCATGTTTTTTGTTATTTTCATTTTCTTAATTGTTTAACTAGTTTAATTGATATAGTCAAAAGTAGTTACTGATTTTTAGGAAGTTGTTGATCATGGGAATGTATTTCATATAGTGCTTTATTTTTCATATTCTCCGTTACTATTTTTTGTTGTATTTAAACTCATTATCTAATTAATAAAATTACTGACTTTACACATCAAATTTCATTTTTCTTTAATCTTATTATTGATCGTTTTGATCATCTCAGTCTTTGTCATTCTCTTAAAAACTCCAACACATTATTTCAATCACCCTCGATGAATTATCATTCTAAGAGTCTTTAAGGAAGTAAAAAGTGTAATGTTTCTTGCTATCATTGACATTAAAATTACATCTACCAAAGCGTCCATCTCCCATTTTAAAAAGATCATTTTCAATGCCAAATTTGATATATCTATTTCTACTAGCAAAATTACATCTATTTCCAATTTTCACCAATTTTGCTTACATAGGATGCTTCAATGAGGGAGAATTCATAGTCGAAAATGAACTAGTTTGAGAACTCCTAGTAGTTGCTACTAAGTTATTATTAATATGAACTTTTCATGCTAATGAACCATTTATAAATCTACCATTTCATGCTTTATGACTGGTTTCTCTCTAAATTCTTGTAACTTATTAGAATCATCAATTCTTGAGTTTTCAATATATGGATCTTGCTCAAGCCCATTAATAACCTACTCATCACTTTCAATAATTTCACTAATATTGTGAATATCTTAAACTGGTCAGATAGAGTTATGTTTCTAGTTTCTACGTATTAGCAAACTTGGCCTTAGAGTTCAGCTATTGTTATCTCTTCTTTGGCTTTGACTTGTAATATGGTGATGTTTCTACAAAGTTTAATCAATTTTATCAAAATACCAATAAGGGAATGCAGTATCAAACATAAAATGTATTGGATAATAGTTTTTTGTATACCATAGAATATCAAACAATTGGTAGGCAACGGAGGTGAGAAAGGTTTTCAAAATAAAAATGGATAATGAATGTAATGTATGATAAATAAGAAATAAGTAGTTAGAATCGATACTCTAATGCCAACTATTATAGGATAAATTGTGCTAAAAGAAGAAAGTAGCACTAAGAAAGAGGAAAATATATAAGAGGAGAAAAACAAGACACTTCATTTATTTATTTATCAGATTCCTATAAAATAGCTTGCAATATATTATAAATTTAGTAATTTTCTCTTATTAAACCCAAACCTTTTATTGTGGCAATACTCATAGTCCCTCGGGTTCCAACCATTACAAAACGCTAACAAATATAGTAAGTTGAACCTACAATTTCCTAGTTCCTTGGAAGGATGAAAAAGAAGTTCCCAATCGTGGACAATGAGGGGTGTCTTATTCCGTGACTTTGAATTTCTCACCTCACTTTTTCTTCTTAAATTGCAGTAGTTTTCGGGTCTCGTATAAAGGTTGTAACAACGAATCCTAGCAAAAGAGAATGACAATAAACGTGATGAATATCAACAAACTCACAAGAAAGTATAACTTCCAACTCACTATAACCGTGTATCAGAAATAAAATTAAAAGTAAATGCTTGTTCGGGAGGGTAGTTTAAGGTAAATAACTTGTTTAGTGATCTTGAATATGTCCTCCATTGTTTATATATTTATCTAAGGCATTGTTTGTTGATTGAATGATATACATCATGTTGTTCTTCAAAGCTAAAAGCTTTACCTTTTGAATCACGAGCATGATAAGTTCCTGACAGGTGATTGTCTGATATATTCCTGATACATCATAAGACAAGAGAGAAACAAGGAATAAATAAGTTGAATGACAAAGGCATATTTGCAAGTCTTGACAACTTACCCTATTTTATGTTTATATCTATCTCAACTTAGAATGTCTTTTCCTTTTAGAAAAAAAAGGTGTTTGTTGTTCCTTACATATTAAATGGAACCAATTTAGGAGATTATTGTCCTTTATTATGCATAATAAAAGAATCTATGTTAAGCAATTTTTAACTTGCTCAAGAAACTTTTCCAGATAAAAATGTTTAGAATGTTGACAATGTGCAATAACCAAAAAAATGAATGAACTTACACAATTCTAAGATTGCCTGAATTAAGAAGCTTAAATATTGATGACGGTAGTGCGCCGCTCAAACTGTTACTGTTTAATCTCCTGGAAAAATATTAAGCACAATCAATTTTAAACAAACTCTCAAATCTGACATTCAAATAGAAGGTCTACAACTTCAAAGTTGAAAAGGAAGTTTCTCTTACATAAATCTTAAAGACTGCAAGTTGCCGAGAGAAGCTGGGATTGGCCCTGAAAGCTGATTATGGTTCAATCCCAAGCTGATCAAGCTTTTCAAACCACCAAACTCTGATGGGATGGAACCACTGAAATTATTGTCAAATAGCTCTCTGCCAATGGTGAGAATGTTATCAGATTGGACAAGACTACAGGTCAAGAGAGAAAAATATGCAACTCTTGTGAAGGTACATAAACAATAGACGGGAGACTCCTTAATAGTATGAATTAAGTCTGATTACCACCGATAAGTTCAGAATCATTTTCACGGAAATTACTCTTTTACTAAAATAAGTATCATTCAATTGATTTATAACTAGCTATGATAAATGATACTTTGTTTTAATTTCAGTATATCATCTATAACATTAATTTTCATGCAATAGATTCGGCCCTCAAAAGTTTGAAAAAAAAAAACAGAAGAAACAGTATTGAAGTGAAGGCTTACAAGTATTGAAGATTCGTCAAAACACCAAGCTGAGGGACAAGAGATCCTGATAGTCCAGCGCTACCAAGGTCACTTGAGTGACACAATTTATTTGCAGGTCAGAAAAAAGGACCAAGAGTGAAAGTCTAAATGAAGGAACAAATGTACTTACACCCTTGTTACACTGTTTTCATTGTTGCAGGTAACATGAAACCAAGTGCAGGGGTTGACTTCATTTGGGTTCCAGCTGCTTAGAACATTGTTGGGATCAACCAAATGGGTTTTCCAGGCAGACAGAGCATCACCTGTTCAGTAACAAATCTTCTAATCATAAAATCCCATAAGAGTCAATATGATGTGAAACAAGAAATTAATCCAATATGGCATTTGCCACGTCCTAAAATACGTTAGTCAAGAGTAGAGTAGAGAAAGAGAAGTTAACATACCTTCGGAGTTGGAGTTGACAGTGACCACAACCACTGCAAAAAAGAGAGAAATCAGGATAGTGGACGCCATCTTCAGATTACCTTGTGAAGGGTGTAAAGCAAAGTTGGACCCTTATTTCTATATACCAATTATATATAAACTGAGTCTTCGTTCCACAACGGTGGCAAGTGCGTGCCCCCGTCCACAACGACTGCTCTAATTTCAAATCCCTTCCTGTCCTCGCAGCTCTTTTTGACTGCTGCTACTTCCTTTTTCTTTCTTAGCATTTTCTCCGTAGCTTCGCCTGTTCTGCTAAACTACTGTTAAGGGTAGTTCTGTCTTTAACCTTTCCACTTTATTTACTTCCTTGGCTTTTTCCTTTTTCTGGTAACAATTTTACAAATTTTCACATTTCAAGAAACTGTTTCTTTCCATAAGGGGCAATGGCCGTTTAGCAAGTGGAGATATTTCTAGACAAAGAATGATCCATTGTCATTTCCACCCTTACCTTCTTCAAAGAGCAAGATTGGTTCAGGCAAACCTTCCTTGGAGAGCCAAGACATTCTCAGATCCCAGCTAACTCAAATGATAATGAATTAGAGAAGTTTTATTGGGGAACCCTCGGATAATACCTTGTCCTCCATATCTTGCTGAGCGTAGGAGCATAGTATCACCAGATATTGAAATGTTGAAAGAATGAGCTAAAACTTGAAACATTATAATATTTGGTTTCTTTCTGGATTGAAGACTTCCTTTTCACGTGATCCAAAGTTGGGCTCAAAAGTGTGGAAGAGAAGTCATAGAGTAAGAACGTAATGATTTCCATAGCAGTAAAAAGAGGACATCATGTGAAAAAATTAAGATTAAGGGTGCTAAACTGTTAAACACTGGATGATGTCAATTCTAGCATGGAATGTCAGAAGTTTTAGAGATTGTCCTAGAAACAAAGTCAATTTTGATTGGTTTATTAGAAACCAAGATCAAGCAAGAAAATATCCTAAAGCTTTGGTTGCTAAAGAAGTTTTCGCATTTCTATCAAAGCATCAACACTATCATTATGACCGTATTATAGTGGCCTATGAAACTAGGAGAATTAGGGGAAACTTGGCAGATTCTAAAGATCAAATGATGCATCTGAAGTGAATCACACGTTAATACAATACCAAATAATGATATAAAGATGCACAAGAAGGGGGCGTTGAATTGTGGTAAACTTTTTGTTAAACCCCTTTAGTAAGATCTTGTTTGTAAAAGATCTTTAAGACTTGCGTAATACGTAATATTGAAAAATACGAGTAAGAGAGAGAGAGAGTTTGAGA
>JAOTBA010000001.1:5960011-5970836 GCA_025629845.1 Erythroxylum squamatum | reverse complement strand
GGATTTTTGGATGACTTAGATAGATTTGTACATAGTTCCTCTTTCATGTAGTACTTTTGTACTAGATTTTGTGGTTGTGCACGTACTAAAAGTTGGAAAGATATAATGTATACTTTCAATTTGAGAAATGAAATGAGGAAATGTTGGATTTAAAACTATTGTGATTTATCTTATGATATTTTTTTTAAGTGATCACTGAAATGATGCCATAAGAGTTAATGTAGTGATCGATCGTAGCGCACCCTTATCCTCGAGTATGTGCCGGAATAACCTCAGAGCGTCCCGGTGCGTACTCTGCGGTAAGGGGGCGTTACACTTGCTCCTTCTACTTTTTAATTCAATTTTGTGTCCCTTCAATCAAACCTCATTATTCCTTTGTTAAAGTTGTATACAATTTTATTTAAGATTGATAGCTATTAAACCCCAAGCATCATATCACTCCCTCCAGTATTTATAGTAAATGCATTTGTAATAAATTCTTAACCACTCATCACCCACTTAAACTCCCCACATATCCTATGATATTTGATCTATAAACCTCCTCTCATATGTAGCACCATTAATTCTATCTCCTATATTCCACCTTGATCCTTGTTCATGAATTTTCATCTACAAAGTTATGTGTACTTTTCCCATCCACCAAAATGTGAATTATTCCTAGGTATCTTTTCAGTAGTGTCATTTGTTAAAACTTGGAAGAAGTAGTAACTTGTTATAGCTTACAAAGATATTGCAAGATGCTCCAATTCTTAGACTTTTTCTTCTTTGGACTTCTCTCCTCCTTCCTTCTTCACATACACATTCATCAGCATCCTTTTGCACTTATATCTAGGGTTATACTTTTCATCGCAGCAAAAATAAAGGCCTTTAGCCTTCTTTTCATCCAATTCTCCACTACCAGTAGTTCTTGCCAACCTCTATTTACTACCCTTTACATTAGCCCCCATTATTGGTCCAGTAAAATTCTACTTCCAAGTACGTTGTTGCTATGCCTACCTTTAACTATACTGATGTCTTGTCTAAGTAGAAAAATTGTCACACTTGCGCATCCAACTCCTTAATCCATCTCCCTTGAACACTAAAAACTCTAGCTTACTAGATCGTGTTGGTATATAGTATTGATAATTGCCATATAAGTTCTTCCACTTCCAATCTCAGCTATTCTTCTATCTATTCCAACTTCATCTTGATTTTTTTATTATTATATTGCATCATCTGTGTCATTCGTTCTTTGAATTCCTATCTCCATCTTCTCTATCTGGGTTGTCATATTTTCTTCCATCCGTCTTTGATTATGGGAGTGTGTACCTTTTGCCTTCACTGATGATTATATAACTCTGATATCACTTTTGTTACGAAACTCTTAACTCGAAATTTGATAATTAAGAATCATAAAAAAGAAGAAGAAGAAGAAGAAGAGAGAGAGAGAGAGAGAGAGAGAGAGAGAGAGGACTCAATTGTATTCATTAAGTCCTTTCTCTCGTTACACCCATTTATAACATTCGACTAGCTCTCTTGCCAGATGTCGCTTCCCTCTTTTCTCCAATGTTCTTCACTATTAAAACCTGTGATGACATGACCAAGTGGACTTACTTGTTGAGAGCTGGTAATATACCGTTCCTGTCCTTACAATCGTTCTTCACCATGTACTTAGTTATCGGTAGTGATGTTTAATTCTTGATATTTGGATCCTAGCATGCAATGGTAATATAACTAACAACATTGTTTGATCAATCAACTGTAATGAATGCAATGCATCTCCTTTCTTTTATACCATCACCTTTCAGACAAGGACGTAGAGATTGAAGTAAATGGTTGGTGCCTTGGTGGACAAAATATGCATTTTCCCCACCACTTCAATCTGAATAAAGTAAAAAAGAGCTAAACAGCAAAGTCGCAGATGTAATCAAGGAATCAAGTTCGCTAGGACATGAGAGCTTCAATTTATCCTAGATTATGCATTTAGAAACAAAAATTGCAAGATCCTTGCTAAATCAATGTATCTTACAACACAAACATGCAACAGTAATAGAGTAGAAACTAGAAGAACCAAGATTACTGGACATAGCTTCTCCATTACGCATGCCTGCTTATCCACCAACCAACCTAATCGGAAAGGATTTAAGACTACTCTGATAGATCATCAGAAAGAAACAGCCACTGCCTGTCGCTGCTGAATATGCATGAAGATGAAGCCAAGTCATGCTATAAATAAACTTTGATCAATTACAGAATAATCCGTTGAGTCTGAAGAATTTCCATAATCAAACTTCAGTGCATCATACAAATGGATTGGAACTTCACCAACAAGACCTGGATCACAGTACTCGGAAAAATCAATGTTCTGGAGGCCAAGATTCATAGCACAGCAATCATCTTGAACCCAACAGACTCGCAACTCATCACTTGTGGTTCCAACCCAATCTACACAACTTTGGGGGACTTCCAAATCTGAAATACAGCTAAGATTGAAGACCTGGTTCTTTATGCTTGGTGCTTGTGAGGAAATTGGCTCATCAGTGAGGTAATTTGGCATAAAGAAAGAGGTTTGTGAGTGGTTGGAGTCAAGACCGCTCCCCATAGAAGTAACAAGGTTCACCTTTTTATTGTACTCATTATCCAAACTAGTGACAGATGGCCCACAGTTTATATGTTCTGCACCAGATTCCATCTTTGTAATGCAACTCAGATCAAGATCAGATCTCTTACCATTTGATGTGTTGGTGGGAATGGACTTTATAGCCTGATCATATACAACGCATGTTGAGACTTGAAGAGGGCTAGAGTTTAATGTAAAACCTGTTGAGCTAACATGGTTGACATTGCTCCTACACTCGTATGAAGGCTTAATTTTCTCATGGCCACTCATAGGTCTTCCCTTTGTACTAAGCCCAGAACCAGCTGGTAGAGCTGCTTGTATATAATCATCTTGCATGTGCTGCTGCTGACCAGGTAGAGGTGGCTCTTTCAACCCATCATTTACACAAGGTTGTTCTTGTTTCAGCTGAATCTCTGGAATTTCACACCACAAGTATGGCGAGGGAAACATGCGATCACATGCTGCAAAATTCAGTCCCAGTTCTCCAGACCTTAGAGAATGGCCTATCTGTGAAATCCTGGGTTTATAAGGATTGCGAACATCAATGGTTGAAGCTTGTTTGCTATCTGATACAGGAATTGAGCCAATTCCCTTTCGATCAATTTCATGGCTTCTAGAATCCACAATCTGGACAATTTTGGCATGTCCAGAAAACACATATGTGCTATTTGGAACATCACCGTGCTGCAAGCTGATCATTTTCCGAATGCCAATACTTCCACTGCTATCTCCTGTAGGTGACTCTGAATGTTTTACCCCATGACATGATGATTTTATGTCATTCTCCTTCTGCAGTCTGCTTAAATAGAGACGATATTTCTGCAAAGGCGACAAGCTTTTCAGAGAAAGCACTAGTCTTGTTAAGAACAAAAGAATTTTTTGTCAATTTATGACACAAGGAGCTGACAATTCCATATTATTTTATCTTATCTTTTTAACAGTTACCTGTAAGTGGCTAGCAACGTTTTCTCTCGTCAACCATGGCACATTCATCAAGTCAAGTATTTTCTTCGGACCAACCTCTGTCAAAGAGACATCACAAAACGCTTGGTGAGCCATATCACTGGGAGCCATATAAATGGCACATGTTTAACGAATTTTCATTAACTATGAAGAATTTCTGTTCCTAAACATGATCAAGACACCAGTTGAAATGAAAGACTGAAGTGATACTTACTGTCAAATCCTATCTGATCCACAGCTTTGACAAATTTCTGGTGAAGGTCCACCGACCAAACGACTCTAGCTTTCTTTGCATAATTATTATCTGCAAACTCTTTGTCATCATGCTTTTTTTCAGCATCTTTTCTTTTCCTCTGTGAGATCACATCTTCTCCACAAAGTAAATGCCCATCATCGGACATATCAGATCCATTTCTACTCATTTGAATACTTTCTATCCCTTCAAAACTTTCAATATCTCTTACTTCAAGTATCTTCTTTCTGAACACATGTTGCCATATATTCCGCAGTTCTTTCATTCGTATAGGCTTGAGAAGATAGTCACATGCTCCATGTTGAACACCTTTCATCACCCTGCTAGTTTCTCCATCAACAGACATCACTGTAGTGCCAGAAATCAATGGGATTAGAGGCAAAGTTGATAAGAGAAGAGCAAGACAGAATGAAAAAAATCCTAATTTTTCTAAGTGGGGTAGGCGAGGTATTCAGACTGTTATCAAGGAAAATGGTAAAGAACTAACTAATGACAGGAAGATCCATTTCCAGTCCAACATGCTCTAGAAGTTTGAAACCATCCATGTCTGGCATGTTGACATCACTGATTACGATGTCATAACCATCTTTCCTCTCTCGCAGCATGTTCAGAGCATCACTTGCTAAACCACAAGTGGTCACTGGAAAACAAAAATTCCATATATTCCAAAGAGAAATGTCAGAAGCTTAATGCTGTAAAAGGTGGAAGTAGAGACCTTAATTTATTTTCGCACAAAATCATACATACCAAAATCAACACAGACCGCCAAATTATATGAAACACCCTAATTCCCAAAATTTATAAAAGTTAGGTCGCCTTTGAGTTATTGAGCATAGGAATTTGGAGTTAGGACAGCTAACTTCAACTCGGATATAGCTAGTCAGTTAGCATTAGAAGTTCAATCCATTCAATTTCAAGTAATTAAATTATAGTTACTTTTCGAAAGCTACAGTTCCTATAGTGGGGAAAGAATTGCAGTTCCAAATAAACTCAGCAACTTGCTACCAAAAATAGCCACTAGAACAGCAATTCCAATATGGAAATGCATGCAATTCAAACACAATTGTCCTAATAATGTGAAACTTGGTTCTATATGTAATTCTAGTTGGTTGGTGAAGAAACTTGAACAAGTTTTCAAAGAGAAAAGGAACAAGTCGTATCAAGCATCGTCCATTATCTGCTATGCAATCTATGATTATCAAGGGGAAAATCTAAAAGGGCGTGAGAACATGATATATAATCAGTTTCCCATCTTGAATTTGTAAAGTTTCTTGTAACAGAGAACTTTTGATGGCAGGTGATGCCATGACTATTGACTAGTCTCCATTCACAATTACTCGTTACAGTCCAATAAAACTCTGGTCAATCCATTCTTCCCTTTGAAGAACCGGTGACAATTAACTTAAAGAAACGCGCAAGACTCACCGAGATTGATGAAAATCAAGCCTTCTTAACTCAAACCCAAAAGTCTTCAAAAGTTGAAACTTCACAAAAACCGAACTAAACCCATTTACAATTCCTCAAGATTTCTCTAAAGTTACTTCAGAACTGCTTAGCAACAACAAGAATAATGTATGAAATCGTAACTCAGCATGGCTTGTAACAGTTTCATTTCCCTCGTGTAGTTGAGTAAGTGTTGGTGACGAAAATATGAATTACTGAGATGTGAATTAGTGACGAAAATATTGAAGTTTCAAACTTCATATGAACTAATTACTGAGATGTGAAGGCATCCCTTCGGTCGAACCCAAAAAGTCGACATAAAGTATAAACTAAATGCAATTATTTATCAAGCAGTGAGCCACCTAAGAACCAATACGAGAAAACTCCAAATTTCAAACAAAAACTCAAACTGACTCATGTTAGGCTGGATAAATAACAAGGGAATGAAAACGGTTCATAAGCAAGTATGTAGCGAAGGAAGCAACTTTAACAGACTAGGGATGAAAGAGATAACAGAAACAGTAGTAGAAGTTGAACCTTCATAGGAGCACTTTCTGAGCATCTTTTCGAGGATTTTCAACCATGTGGGGTCATCATCGACGACAAGAACACGGAGACCGGCGGGGAAGGCCTCGCTTCGAGGAGAGGAGAAACCATTCTCCATCATGGTAAGCACCCAATCAAGCTCAAGAGACACGACAAGGACACGGTGTCTAATGCTATGCAACAAAAGCGAGCGAGAAGAGAAAGGGTCTTAATTGTTAAAAGGAGCAGCGAGTCTGGATCTTTAAAAGAAAACGAAAAAAGAAAAAAAAATTATTCGATAATTTGTTGTCTCTGAACAAAAACAGAGCCAAGTGATAGAAAGCAAAGAACGAATATTGGCGCCGGTTAGTTAACGTTCCCTGTAGCTTTCTGATCTTTCAACACGTACAAGCCTGTGAAGTGTGAACCCTTACGGTTTTGCTTTCCCTATCATTCAGCTCAGGTTAAGAACACAAAGGAACAAGAACAGATGGGAAGGGGATATTGTTAACTTTTATATCAAATTGCAGATAGAATCACGTTTAACAAAGATAGAACAATATAAAGAAAAGGGCATCTCCAAGACTCTTCTTTTCATCAAGAAATGGTACAGCAGTAGTGCCTTTTCTCCACTTTCCCTTACGTTCTTTGAGAAGTACCCAAGTAGAGTGACGGGTCCATCAACAAGTAGAACGACATCTTTTGTTCACATCCAAATCCAATTCATAGTAATTGCAACAGGATCAATCTATGCTAAAAATGGGATGAAGTTGGTAGCATTTAAATAGATGGTTATTTCCTACTTTTTGACCATTTTAGCTAGCTCTACCTGGTACTTAATGCGGAAAGCAAAACAGCCACATGCCACCGACCCTTCATTATGACACTTGCATAGTGTTTTCTCATTAATATTACGAAACTTGCAAAGTGTTTTTTATTTTTATTTTACTTTGACATTTTATGTTCTAAAGGCATTAGTCGGTTCTTGGACAATGAGGCTCCACAATTACTCAAAAAAGCGAAACCCATGAAGTGATTATATAAGTTGGTCTTACTTGGCATTTTGTTGAAAAGAATTTAAAGCTTTCTTTGTCTTGTTATTAACTTTTGGTGTATGGAAAGTACTCTTGACCATTAATAGTGGAAATATGGAAACCTTAGGTTCTCAAGAATTCCTTTAGTTATGATAATTCCTTTGTACGCACTTGAGAAAGTTGGAAAGTAAGATTCTATTCATTAGTTTTAGATGTCTCCACAATGGAACGGAACTGCAGCAACAGACCTTGTTTTGGAGCAGGTCGTCAAGTGCTAAAAACATCAATCTCGCAATTCCGCATTGTGAGTGACAAACAATACTGTCAGGTCAAATGGAAATGAACAACAAAGTTTTGCACTGTATGCTTTACTCTGGAGCATGATGGTTAAAACCTGGAAACAATCTCAAGTCAAATGCAAGCCTGGCTTCTCAGTTGTTCATTGATTTTCTAATAATGGCTTCTTTCCAAATTAAAATGACTATTATCTAACTAATTTGGCCTATAAGCAAACGACAAGCTAAATGACACAAAAGGCATTAGCAAGTGAAAAGGACAAGTACAGGGCTTCTATAATATTTTGTTAAGAGAACTGGTGGGAAAAAGATACTCGACCGTATGCACTTCCAATTAGGCAACCCTATTTGTTGACTGAGGCATCATGACCACCTTGAACTTGAAAAAGCCAGACTGCCATCTGCGATGACAAGGATCAAGGAAGCATAGCCATAAACACCATTTTAAAGAAACCCTTTTTTGGGTTTTCGCACCAATGATTGATTGCTCAAGTTGTGTGCCCAGCAAGAGCCCAAGCACTCAAAGCTTACAGGTATCTGATTAACGAAGCCAAGTTCATCTTGATCTATTTATCCTTCCTAATACGTCCAACATGTCACCAGTGAACTTGCTTATTGTAAAAGTACACCTTTTGAGAGTGGGGCAGGGAAAGGATTTTAGAAGAAAAATAAGAACTTAATGCGTCTAAAAGGAAATGCCCACTAACAAAAAAAATGTTTTTGTTAAAAGAGAAGCGGTGAGGAAGATGGGTGACTATCAAATTAGGAGGATGAACTCCATGCAACTTCTATCAAGTGGAAGGTTGCTTTTTGATAGTTTAATTAAAAGGATAGAATATAAGTCTTGCTTAATGCTCTCCTATGATGCCTCGGGAGTTGGATCTTTACCTGCTTATTGACATCTTTGAGATTGTTTTCGATGGTATTTCTTCTTGTTGCTGCGGAATAATGCACTCAGCATATTGTCCTTAGAATATGCTTCGGCCTAAGCTTTCGGCCGGTTAATGGGGCATTACCTAACTGGTACGTTTATCGTTCATGTCGTACGGGACTACCAAATAGTGACGGACATTTAATAAATCCCTTCGAGCCTGCAAAACAGCAGTTCAAGGCTTCAAGTGGTCATTGTTCTCGCTGTCTTGGTGGCATTCAGGTGTACGGGTTTTCTGTCTTCCTGGATCAGGTTCTTCCACATTTTGCTCGTTCAATCTTGTTACCTTTTTCATCTCACAGAGGTCCGAGACAAGGGAAAATGGCGAACTAATAAGGACCCTTAAGTCTCACTTACCCTTGCTCTCCTCGGCAAAATGAACAGGAGTGAGATCTCAAATTCCTTTTTCAGTATAGAACTCTTTACCTTGTAAACTAATTGATTTTATCACTTTAAGCAAACCATTCAAGCTAAGTCATGTATACTTCGTCCTAAAATTCTACATTCAAAAAAGTTTTTTTTGACATTCATTTGATGAAATTCTAATGATAAAGCTATAATTATCATTAATGAATCTTTCTTATAATTAGAGGAAAGGTTATATAATAATCAATGCTTTTGTTTCAAGCGAAATATTTGGATACAAATCTATCCTTTTATCTTTTTATAATAATCAATGCCTTTTTCCTAAGTGAAACATTTTAGCTTTAAAAATCCATTCATTACCGATGGCTTTAATCACGTGTAGTAATTGGATAAGATCTCAAACTTCATCATTTTGCCATTAATTTAGTATCATCTTATATAAATTCATACTATAGATTGAAATTAACATTATCCATTACTCTGCAAAAGAGATCAAATCATTATGATGAATCATGTCTAATTTTTTAAAGTACACAACATAATCATAAAATCACACATCTCCTTATCTTTATGAATTTTTTAATACCCACTTTTTATTGGATAGGAATATCATTAATGTGTTCTTTATAGAATGTTATACCTTGAATTGGTTATTCTATAATCTATTAAGTGTGTTGAAAAATAATCAACTTATCTAAGATTAGGGGTCTCTCGTAAGAGTTTAAGATTTCCTTTTATTCAACTTGATAAGGAATATTCACATTAAACTTAAAATCTTTAGGGAACTTTGCATAATTTTCAAATACTTTTGGTGTATTTGAGAGATACTAAAATGTAAATCCTACAATATTATTCTCTGCATAGATAGTAAAATAACCGTTGTCTATCCTTGGCTATAATTTCTTTATAATAAGACTATAATATTCTCAATGAGATAATATATTCAAAAATGTCTAACCTTTTAAGATATTTTCAATTTAGTGTCCAAACTTTTAAAATTTTCAATTAAATTGTTAACCTTTTAAAACCTTAACAAAAGGTTATTTTTGATAATCTAAAATGTCTACTGAATGTCACGTAGATATTCATCTATTAGCCACATCATCATAAACCAAGGTTTTAGATAAATTGTTAAGGTTTAAAAGTTTGGTCACTCAACTGAAAAAGTTAAAAGTTTAGACATTGAATTGAAAATTTCCAAAAGGTTGAACACTTTAGGATTGGTTATCCCAATTCTCCACTCCTATCATATCTTATAATCTTATTACCTTGTTCTTTTTCTTTCCTACTTCTACTTTAAAAACCTTAAAGTTATCTAGTACCTTTGACTTATTATACAAAATATTGATATATATAAAAATTGAATGGTCATATACAAATAAGATAAATATTTTTCATCAAAATAAAGAGGAAAAAATGGTTTGCATGTATCAATTGTGTATAATCTCGAGAATCTCTCTATTTATAATAGAACCTTTAATGGGTTTGTTTGTTTGTTTGCTTACCCTTAAAGGAATCAACATAAACATAAAAATCATTGAACTTAAGGATAATTAGTATACTAACATTAACAATCCTTTTCATTCTCTCAATATAAATACAAGCTAATCTCAGATGGTACATCGCCAAATTCTCTTAAAATTTCGAAACAGCACGGCCTAGGAGAAATGCAAGGGCAGATGCATGACTATGCATCCCTTCTGTGCGTCAAATCTTCATTTTATGTCATATTTTCGCCTGAATTCTTCTCCTTTAAGTCTGTGAAGGCAATTATAACCTTAAACACACTTGGAGCAAATTAAGTAACAAATATACAACAAAAGTATAGAATTTCAAGCAAAATGCATCAAATATGAGTGTAAAAATATAGTCAAATATGCATATATCACAATCTTTATTGCATCTATACATGGTTGGAGATAAGATGAATCAATCTGATTTTGATGGAATCTAAACTACATAATCAAGTTATATATGATTTAATTTAAACTAAGATGATTAGATAATGTGTGATGCTTATATAAACTAAAATAATATTACAACACAAAAAATAAAATTTAGGAAAATGAGTTGTTACCAAGTTTATTCAAATAAAATTAAGCTGCTTTATTTATAGCATTTGAAAGGCAAAAAAACTCAAGATTTTTTAAGAATCATAATATGGATGCTTCAACCCTTTGTTATAATATTAGATTACAGAAATTCTGATTGCTAAGAAGCTGGCTGGGAAGATCAGCCCTGTCGTGCATTCAAACAAGAACATCTGATATCTCTCTTAGGTTTGTTTATGCTGCGTTTGGGTTGTAATGAGTTTTACATTTATTTGTCTGCCTGTAATTTGGTTTCCTACTTATTGTGTAAGCTGGATTCTTTCTTGTTTTTCTTGACACTTACCTGTCTCTAATTTTGTTTAAC
>JAOTBA010000001.1:5941576-5959911 GCA_025629845.1 Erythroxylum squamatum | reverse complement strand
CCATGTAACAAATATCTGTTTGTCTTTTAATTAGACGTGTCCCATGTAAATAGTTCTACCCTTAGTATAAATATGTAGTAGCTAACACATGTATATATATAATATACATGTATATATGTATATATATGCTTCCTTAATTGGAGAAATCAAAAGCGGTATTATTAATTCATGCATTATTTTCAATATACAATATAAAGAATATGCTTTTGAAAAGTTACGTTAGCCTCAGGATTTACGCCTAAAACTGAAACTAATCGGCACAAAAGAAAATACAATAATTTCATCTCAAAAGGTACCGCTTCCAAAGCTTTTGAACTTGGTAGAATTTATATATTTTGCTCGTCTTGGAGTGTTCTGTTACAAGGCAAAGAACATGTCCACTAAGAACGAACAATAGAATCTAATGTAGGAAAGTCACGTAGGATTCGAGGTAAGCTTCATATGAGGATCAAATCTCAAATCCTTCAACCTCTTAAAAACCCATCAAGAGATTTTCAACTTCAATGCACGTACTCCTTTTTCCTTCGTCTTTCCTTGGTCTTCTTTGAAGGTCACTGCGATTACCTTCTTCAGAGTTCTCAACTTTGACAGCAGTGAAGTTGTCAATGTTGTCCAAATTATAAGACTGAATGTAATCAAGGTCTAATTTCTTTGTTAGGTTCTTTTCTGTATTGATCATGGAATTTTTCTTTTTCTTTCTAATTTCCTGTAATGGAATTAAAAATATAGTGATTTTGGGTGCCTAAGAGAATGTGAAAATCTCTTATGTAAGGAAACACAAAGATTTAGAATTTTCAGGGGCAAAATTGGTTAGAACCTTCCTAGGGGTAGTGTTACTCCTTTTCTATGAGGGTTGCTTTTTTTTGTATGTTTTTATGTGCAAAATGTGAGGGTCACAGGAAGTGAATGTGCTTAGCTTTACACTGCATAGTTCATCTTATTCAAAATGGTTGACAATTTTAATGGTTTGGAGTCATTTGAGTCTTGGACTTGATTCCTCAAGAGTATACCTTTCAATATTCATTAACTCATTGCAAAATGGATTGCTTCTGTTCCCTCCAATTAAATCTATGCCGGAAGGAAACTTCTGAACATTGAAGGAAGTGAGTAGATTTACTATTTCCAAATTTCACTAAAAAAATCAGTTACATCAAGTTCCTTGACAAATTTTAGGATAGTTCATCGAGCGGATGGCTTTTTGTTTGTTGTTTCCTTTTGGAATAATAATCGACACGCTTTAAAGATATCACATGCTACAATTTGCTTAAGCTTGCTAATTCCTTGGATGATAGAAAACTGAATTGAGAAAGGTGAAAATCTATTTCATCTTATCGGGTTAAAGGTATTTATACAAAATGTCTTAAGAATGAATAACAAACATAACTAACTATAACTAACTATGGCTAACTAACTTAACTGTCAACTTATCTTTATATAACAACCCCCCCCCCCCCTCCCCCCTCTCAAATTGGTGAGTATATATTATGTACTCCCAGTTTGCTAAAAGAATCCTTAAAAGCAATCGAGGAAAGTCCTTTGGTGAAGCAATCAACTAGTTGATTTTTGGAAGAAACAGGAAGTAATACAATAACACCAGTTTGTAGTTTTTCTTGAACCACATGACAGTCAATATCAATATGCTTGCGTTCGTGAAAAACTAGATTTTGCACCAAGTATACTAGAGACTAGTTGTCACAAAATAGTAGTGTTGGAACAATAGGAGACATCTGTAGTTCATCAAGTAGGTAATGCAATTGCACTTCACATGTTGTAGTTGCTAGTGCTCTGTATTCTACTTCTAAAGAGCTATGGCTGATAGTGTTTTGTTTCTTGTGTTTTCCAAGAAATTAAGGAAGAGCCAAGAAACACACAATATCTTGTAATAAATCTCCTAGTGTCTAGACAAGTTCCCCAATCCGAATCTGAGAAAGTTTTGACCTTAGCTTTATTGTCAGAAGAGAAGAAAAGACCTTGTCTTATAGTTCCTTTTAGATATTGTAGTACTCTGTGAGCAGCAGTCAAGTGATCCATTGTAGGAGAATCAAGGAATTGTGCTAACTGTTGGACAACAAGTGTGATGTCTGGTCTAGTTGTAGTCAGATACTGAAGCTTGCCGATTAATTTTCTGAATTGTGTAACATCTTCCAATTTCTCGCCTCCATCCTTCGAGAGCTTTGTCTCTGGTAAAATTGGCATAGAGACTGGTTTTGATTCTAAAAACTGAGTATCTTTGAGTAAGTCAAATGTGTACTTCTTTTAACAAATATCTATTCCTTGCTTTGTTCCTGCCACTTCAAGTCCAAGAAAAAACTTGAGTTCTCCAAGATCTTTAATTGTAAATGTATCATGTAGGTGTTGTTTGATGTTATGAATTGCATCTATGTTATCACTAGCCACTATGACATCATCCATATATACTAAAAGTGCCATGAAACCTTCACTTCCAGTTTTAAGAAACAAAGTCTGATCTGATATAGTTTGTTTGAAACCGTACTGAAGTAATGCTGAAGTCAATTTAGCATTCCATTGGCGACTAGCTTGTCTTAAGCCATAAAGAGATTTAACCATTCTGCAAACTTTGTTTCTGTTACCTTCATAGCCCTTAAGAAGCTGCATATACACTTTTTCATCAAGTTCTCCATGAAGAAATGCATTGTTGATGTCGCGTTTATGTAAATGCAACCCTTTGATTGCTACTAATGCAAGGAGAAGTCGTATTGTTGTCATTTTGGCCACTAGACTAAAAGTATCCAAAAAGTCTATGCCCTCTTGTTGTGTGTAACCTTTAGCAACTAACCTAGCATTGTATCTTTCCACTGACCCATCTGCTTTTCTTTTTATTTTGAAGACCCGGTTACATCTGATTGCTTTCTTTCCTATTGGCAAATCAACTAGCTCCCAGGTGTTATTTTATTGTAAGGCCTCTATTTCTGATTGCATTGCTTTTCTCCAATATTGATTCTTAACTGCTTGTTCATAAGTTTGTGGCTCATTTTCTTGATCTACTGTAACTGCAAATGCATAATGCTTAGGAGTTAGTTTAGAATAAGAGAAAACATTAGAAAGTTGATGAGGACTTGTTCTTTGAGTAGCCATGCATTTGTAGTCAGTTAGGTACTGTGGCTTTGATTTTGTTTTGGTGCTTCTTCTCAAGCTTTGATTCGGATGTTGTTGGATTTGAGCTTGAGCATGAATCTGATTCTCAGGTTGAAAAGGAACAGATGAAGGAATAACTTCTAGCGTGGGTGAAACAGAATCTTATAAGATGACATCCATTTTTGGTAAAGATGAAATAGTAGAAATAGGTTGAATTTCATCATATAACGACTGAATTGATGATGAAGGCAGAATTAAGTGATCAGTGCTTTGCTTATCAGAAATTTGCATATCAGTTGTTAGTGTGCAAAAAGGAAATATATGTTCATAAAAGGAAACATCTCGAGAAGTAAAGATATTTTGAGCTTTAAGATCAAAAAGTTTAAAACCTTTAATACCTGGAAAGAAACCAAATAAAACAGATTTGATGCTTTTGAAATCAAATTTGATTTTAATGTTAGAATGATTTGAAGCAAAAGCAAGGCAGCCAAAGACTCTCAAATTATTGAAATTTGGTGGTTTAGAGTATAATGCTTCAAAAGGTGATATGTTGTTAAGAACAGAAGTAGGTATTATGTTGATCAAATAAATAGCATGCAGCACACATTTACCCCAGAAATGAATAGGTAATTTTGCCTAAAATCTTAGCACTCTTGCTACATTCAAAATGTGCTGATGTTTTCTTTCTACAATACTGATTTGTTGAGAAGTCTTAATGCAAGATGTCTGATGAACTATGCCTTTTGAGTCATAGAAAGCTGGAACATTAAACTCTTGACCATTATCACTTCGGATACACTTAGCAGCAGTACTAAATTGAGTAGAAACATAAGAAATGAAGTTTTGCATGATTGTTCTTGCTTTAGATTTGTTTTTCATTAAAAAAATCCAAGTAAATCTATTAAAATCATCTACAATAGTAAGAAAATACCTATGTCCTTTAAAAGTTGGGGAATAATTGTCTCCCCAAATATCAATGTGAATCAGATCAGAAACAACATTGCTAACAGAAGTACTGATAGGAAATGGCAATCTTTTCTATTTTGACATATGACATATTTCACAAGGTTCAACATTAGAAACAAAGGGAACTAACAATTTTAATTGAGGAAAAGAAAGATGGCCTAGCCTAGTATGCCATAGTATTGAAGTGTCTTTATTACGGGTAACATAATTAACAATAGCAACAACTGAAACAAGTAAAACAACACTGGAATTCAACTTGTATAATTCTTGGGAATGCTCAGCAACCCCAATCATCATCCATGGTTGGATGCTCTGGATTATACAATGAGAAGATGAGACAATTATGCAACAAGAAAGATCTTGAACTAATTTACTAATGGATGTAAAATTAAAAGTAAATTCTGGCACGTGTAAAACATTTAAAAGTTTTAGAGATTTATTCAAATAAACAGTGCCAATGTGGGTAACTCGAACCCTGCATTCGTCAGGAAGATTCACATAAACATTGTGAACCAATTTATAAGAGTGAAAAAATGCTAAAGAACATGCTATATGATCTATAGCACCAGTATCAACAATCCATTCACTACAATTGGAATTATTGTTGATAATAGAAATATTTAAAGAAATGTGTGAATCCATCTCACAATTTGAAGGAATCAAACCTGAGGCGGACTTTGCTTGTATATGATTTGGCAAAGTCACTACATTAACATGATGAGAGGTAGATGGAAGTCCTTGTAGCAGCTGTAACAATTGATCATACTGATCCTTAGTGAATTGAAAGTTAGAAACTTGATCCTCTGTAGTTTCAGAGTGATGATAATCAACAGATTAAGTATTAGGATCATCAGTATCTACAGCATTAGCATGCACTCGATTTGAAGGTTTCTTGGAATTCTTCATATTGGTAGGATACCCATGTTTCTTATAGCATCTGTCAATAGTATGACCCTCCTTTCCACAATGGATGCAAATTGGTGTTGTTGAACTATTAAAGAACTTTCTTGGTGCAGAAACATTAGCATCTTTAACAGCCAAAGCACTGACGTCAGATGCTAAAGGTCTTTCTTGTTGAATAACCAAAGAGAATGCCTTATTTAAGGAAGGCAAAGGATCCATCAACAGTATTTGTGATTTCACAGTCGAATAGTTTTCATTTAGTCCCTTAATGAAAACCATGACCTAATCATTCTCATGGAAGTCCCTAATGTTCTTGGAAAGACCACATGAACATTGAGGATTACAAGAACAAGATGGGAGAGGACGCAAGATTTGCAATTCATCTCATAAGATTTTTAGCTTAGTGAAGTACTCATGCACAGAAAGAATACCTTGTTGACAGGTGTAAATTTCAAGCTGAAGATCACATATACAAAAAGAGTTGCTTTGAGAAAATCTAGCTTTGAGATCATTCCAGATCTCATAGACAGAATCCAACCAAATTATGGACTGTGCAATAGAAGGTAAGACAGAATGAATAAGCCAAGAGATTACCAAATTATTGCATCTTTCCCAAGGAATAAACAAAGGATCCCAGCGAAGTGGTTGCAAAATCGATCTATCTACAAAACTAAGTTTGTTCTTGGATAGAAGTGACATTTTCATGGCTCTCTGCCATTGATGATAATTCGGTCCAGTTAGAACAGAAAAAACAAGAACAAGAGTTGGATTTTCATTCACATGAAGATAATAAGGACTGGAAGGATTATCTTTTGGTTTTGACGTTGAACCAGAAGTATTATTAGCTGTCCAGGTATTGAAATTAACCATAACAACAAGTTTCAATTAGAGAAAGAAGAAAAGACTGAAAAAGAAACCATGAAGTTTTTGTTTGTTTGCAAAGAAAATGCAAGAAAATCTGGAAATCTTAGAAAGAATCCAGAAACACTGGAAAAGCAGACGTAATTTGCTCTGATACCATGATAGAAAACTGAATTGAGAAAGGTGAAAATCTATTTCATCTTATCGGGTTAAAGGTATTTATACAAAATGTCTTAAGAATGAATAACAAACATAACTAACTATAACTAACTATGACTAACTTAACTGTCAACTTATCTTTATATAATTCTAACATTGGAGGACATGTTCCATTTGAATTGTTTCTGCAAATGTGACTTGGCTGTTTTCCTATGCAGAAAAAGTCCACAAAAAATAGTCGTATGCGACCGATACCAAAGTTTGGGGAGTGGAAAGAAAGTGACCCTTCTTCTGCTGAATCCTTCAGTGCCATATTTGAAGAGAGGAGCAGAGAGAAACTGCGTGGTCATTCATTTAGTTCTACCAGATTAGAACCAAATAAGAAGAAACGCTCCACTTTCATGATCAAAAGTTTCATCAAGGCTCTCAAGGTACTTTGGTACAATCATTAAACTTGTGCTTGTTTTAATCTATGTATTCATCACATTATTATTGTTTTTGTTGTTGACGGTGGTGAAATGGATGCAGACGAAGTTGTCTATGCAGAGGAAACGGCTTGGCCGCTGGCTCCCATTATCTGCATAGATTTTGATGTTATTGGAAGGTTTTTCTCTTTAACTACTTCATATCAATTCCACTTGATGAGGTCCATTTAATGTCTCCAAGTTTTTTCTTTTTTTTATAATTTCCATTTCTTACATAATCAACGTCTTAAAAATCAGAATTACTCCTTTATTACTGTGATTATCTTAAGAGTGGCAGTATTATTGTTACTTGCTCTCTCAAGCTTTTTGTGGTTTAGCCACGAGGCGTTTAAGAGGGTCCTAATTTTGAGAAGATACTTTTAAACCATTCACACTCAGATTAATTCTTGTTCGCACCGGATCAGTCCGTAAGGAGTAAAGTGCTAGCTAAATAGATTTTTCCATTCCCATGGCTTGAACTTGGAGACCTTTAATTAAGAGATGGGAGTGTTGAACTACTCATACTAATCATGTTTGGCTCGCTCTCTCCATGCTTAATCTGTCAAAACTCATGTCCAAAGAAGAGGACACCAGCTGATAAGGTCAGTATGTATAACATACCGCAGTTTTTTTCAAATCAATTTTTGGCCAAAATCAATGATGCAATTCCGGCAACAAATCAGATAGAGGGATCGGCTTTATTCTTTAATACTAGGAGAAGATAAGAAACAAATGAAATATATTGGAGTCTTTGTTCTTACACTAAAACACTCTTTGGGGGTATTCCAAGATTAGCCCTTCTTTGCTTCCAATTGGTTCAAACTTTCTACCATAAGAATCTAGGATAGAATGATTTTAATTTAATAAGATCAGTAGTTCCACTTGCATCTAAACAATATTTTTAAGAACATTATCCCAAATCTAGGATCGAATGATTTAAAGCAAATATCATTTTAACTAAAAACCAAAAATCCACGTGGATGTACATTATTTGTGTAAGACTCAGACGGAAGAAAAACAATCACAACTTTGTCAAATTAAGACAGCGGACCGTTAGACACCTTGTGCATTAGTCAAATCTGATTCATAAAAACAGAGCTCTTCTAACCAAAAGCAGCAGCCAAAAGGGCTTGGCTTGGCTTGCTTTGAAGCCTTGATAGATTAAAAGATCAGAACTCTGATGTGTTCTTGTCCGTAAGCTTTCTGATTTAGTATCAAATGCAAGAACATGACAAGTTGTGCCATAAATGGAGGCTGTCCCACCGATTACTCTGCTGTCGCCATAGCAATCGTGTCCATGATTCTGTACGTTCTCTTATTTCCTTTCCCTCGTTTTCAGCTGTAACTATCACGTGTTTATGATTCTACTATGTTTTAGCGATTCCGATAATCAATTGGGTTGTAATCCTTGATAAAACGGTATCTTTTTTGGTTTTTTGGGGTCGCGTATCCGTTTGATGGTTGCCCTTTTGATGCTTGTTCTTAACGATGTTCCAGTACTGTTTGAATTGGAAATGAAGGGTTTGCTTAGTGTCAAACAGATTATTTAACCTTAGCTGCTTACCATGTTTCTTTCGTTTTCAGGCTTTTATGGCGGTCAAGTGTTCCGTTCTTGGTTCACAAGATTTCTCGCACTAATGGAAGTGGCTTCTGGATTCCAGTAATACAAGTCTTTGGAAGCTTGAATCTTTTGTTGTCAATTTTGGTATCCCTCCCACTTGCACGTTCATCTTACTTTGTTCCCATTAACTTCATTCACCTGCATTTACGTTGTAGTCGTTTTAGGATGCATAGCCACTTATAGAGTTTCTATTTTACTTAAATTTCTCTCCTGCAGATGTCCGTCAATTTTCTGAAATTCAAGAGGAGGCATTGGTGGCAGTCCTGCTATATTTGGGCCGGTCATCCTCTGGTTCCTTTATTTCTTGGACTCCATTCATTTATGGGGTTCTGATAGTTTTATGACCTTTCAGATTGCTTGCTTTTGGTTATGCATAGTATTCATTTTTAAGTTTGATTGTTGTCGACCATAATTGTTTCTCTGAAGTGCTTTTCCCCTTCAGTATGGATGGAAGGTCCACTTGGATTTGGTTTGCTGCTGAGCTGTCGCATCACACAAGCTTTTCAACTGTATAACATATTCCTCAAGTAAGAAATGCACACACAATATTGATTAGAATTTAAGTATAAAGCTTGGTCTAGCTTGCCATTGGATGTAAATCTGGCTGTGTGCAATCAAGCCAAATCATACTGTGGCTGGAAGTCATCTGTAATGCTCAATTCACGCAGAGAACTCTTTCGGGTCCTGTGATTCTTTATTTTGCTACTGACATTGGCATGTTAGCTTATGCATGGCACTTCCTATACTGTTAAACCTGTTACAGAGTTGTGCTCTAATAATTTGGTCTTTGATATTGCAGAAGACACTTAGCGCCAATTAGGTCTTATATATTTCTCCCACTCATTCTCTTGCCATGGATTTCTGGTGCTGCATGTGAGAGTTTCTTCAATTTTCTTAAATTCAGCTCACTGCAGTGAAATTGATTTTATTTTGTTTCTGTGTTTTCTTATTAAAGTGCTGCTTCACAAATGTATGCAAAAATGTGTTGTATTTCGCACTTACTCCTACTTCATTGACATATTACTGTTCTAACATTGTGGATTACCTTATCATTTTTTAGTTGTCCACGTGAAGAAACCGCTGAATTATCGGTGCCACATGGGAGCTCATTGGATCATGCCAACTGTGTTCCTTCATGCTGTGTACATTTCTCTTTTATTTGGATTTACATGGACCATTCGGCACATAGAGTTCAGGTTCAATGAAGTCAAAGACCTGTGGAAGGGAATTCTTGTATCAGCAACATGTATCGGTACATCTTTACTTTTATTAATGGACTTTATAGTTGGTTTTTGTCTAGCCTTATCAATGTCTTTCATCCTTGAATAAGGCAAAGCCCAACAGTTTATCAGCCAATCATGCAGCAAGAACCCCAAAATCATCAAAACTCTTTTAGGAAAGAATTTGACTAGCTTGGAATTCTTTGATCAAGCTATAGCTAACACAGAGGATTCAGTCCTATGAAACCACTTCAAAAAGCAAGTGTAATGGGACACAAAAAGTTTAATGCAAAACATGCCAACATTGTGTTCTATGCTCTGTGGATGTCTAAGTAAAATGCATGGTCAGAGAAAATTTGTTGTTATCATGTCCATTATACTTACCTCTACAACATTGTGAGAGCTGCACAAGAAATGAATTAGTATGATGTATGGACGTAAATATTTTAAAAGCTAATCAACAAATGGCATATTACCACCTAGTCAATATAATTTGTTACCTGCAATAATTAAAGGTAGGATGCAATTATCGATCCCTTTTCTTGGCCTTAGTTTACCTTTTAACTTGCAGGAGTATGGATTGTTTCTTATGTTCTGAATGAAGTTCACGATGATATCTCATGGCTTCAAGTTGCCTCAAGATTTTTTCTCCTGCTTACTGTATGTACTTACTCTCTATTCTCATGAACAAAGTGAACTTTTCGGTGAATTTTATTCATTTTATGATTTGACTTATGTATATTGCTAACATTACTCAGGTATCCTTCACAGGCAAGTGTTCTTGTACTAGTTTTTTTCTCCATATCAAGTTCACAGCCATTGTTTTCACAAATCAGCTTGAGGAAAAGGGAACCTCTAGAATTTGAAACAATGGGTCAGGCCCTGGGCATACCAGATAGTGGACTGCTGTTGCAAAGAGATCCAACTCCAATTATCGATCCTAATGAGCCACTGGATAAGCTTCTTTTAGACAAAAGATTTCGGCAGTCATTCATGGCATTTGCAGACAGGTATTTCTATCTCTGAACTTTGCTTTATGGACAATTCCTGACAAAATGCTTATGCAGATCTCTGAATTGAACAAAGAAGGGTAATTCCCAAGGTTCATATTTCATTTTTATCAATAATGAGCAAGGCCTTACTTATTCTAATAAAAGACCTTTTGGAGATTAAATTTTAAATAGTTACTTTCTGCATTAAAACAATACAACGTTAATAGTTTTTCTTAACTGCAGTTGTTTGGCTGGGGAGAGCATGCATTTCTATAATGAAGTGCATGAGCTTGGCAAAATTCCTGCTGATGATCCTGTAAGACGAATATACATGGCACGGCATATTATTGAAAAATATATAATTCCAGGTTGGGATGCATACACTGAAGTTTCTGCTAAATCTTGAGAAATAATGTTAGCTTCTAGCGTGTTGAGTCATAGCTTATCAGGTTTTCATCACTTAAAGTTAAAGTTCATCATGAACCTATAATTGTTTCCACAATTTTTTTTACATGTAGGAATCAACTTATTTGATGTTTTGGGTTGTTGCTTAGGGGAGTCCGATGATAGAGGATCTGATGCATACATGTATATATTCGTGACTAAGACATGCTATGAGTGTGCTATTGCGGTGATAGACTGACCAAGTTCATATGGACTTAGAATTACGTGGCCTGAAAATTTTAGGTGGAATCTTTAGTAGACTATTGCCGAAAGTATTGGATCCTTTTTGATACAATCAACAATCCAGAAAAATCCAGTTGTTTCATTGTGTATTTCAAAGTAATATAATTTTAGAACACTGCTTTTATGTGTTTAAATTTGGAGTTAAAAGTATAATGCTTAGTATTTTCAGAAATAGGGAAGGAAAAGGTTTTGTTCCGGAAACAGGGAAGGACAGACAAATTTCGGATGAGTTCGGTTAGGATTTATTGAAATGTTATGATATTTCTGACTTTCTGTTTCAGAATACACTGAAACACTAGGCCAGAAAGACACAGAACGGTTAAAGGAGTAACGAAGGCATAACCTTTAAGTTAGAAAGAAAAGCAAAGAGTATTTCAAAGGTGTCTTGGTCCATTCATTAGTTAATATCAAGCAATTCATAAGGGTGGCACAGGTCTATCTTTTTACTTGAAAAATCCTTGAATGAATGAGGCGATCTGTTCATTGTTATCTATACAGGTGCAACAATGGAGGTAAACATATCACACCGAACTCGACAGGAAATATTGACTACCACCAATTTGGCACATCCTGATCTCTTCCACAATTCAATAAATGAGGTGCTGCAGCTAATGAAAATGGTGCATATTTCTCCTTGGATTCATCTAGTTTAACTATGTTCTTTACAGCAATTAGTGGAGTTTTGCTAAGACATACTGGTTTTACTTTTAATTTTGCTTTATATTAATTAGTTTTACTAGGTTGTTTACAGAAATTAAGAACTATACCATTTTTCTTTTTGTCCATGAAGAACTTGGCAAAAGATTACTGGTCATCCATGTTTTTCATCAAGTTCAAAGAAGAAGCAAATGTGAGATCCAGTGGCCTAGAGATAGAGCAGATAGCTGGTTGGAACGCCTCACCTAGATTGAGTTCTGTGCATTGCGCTGATGATCCATTTCATCATGAAAATTTGTTGAAGGGATCTGGCAGTGTTACTCATGATTCAGGCAAATAAGGCCGGTGATTTTTGCATGAACACGCTAGTTCCCTTTCATTTTTGTTTCAGGTTGATGGTAAGGATACGTTGATTATCAAACCTTAACCAGATGACTTGCAAATCCAGAATTTCGTCAAAAGGAGCATTGCTAAGAGGAAATTGACTTATAGATATAAAGAAGTCGAGCTGACGATTAAAGAGAGAATATATGCAACTAAGTGTATAGAGAGGAGCATGTTAGTCTCTAACCAGCCTAGCTGCTTGTTGCACTTCAAGCTTTGATGTGTTGGCCTGCAGTGAACCTCTCATAGGAGCAGCTCGTCATGGAGGCAGAAGAATGTAGTTTTTATCATCCTGACTTAGACATGATTGTCTTTATTTGAAACTAGCCTACCAATCAATCCCAGGATCCATCACGGTTTAACTCCAAGAGCTAGTCAAGTCACGTGCCTAGTCTCTACATGGGAAGTTGGGATTGCGGTAAATCTACAATTTGCTCGTTGTGATAGGACCTTTTCCCATATTTGGGGCAGGCATGGTCTCATTGTCCCCGTGAAGGACTCATGAAGTAGAATTGCAATGGTAAAAACAAATGACTTGGTTCCCAAACAAAGTTATAGGCTTTCCTTTTTCATCAGAAAAGGACTTTGATCAATTAATAAATAGGTTTAGTCATTCATGATGTTCCAAGAAGTTTACAGGCATATCCGAGAAGGTGTGTTAAAAAACTGGTAACAGCCTGTTTTTATTAATCTACCATTAATCACTTAATCAATATGAATTAAGAATTCAGCAGAATTATTTTATCTTCTCTAGAATAGAGCGGAGAATCAATAGTTTTGTTAAATTATGCTTATGCCCATAAAATGATAGGATCATTCATTTTAAAAAAAATAATAAATTTACATCTTCTAATTCTCTATTTACAAAAGCAAAGTTTACATCCATTGATATAATTCGAGGTCCAAGCTAGCTACTATATGCAAAATTAAATGAATCAAAGTAAACCGCACAACTAGTGAAAATGTCTACAATCAATCTGTGTACATTCTATAGCTATATAGGTGTGTCTTAAATCTTTCAAAACTGCCATCAACCGAGTTTCATATTTGCTTGGAGTTTAAAGATTCATTTCCTCCTTTATTGTTTTCATCCATTCTTCTTCAGTCAGTAAAAGTCTTATTTACATTCCTTTGCTCGCCCTTTTTTTTTTAGGAGAATTATATGAGTATCCCTTCCCTTCTATTTTAAAATGACTCCAAGAAATTATTCCATAATTACATTGACATAAATGACATCAAGAAATTATTCCAAATGAAATTTTCACGTTTTACCAACCAGATAATATAACAAATAGGTAAATCTACTTTATTTGAATCACCAAAAAGTCCTTTAGCAAATTAACTTATTTGATTTTTAATAATGTGTCATAGTCAAACATACTACAAAATTGCATCATAATTGAAACTACTAGGTGTTGTAAACAAGGAATAACTTGTATTACAAATGTTGTAAGCAATATATAGTACAATAAAATCATCTAACATTAATATATTACTATAATAAATGGTTTTCAGATATAAATCAATTTCACTAAAATGGAAGTTTACATAAATCCAAGTTTAGTTATGACCAACATAGAAATAAGATTCCATTGAATCTTTAGAGCAAATAACACTTCATATATGATTAGAGTCAGCTGCTATATATATCTAGAATACATATGCCAATCTACAAATGATATAATTCAATTAGAAAAATAGACAAAAGACATACACAAAACAAATTTTTGTATTAAAATTTTCTACATTTTTAGGCTCATTACAATAACGAATGAAGTGACCCTTATTGTCACAATTGTACCACTTCATTCTTTTCATGTATTCCTTACTGAAAGGACAATTCCTTTCTTATGTTGTTTCCAATTAGCCTTCTTGGAGTCTTGAACATTATGGTTATTTTCTTACCTTTTTTCTACTTAGACCCACTATGATGCGTATGCTTCCTAAATCTAGCTATATGTTAGCTAAAACTAATGATATATAACTCATAAGTCAAATTAAAATCTTTAAATTGTTCTTATTCTAGTACAAGATGTCTCGTAACATCTTCCATTTTTCTGATACTTCCATTATGAATTAGATGCATTTTCGTATACTTCCAACTCTAAGGTAAAGGATGAATAATCGCTTCTGCTTGTTTCTTATCAGATAATTCATAACCAACATCTCATAGCCCACTTATCGTGTTTAAAATATGCCTTAAAATGCTTTCGTATCGTATAATGAGGTCCCTTCTTGTGCGTTTCAAACTTGATAGTAAATATTCTTAATTTAGACAATAAGGTACTTTTAAATGAGCAACTAAAGTAGATAATATGCCTTTAGCAGTTTCGTACGTTATTGACTCAAGTATAAAATCATTGCCCATACTACTTAACAACACATTGTGAACTAATGAGATTTTTTGTAACATCCCATTACCTGCGAAGAGGCCAGAATAGTAAAAATGAGTGATTAATGAGAGATTAGAAATGCATTTTCATGCTCATGCGTATTGTCAGCATACACACATGTAAATTTGAATTTTTGCACACATTAAAATGACTGTACATGCATTCATTGACATTCCGGGTATCATTGAAGTGTAATGTGATTATATTTTTATACGTTGAAAACTGATTTGGAGAGTGTATTTAGTGATTTAGAATTTTTGATACAATTTAGAAAATTTCTAAAAATTTTAAGGGAATATTGGACTGGGAAAAAATACCAAGTGGTAAATTAATTGATAAATAGTGGTAGAAATAAATGTCAGATGGCAGTGGAAATTTTTATATGTGACATTAAGATTTAATGACTTATGTCATTGAAAATTGGGAGACAATTGGATTAGAAATTGGTGACAAATGAACTAGAGATTAAATGGTATTACAAGGTGTTAATTTGATTTTATGTGGTGGGTGTCATGACACAAGCAATTGTTACATTGCTTGTTAAACTCACCCACGTCATTTACATATGAAAGACCATGTTTTATTCTTTGTCTTTCATTTCTCCCTATCACTTTCTTTCTTCTTCTCTTTTTCTTACTCACGACATTCTCCCAACTCAAACATCGACGTTGAACTTTGCTAACACCCTTCATCTAGCCACTGCAAATAATTACTTGTCTTCACTTTGGTGATGAAGACCTAACCCATTTCACCTTGAAAGATGATGATCGTGTATGTAGGAGAAGTTAGGGTTTCATGGTGATTGAAGGAGCTTTGGTTAAAACAAGTAAGTATAAGTATGATTCTTCTTGATTTGATGAATGATGCATGTTTGGTGATTGTTAGAAGTTAAATGAAAGTGAAAATGAAGTTAAATGTGTGTGGAAAGTTGTTGATGAATGGTATATGAAAATGTTTTAATATTTTTGGTTAATGAACAAGTATCGATTATGAATTGGTCTGTAAATGATACTGAGTTGAAATGAAGTTGAAAATGAAGTAGAAAGGATAATTTTTGTATAAGATGTGTTAGGTGTAAGATGTTGTGAGTGAGAAATTGGAAAAATTTGAGAGAAGAGTAGAGTTTCTATGAAAGTTCGCCACGGCGAAGTCCCCATGGTTCGCTGCGGCCAACGTTGTTGTTCGCCGCAGCCAATATTGAAAAAAAATCAAAGTTTTTTTCTTGCACAAATTGAACTTGCTTTGGTATTTTGGGCATAACTTTGTGTGTAGATATTCAAATTGAGTGTTTTTTGATTTGAGTAAACTAGAGACATAGAGCTACAAGTTTCTAAAGAAATTGAGTTCTAATTATGTCTCTAAGATTTTCAATTTTTGGATAGAAGTTGAGCATAGAATATTATTTTAGTACGAGAATAGCTCGTACATGTTTGGGGTATAACTTTCATATTTATGAACCAAATGGAATGATCTTGGTGTCATTAAAAACTTACGAGATATGAGAACAACTTTCTAGAAGGAAGTGTTGCCAAATTTCTCTATTTTCCTTGTCACAATGTTCATGGAAAATAGACCAGAATGTCTGGATTTTGGAGATGTTATATGAAGACATGAGAGTTTGGATATTGTTTGATCTTATGATGTTAGAATAACATTAGTGAATGAATTGATGGTATTATAGCACCAAAGACATGAGTATAATGGAAATGAAGAGGTTCATATGATTGTATTTGTGTAATGGGTATTAAATAAAAGTGAATGAGATTTGGATACTGTGAGAGCTAATAATGCTAGACATGAAATGACGAGTAATTGAATTATGAATTTTGATTTTAATGGTTTTATTGAGGTGTAAACCTAAGCACAAATTATACTTAGGTGAGTTTTGAAATGTGATTAATAATGTGACGAGAATAATGGAAAGATACTCGGGATTGTCATTGAGCATGCATTGTATATATTCCATAATTGTGCATAAACGAATACTTATAATTGTGCAATTATTAATGTGTGTGCCACGTGTGTATTGCATAATTTTGGATGTGCAGGATAAACGTCCGCATTCAGACGTTTCTAGAATTGGAAGCAAATGCTAATCTGGAGCGTACTGTGAGTAGACCTAGATGGTCCCATTTCATTGCTTGTTTTGTTTGATTTTTGTATTGATTGACTACTAAATGCTTATATGAATGTGATTGATTGTGTTGATTTCTGAACAGAAAGTCCGATGATTGTGAGGTATGAATGAAATATTGAAGTGCTCATTGAATATGAATTGGACGGAATAACTGTTTTTTCAACTTAAATGTTGAATGTCGGACTAAGGTCCGTTGACAATGTGAATGAGATGTGATAATGAATATGATTATGTGATATTGAGCACTTTTAATCGACTGAATATAAGTGAGGCATTGCATTTCATAAATACATGAAACATAATAGCAGTTGTGACCCGAGTAGCCACCGAAAAAGAGCTTAAAGCTCAAAGTGTAAAAAAGAGCCTTTAGCTGAGAAAGTGATTAAGAGCCTAAGGCTCACTATGTAAAATGAGCCCTGTATCCCCATCGAATAAGGGATAGTTAGAGCAATGAGCCCGGTATCCAAAATAGATACGGGACAGTTTAGACACTCGATCATAACAAAGTAACAAATAAAAAGTGGGTCTCGTGTACACTGCATATGCATAATATGAATGATTTAAGTGTATTAAATGTGAAATGTGAAATGATGTGCAAGTAAGGGATAGAGATCGGGATCAGTTCGCGCCCGCATTGTATTTCTTTATTTTTGCACTGAATTGTATTTTCTGCAAATTTTGTAGTAAAATGATGTATTCCGAAATCTGCGTTCAATGTGTATACAAATGTATTTACGTTGTAATGTAAAGACATTACGACTAAAATGTTTTGTTTTTGTAATGGGCCCAAATGGTATTGAAATTCTGTTGATTGTAGTGTTATGATTGAAAAAGTTTACGAATAAAGTGGGCCTGATTGGGTTATCAATTTCAACATATGTTTGTTGTTTTAAAAATAAATAAAAAATTTTGTACCGAGTTTTGATTGATTAAGTGCTCTAGTACGCCACCCTCGCAGGGCACGGACTCGGATATCACCCATAGATGGTACTTGCCTTGTGGGAGTGGGGTGCTACAATATGTGATATCAGAGCCCAGAATTACTATCTTACATGGGCGTTTTCTGAAATATGTATTAAGTTACATGCATTTTTGTCATGTCATAGCAAACAGTAGCAACTGATCCCTAGTCTGGGTCGCCTTTACATAAGACGCATGCATGAGCATTCCTTAAGAGTTTGAGCTGTGGGAAGCACCGAGAAGAATGATGATCTGTCAGAATGTAAGGAAATGAAGGTTTATAGACATTTAGACATGAGAAATAGTATTTGGTTTTGTATGATAGATAAAGGTTCATTACATTTATATATATGATTGTATCATTAAACATGATATCCATATTGTACTGTGACGATATATCCTCAAAATGTGATATAGATGTGAATGTATTGTCATGGATTGTTTGAGAAAAATAGCGATATAAGTATAAATGACGAGATTAAAGTGTACAAGTAGAATGTAATGAAAAAAAAATTGTTATAATCTTAAAAAGAGGAACTTGGAATTGGACTAGTTGTTGATTAATGTGAAAAAAGCTATGAACCTCCATAAGAATATATTAGTGGAGATTGAGATTGAAATTTCAGGATGATTATGAATTTATAACTCCGAATGGATTGCAAATATATATATGTAAGATGAATAAATGAAAATAGGAAAATGAGATAGAAATGAGGAAAGAGTAAAAGGGGAATGAAATAGTCATAAATGACTTTATAAGAGATAAATGATGTGTATGTGTTCTAAGTAGAAAGTTAGAAATGCATATAGGAGAGGATTTTGTGTATGAATGAGA
>JAOTBA010000001.1:5922453-5933683 GCA_025629845.1 Erythroxylum squamatum | reverse complement strand
TGTCAAAATCTCTCAACTCTCTCTCTCTCTTAATCGTGATTTTCAATATTACTGTTTTACGCAAGTTTTAGAAAATCGTTTACAAACTTGAATTACAGTAGTTCTTTTAAAATCGAACAAGTTTTTGTTTTAAGCGAAAGGTTTTTTACAAAAAGGGGTTTAACGAAAAAGTTTACCCCCCCTTTTTGTGCATCTATATATCATTGTTGAATATTGTATTAACGCGTGATTCACTTCAGAATATAGGCAAGAGGAAAGGCTAATAACACTTTTAAAGGAGTACAAAACTGTAATCGATTGGACTTTAGATGATATAAAAGGGATAAGTCTAGCAATTTACATACATAGAATTGTTTCGGAAGAGACTGCTAAGCCAATAAGGAAACTCCAAGGAAAACTCAGTCTAACAATGAAAAATGTGGTAATGAAAGAGATTCTAAAACTTTTGGATGTAGGTATAATCTATCCAATCTCAGATAGTGAATAGGCGAGCCCTCTACATATTGTGCTAAAGAAAACTGGGATAAGAATGATACAAAACTAGAATGATGAGTTGGTACCAACGAGGGTACATAATGGACGGTTACTTTAGAAAGCTTAAATTAGCCACTAAAAAGGACCATTTCTCATTATCCTTTGTAGATCAAATGCTTGAAAGACTTGTAGGCAAATTATGTTTTTGCCTTTTGGATGATCTTTCAGGTTACTACCAAATAGTAATTGCTCAAGAAGATCAAGAAAAGACTACCTTTACACGCCCTTTTAGAATGTATTCCTTCAGGAAAATGCCATTTGGTCTTTGTAATACTCCATGTACATTTTAAAGATGCATGATGAGTATCTTTTTTGAGTATATTGAGAATTATGAAGAAGTATTCATAGATGACAAAAATGTTTATGGACATTCATTTGATGATTACTTAATCATTTATTTAAGGTTTTTAAAAGATGCATTGAAATGAATTTGGTATTCAATTATGAAAAAAATGACGTTTTGTGGTTAATCAAGGCATAATTTTGAGAAATGTGATTTCATCCAGGGGTATAAATGTAGAAAAAGCAAAAGTTGATTTAATTATGAACATACCTTACCATACAAATGTTAGGGAATTTTGATCTTTTCTTAAACATGAAGGACTTTATCAAAGGTTTATTAAAGATTTTTCCAAGATTATGATGTTGCAAAAGATGTTCCATTTAAATTTGGAAATGACTATTAAGATGTTTCTGATGATCTTTAGGAATTATTGACAAGTGCACCAATTATTCAATGTCTACCCTTCGAGATCATGTACAATTTGCTAGCAATTATATAGTGGGAGTTATTTTAGGATAAAAGATTGGGAAACAAAGTCATGTTGTCTATTATACTTTAAGAACAATGGATGCTACACAGTGCAATTATTCTACAACTGGGAAGGAGCTTTTATCAATTATTTATGCTTTAAATAAATTTAGATCTTATTTGCTTGGCTCTAAAGTTATTATGTATTTTGACCGTGTAGCATTGAAATACCTTTTGGCAAAGGAGTCTAAATCAATTTTGATACAATGGATTTTGCTACTTCAAGTGTTTGATTTGACAATAAGCGGTTGAAAAGGAGAAAAAAAATTCAGCAGCAGACCATCTGAGTAGGTTTGTAAGAGATGAAGATATTTTACCTATTTTTGAAACTTTTCTTAATGAGCAATTAATTCAAATGAAAAGTATAGTTCCATGGTATGCAAACCTTATTAATTATTTAGTTACTGGAACTCTAACTATTTGCATTAGTAAGTTTAGGAAGGAAAAGATAATAAATGAGGGAAAATATTATGTTTGGGATTAACCATACTTTTGGAAGTTCTACTCTAATCAAATCATTAGGTGTTGTATGCTAGAGGATGAACATCATTCTGTCTTAGCTTTTTGTCACAATGTGGTGGTCATTTTGGTCCTAAACAAACTATTAGAAAACTTTTGGATAGTGGTTTGTACTGGGAGACGAGATGCTTATGTGGTTTATAAAAGTTGTGATAGATGCTAAAAGATAGGTACGTTATCTCACAAAAATTAGATGCCTTAAATAATAATTCTTATAGTTGAGATATTTGATGTATGGGGTGTTGATTTTATGAGTCTTTTTTCTTTAACTCATGGTTTTTCTTATATAATTTTGGTTGGTGAGTATGTTTCAAAGTGGGTAGTAGAAAAGGCCACTAAGATTGATGATTCTGCAACTATTGTAGGTTTTATAAAGTCTATTTTTGGTACATTTCGAGTTCCACGAGCCATTATTAGTGATTAGGGAAGCCACTTTTGCAATAGAGTAGTGGTAACTTTGTTTAAAAAGTATAGAGTCCATCATCGAGTAGCTACCGCATACCATCCATAAATGAAAGGACAAGTAGAAGTACTAAATAGTGAAATCTATTTTAGAAAAGACGGTAAATCCATGATGAAAGGATTGGATTTTATGTGATGCTCTTTGGGTATACTGTATATGTTAGACCCCAAACTTTTCGTAAAAGATTATAACTATTAAATGAGAAATTTTGGTGATTAGTCACGAGTAAAGAGCAAATGAATGAAAAAATTTTGAACCAAGAAAATGATAGACAAGAGTGAAGTAGGGAATGAGAAATATGGATAGATTAATGATTTGCTATGGTGTTTTTGGTGTATAAGAGATTTTAAAAAGGGAAGAATTAAGGTGAAAGATAGAAGTGAAATAAAAGCAAAAATGAAGTTGAATATGTGTAGTAAGTTGATGAAGGTTATGTACTGTATGTTCTGTTATTCGTGTTCATGATTAATCATGGATAATAATTTCTTTATAGAGGCCATTGATTTGAAATGAAGTTGAGAATGAAGAGCAAATGTAGTAGAAAAAGGTGATCTTGGTATGAGTTGTGTTAAGGAAAGATTTTGAAACAAATTGGTAGTTGATCTGGAAAATGTTCACTGAGTATGCTTCAGTCTTTTAGCTACAACTTTTTCGCTAGTTATCTAAACAAGATGATTCTTAATTTGGATTAAACTAGAAATATATGGCTACATTTCTTATGAAGACATACATTTTAAATTCTGTCTTTAAGAATCTCAAAATTTGTCATTAAGTTGAGAACTGGGTATAGTACATTGGTGGAGGAATGTAATGTTCATATTCTGACTTCAGGGAAATTTTGGACTGATCTAGATAGATTTAGACAAAGTTATCTTCTAGAAAGTTGTAGGTCTTTCTTTTATCTTTCCAACAGTATATAGTATGAGAAATTTGGACATTGGAGTTGAAAGTTATAGTCTTTACAAGTGGAGATATTCAGAAGTATAGATAGTATCGTCTGTGATGACGTCATATCGTCCGTAAAAATGTATTGTCTGTGATGACGTCATATCATCTATAAAATATATCGTTGGTGATGACGTCATATCGTGTATGTTTGACTTCTACTTCTTCTATGTTTGACCTTCTGCTTCTTCTATGTTTGGCCTTCTGTACACTATCATCTGGTCCATTTTTAACCCCTCAGATGATAGAATTTGTCTTCAAAGTCTTAATAAAAGTTGTAGATATTGAAGTCCTCTTTCAAATCATCCAAATAACACCTTAATATGATATCTTTAGGGAACGTGATGGAAATTTTCCCAATCTTGAATCGTCTGATGATGTCATATCGTCTAGTGATGATGTCATATCGTCTGGTCTATTTTTGACCCTTCAGCTGATAGAATCTGTCTTTGAGGTCTTCATAAAAGTTGTAAATCTTGAAGTCCTATTTCAAATCATTCAAAGAAAACTTTAATTCTATAGCTGTAGGGAAAGTTATGGTAATTTTCCCAATCTTGTATCGTCTGATAATGTCATATCGTTTGGTCTATTTTTGACCCCATAGATGATAGAATTTGTCTTCGAGAACTTCATGAAAGTTGTATATCTTGAAGTTCTCTTTCAAACCACCTAAAAAATACCTTAATCTGATATCCGTAGGGAAAGTTAGGACAATTTTCCCCATCTTGTATCGTCTGATGATGTCATATCATCTAGTGATGATGTCATATAGTCTGTCCTATGTTTGACCCTGTAGATGATCGAATTTGTCTTCGAGATCTTCATGAAATTTGTAGATCGTGAAGTCTTATTTCAAAGCATCTAAGAAGGACCTTGATCTGACATCTCTAGTGAAAGTTATGTCAATTGTCCCAAGATAGGTTCAATATGATTGAGGACCAAATCTTGTTTGATTCTTGCGGCCATAATTTTGTTATCCGACCTCCAAATGAAGTGATTCTTGAACCCATAGACTCCTAACACGTTTTATTTTACGTCCATGAAAGGTTATATCTTTTGGTATTGATTCGAAAAAGAGTGTTTGAATTAAAGTAAGGGTATCGATTGGAAGAGTGTGAATTGGATGTTTTACTGAACATACTTTGACATGTTGATGATTTCTGGATCAATAGAGCTCCGAATGAGATGATTCTTATTTCAAACTAAACTAGAGACATGGAGCTACAAATGGTATGAAGAAATCGAAATTTAAGTCAGTCTCTAAGACTTTCAATTTTTGGATGGAAGTTGGGTATAGTGTATTGTTTCAGTCTAACAATAGTCTGAAATGTTTGGGCAATACTTTCAGATTTCTGAACCAAATTGAATGATTTTGGATGTCATTAGAAACTTAAGACAATGAAAAACATTTTTCTAAAAGAAAGTGATATGTCAGAATGTTCAAGGGTACTTTTAGTAAGACACTTAAGCATAAAAGACATAAGGCATAAATGGAAGGGCAAATGAGACTTTTTGAACTCATTAAGGGCTTAATTGGAAGAAGAAGTGTTGTCTTGCTTTTTAAGAAGAGAGAAGGACGAAAATTGAAGAGAAAAAGAGAGAGTGTCATAAAGAAGAGAGAGAAATACCAAGAGAAGAAAAGAAGGAGAGAAAGAAGAGAAAACAAGCTAGGGTTTAATTTTTCCTAGTCTTCAAGAGAGATTTTAGAGCTATTCAAGAAGAGAAAAAGGAAGAGGAAGAAAAGAGCTTCCCTTTAAGCTAAAGATCCCTTCATTTGGTGAAGAATGAAGATAAGATCATTTTAAATCTTTTGAATTTTTGGAAGGATTTTAGTTCATGGAGTTTAGAAAATGCTTGGGTTTAAGTATTCTAGAACCAATTTTAGTAATTGTGCTTTGAGGGATTTTCAATTGAAAACCCTATTAAGTGAGATTTTTGTTATTGTATAAAGGGATCCAAAGAGGCAAGAGAAACAAAAGAATAGGCATTTTGAGCAAGTCTATAAGCAAGGAAAACAAGGTGGGTACATGTTTATAATAGTGCAAATAAGCCACTAATGTCTTCTTTGAATCAAAAAAAGTTTAATGATTTCAATTGCATCATAAATGTGCATGTATTGCTCTTTAAATGATTTGAGAAAGTGTTGCATATTTGTATATGAATTTTGTTTGATTTATGAAAATGATTTTGAAAGGATATCAAGCTTAAGAAATCAAGTTTTCGAAATGTGCCTTTTTGGGCAATATGTTTTACAAGTCATGAAATACATATTATGTGAGTTTGTGGTAGTCCCCTAAGTTAAGTCAAGTGCACTTTGATAAAAGGCTTCTCCCGCCTGCCTGCTAGTGACATGGAGCTCCTTGATGGACTCCCATAAGTTCACGACTATGCAAGACCATTATGTGAAAATGCGTAGTACGTTCTGTTTTTGGATCCACCCGAACCATTTTGATATGCTTATGTGCTTATGACAAGAGTGATGTATGCAAAGTTTGCATCTCCCAAACCATTATGATGTACTTATGTGTTTATGTTATGTGAACAAGTTTGATGCATTCATGTTTTGTAGTTTAAGATTTCGACTACATGATGAGAATTTTAGAAACAAGTGCTTTATGGATTTCAATTAGAGTTTTCTATGACAAGTGAACGTTTCAAAGGTTTTGCTTATTTTCCTTTATAAACTGTTACCTACGAGCTTTCAAGCTCACCCCTTTTCTGTTTCATCTTCAGGTGATAGCTAAGAGATCAAGTGATCAAGAGCCTAAGGGAATTGCTTCAATTTGCTATTTTGTATTTTGTAATAAGTCAATGGTGTGGCTTTTAATATGTAAATAAAGTTTTTCAAACTCTTTCGCTTTAGTAATGAAATGAGAGATTGAATTAGTTTCGGTTATGTATGTTCATATTGACTTCCTTGTAAAATGGTTGAGTTGAAGTAATAAGTTTGTTTTGATGTTTGACTGTCGTGGGCATGCCACCCTTGTAGGATGATGCCTAATAAGGGTTCATGGAAATAACCCTATAGGATAATACGCTCAAGTATTATGGTATTCTGAACAAGTTGGGTTCTGAAAACGGGATCCAACATTTATGGTATCAGAGCAAGAGATGGGTTACGGAAACGGGATCCATCATAATTGGGATGAAATGTGGAAAATATAAGACAAATAAAAGCCTAAAAGTTATATATTGAATTTGTGTGATAAACGTAGACTGAGATATGCTTACGTCTAAAACAATGTTCACTTGTGCATATGTCCAAAATAACCCAAAGCTTGGGGCATGCTTGTGTCCCGTACTATGTGTAAAACTCATATCTTCCAAAAGGATTTATGGCTATCCATATACTGAGGCATTTGTTATACCCTTACCTAAATTTAAGTTATCCAGAAGGATCCATATACTAAGGCATAGTGCCCCAGACCTTGTCTTCTCCAAATTCTATTCATAAGGATCCATTGGATACAACATAGTTATATCGTAGGTCTACCCTTAAAAATTAAAAGGCTAGGGTCAAGCAAAATAACCTTTTTACTAATTTTTTATTTTATCTTAATTTCTCTCAAATTGCTCATGTAGGCAACACCTAAATCTACTAATCTAGCAAAACTTGCTCATATTTTGGTATCAACCTACATTTACACCCAAATTTCTTAATTTTCTTCCTCGAACCTGTTTTTTTGTAAGTTAGGGCTCAAAACCATAGAAATTTGGGGATTTTCCCATCTATAAGAAATTTTCACCTCTTTTAGTTTTCCAAACTTTAACTTATGCAACATAATGAGTTTCCAACCTTTTAAAAGTAAGAGTACTAACGAAAGAGCACACCGGGGAGTTTTAAGTGGTTGCATGAAAGCTAGGGGTTCATCTTGCAATGAACACCCTATACTTTAATAATTTTGACTAGTATGCAAGGTATAGATATCTAAAAAATCATATATTTCAAAGAAAATAGCTATATATATTGGAATTAATAAATGTTGGATTGGAAAATAAGGTTAGGAGTTATGAGAGTGACAATTATTCTTTGATGTAATATAAAATGCATATAGAGATATCACTTCATGAGTTATAACAACTTTGTAAGTGACTACGCATGCTAGTAGAGATAAGGAGGATTTCATTCAATTTAGGTTTGGGGGAAATCAGATCAATATGTCTTTTAATGAATTCAAAATGTATTATAGGTTCTTACACTCTTGAATAGATAGATACAAAGGCCTTTAAGACCTTTGCCACTAATTCCTTATCTGAGTTAGTAGGTTATAGTTATACTAACATTTGAAATTATATGTTGACTAGAGGGCCTACATATGATCTTTAAATTATATTAACATTTGGAATTATATATTGACTAGAGGGCCTACATATAATCTATAAGCCAAGAAAAGTAAACAAATTGCCTCCCCAACCTTATGATACTTGTATAAAGTCATGTCTTATTCAATTTTAGGATAGGAGAAGAGTACTAGCGTGGTTACACTTCAGAATATGTTTTATTTATGGTGCATAGTAGAGAGGAGACCCTACCATCTAGGTTATTATTTTATTGTATATTTTGAGCAAATAGCCATCAAGAAGAATGATGCCATCTTGTATTTGAAATTTAGTTATGAGATGGCTTTTTAACCTTAATATGATGTGTTATATGGGATTAATTAGAAAGGTCAACAAGGTCCTGTAGTTGGAAGAGAGATAGTGCAAGAAAATGATGCCCCTATAGAGGATGCTAGAGAGGAGCAAGAGAGAGTAAAGATGCACTCAAAGAAATCAATCCTGCATCACAACAATTGGTGTCGGAAAGGATGAATAGGACTACTAGCTAAATAAAGGAACAAAACCAATGACAAAATCATGTCCTATAGAGAACGCTAAGATAGATAAAAGCATAGGGGTGAAAATTATGTTGTTTGCAATAATAGGTGTTGGCTTGTTTACACCATGTATGGTATATAGAAGACCCACCACATTTTTGGCTACATTATGCACTAGTTATAGATTAAGCTTTCTACTTTCATTTATTTATCTCTTATATATTTCCCTTTTTCATTTTTCCTTTGCAAATCAAAAACTATATTTGGAATTATTCTCTAATTTATGTTTTATTTTAGTTGTTAATATTTGTTTTGAATATTTGTCTTTCATTTTATAATGCACTTTGCATTTTATAGTTTTTGTTTGTGTTAGTTTCTTTGTAAGATTTACATAAATTTTAATTTATTATCACATCTATATTAGATAGCAAACAATGGAATAGGTTCAGAGAAGTTTATTTTAACTCTTATTTTTTAACAATGAAAAGAAGAGTAATTAAGAGAACCTATTATAAGTTTGATTGTGTTGTAATTCAATTAGGTTAGGTAAATATATATAAGCATTAAAGTAAATTAGTTTCAATTTAATTTAATAACCTTGAAATGGATTTCTAATATGCATCATGACATTTTTATGCAATTTTGCAATTGTTGAGATAAAGGGTGAATCTTTTCAAGCATTTTAGTACCCTAAAAAAATATTGAATAATGTAAGTATAAACAAATTCAATCAAAAAAATGGAGCTGGTAGTCATTTGAATTAGTGACCTAACTGAGTAATTGAGAGTTTACGTTCGCATCAAAATGTTAGGAGACTTTTCAAATAAGTATCTATTGCTCTAAATATAATTTTAAGCATTTTAGTACCCCATAAAAAAAGGAGCTAGTAGCCATTTAAATTATTGGCCTAATTGAGTAACTAAGAGTATTCAAATAAGGTGTTTACTTTTGTGTCAAAATGTTAGGAGATTTTTCAACAAGTAACAAGTCTCTAATGGTCCAAATATAATTTCAAAAAAACATGTTTTAATTTACTTTCATTTTGGGTTATTAAAATGTTGAAAAGAGGAAGCTTCTTACTTATTTGTATTTATTTTATATATTAGGTTGAATTATGTGAATTAAGTTGATGTTTGATTGATTGTTGGATTATATTGAATTTAAATTGTAAGTTTGTACAACTATATTAAACCAAAAGCTTAAACTTATTAAGTTAGGAGTGATTAAGATTGGTTTGCATAAGAATAATCAAAAGCTTAAGTGTGGGGTATATTGATGTGCATAAAATATGCATATACTTTTCTTATTAGTTTGCTTCGTTTTAATGCTAAATTAACTTTTTATTTAATTTTATATTTTAATGTAATTGAGAAGATATGACTTTACGATGATATTTATTAAAAACTAGGGGTCATTTTAAGTAAAAATTTAGAAGAAAAAATAATTCTTAGTTGAATATGATTTGACCTATGCTAATGTGCCATTTTGTTCCAAAATTGATCATAATAGAAGAAAGCGCGAGTTAAAGAGAGTCTATGTGGCATTAAGAAATTCCAACGAGTGTATGCATAAGCCACAATGTGTTACCCATAAAAGAAATAAAAAAGATCTACGGTTTAAGGAATGAGCATGCTAGAGATTTTGTTTTATCTCTAAAAGAAGCAAAATGTTCTATGGATTAAGAAATGGTCATGTCTAAGATCATTTATCAAATAGAACGTACATATTTAAAGCATTGAGATCCTTTTTTTTAGAGATTTTAGACACTTTCCATATCATAATACTCTTTTCTCTTTAAAAGGTTAGGTTTAGCCACTAGGCGGCACTTTGACCATCAAAAGCTTAATTTTGAAGCCATTTTCATTAGAGAATCAAAATTTGAGATCGATCCAATAGATCAAGCTATCAACAACACCCTGATCTTCATTTAGAATTATTTATATCATGACCTTTTTTATTGTTTTTGTGGATTGGAGATAATTTTTGGTTAAATACTTCAGATGTTTAGATAGGAAAAATCCTAGTATTGACCTTTATATGGATTAATTTGATCTAATTTATAAATAGGATATATTTTTACTAATTACCTTTGATTAATCTAAATTTGGATTTAATTATGATATTGATTATAAATGATTAAAATTCACTTGTAGACAACCAAAGCAAATCTACTTATGATTAGACCGCAACTTAGGTATTAAGGGTTGAATGGAGTACTAGAGATAGACCTACATTATCTTCTTAGCGTTAGGTTGAAAGCTTTTATGGAATTTTACAATTCCTAATGCATCTAACTAGGTGTTGTTTGGTAGAAATATGGGTTAACCAATTGAAGAGCCAATTGTTGTAACTTGAGAGAGTGTAATTTTAGTATCTAAGAAATTCTATCAGTCTAGATGATATATCTACTTTAAGTTAATTGAATTATGACATTAAAGAAGATAGTAGGGAAAGTACTTATTTAAGATTAATTTATAATTAATTTCTCTATTTGATTAATTACTTTACTTTTGATTCTCTCGGCGATTGTTGTTTATATATATTTTATTTGCCCAAAATCAACTACTCTTATTTATTCTTTAGATAATAAGAGAGACTTAGATTCATCGCTTATTAGTGGAGTCGATCCCTGTTCTTCAATATATTACTTAATAAGGATAGGTGCAATTACTTTAGTTAGTAAATAGTCAATCTATAATAAAACAAACTAACTTTTTAAGAATTCTTTTACTAGGACATATTATTCACCATCATGATAACTTTTTCTTCACTTTGTGTTGATGAATATATGTTTATTCCTTAGTCCAAATTTCTTCAAATGCTTTTTGTAGATTTGGAACTTGTTATCTTCCATTATGATTCCCTACAATGATTACTTTCACTAGTTCATTTATAGTTTGTTTGGGAGTCATAATTTCTACCCATTAATGTGATTTTTATTTCATTTGATTTTCTTGCTTTGATTTCATTTTGTTTTCTTGCTTTGATTTGACCAAGCTTTTGATTTCATTTTGTTTTCTTGGTCTGATTTGACCAATTAACATTGTCATTTATGTAACATCCTGCCCCCATTTGTAGGGCTATGACCCGAAACTGTCTTGATTGGGACTGTAAGAGTTATTCTTGTGAATGAATTTTGGG
>JAOTBA010000001.1:5896757-5909984 GCA_025629845.1 Erythroxylum squamatum | reverse complement strand
TAAATAATTAAAATGCACAAAGATAAAGAATGCCTTTTATTGAATAAAACAAAATTTATACAATTAAAGTACAACCAAAATTGGCTGCAAGGGCATAAACCAACCCTTTTTCTCAAGGTTGTCGTCTCATCTAAGAGTATCGTAATTCTTTTGAAAAATGCTAGTGTATTTAGCCCTTTTGTCGATCAATAATCTTAAAGGAACCCCATGGAAGTTTATCTATATGGGAAATTGGTCTTGCTTGAGGTTCTCTATGTTTAACCCTCACTTCCAAGGTTGTAAGAACAATGTTTGATTTATAATGTTCTAGGGAATAGCCTTCATTACCTCCTTAGCATTAAATTAGTTAGAGAATTTAAAAAGCATGAGATTGTTTTCAGCTAGTAGAACTTCAACCAAACCTTTGTTTTTCCAATTTCTCAAGGCCCAATCTTTCACCGTAGGAAAAGGAAGACATTTATCATAGAAGAATCCAACTAACATGGTAAGCTAGATATTAGCACCTCCCTTTGAAACTTGGATATTTGAAGCTACTATACTTCTACCATCTTCAATTGTCAGTGGGGAGTAGGGAGTAATGAATAGTTTTAACTTTCTTTCTCTTACGTTAACCAAGGGAGGGGCTTTTCCTTCCAGAGGAGGTTTTTTTTTAATAGGTTTTGGTTAAGTACTCAAGTTAGAGGAAGTACTAGGAGACAAAAGTAGGAATGACAACATACGCTGGTTAATTTATTCCAAAGCTTTTGTTGCCATTACCTTGGAAAGAACGAAACTTCTCAAGTTAGAGGAACTTTTTAAAAGTTGGTTTCTAGAAAGAGGAAACAACCAACAGGTAGGAAGGCTTATTATAGAAAAAAATACCAAAAGACCATTACGGTGGATGGGTGGAAGTAGGAAGCAAATTGAATGGTAAAATTGAGGGCGAAAGAGGAGTTGAATAGCACTAAGAAGTAATTGTAAGCAAAAGCAGTTTGAAAAGAAAGATACTCGATGAAAAGAAACTTGGAGATGTTGGATTGGGTACGCATGGATTATAGCAAGGATAAGCCATGGATTGGAGTAGGGTTTTTAGAGAGAAGGTTATACAAGATAAAAATCAATTTTACCGATCATTGTTTAATAGTGTAAATTAGTTTTTATGGTAAAAAGACATTACTTTACTGTATAATTTCATCATCAAGGACGGAGCCAGACTCAACTCTAAGGGAGGCCGGGGGCCAACATCTAAATGCAAAAATTTTAATGAGGGGCCACTTATATTTGTAATTTTAAAAATTTTAATTATATAAGTAATTTTTTAAAAAATATATTTGAAAGGGGGGGCCATGGCTCCCCTCCCCTATAACATGGCTACGTCCCTGTTCATCATCATCATCATCATCATCATCATCATCATCATCATCATCATCATCATCATCATCATCACCCAGTTTGAAATCCCGCAATGAAGCAAGGTCTGGGGAGGTCCGATAGTACGCAGCCTTACCCCTATACATAGTAGAGAGACTGTTTCCAGTGGACCCACATGCAAATGAGACAATATAAGAATGATGCAAAGTTACAGAAATAAAACATTAAAAAAGAATAATAATAATAATAATAATAAACAATAACCAAGGAGAATACCTGCAGGCAGCCAAAGCTGCGAGAACCTAAAAAGACTACAAGTACTGTATAATTTCATGAATAGTGTAAAAATATTACAAGAATTCCTATATTTTGTGAAAAAATTTTAATGTCTTTCTATTAACTTTCTCCATTAATTTTCATTTCACTCTATATTTTTTAGATAAGTGGTACTACCTTATATATTTTGCAGAAAACTTAATAATCAATAACTTCACCTTAAACCCAAAGAGCTTTCTCGAACCTAACTTTTTCATCCAATTCATTGAAACTCCTCCACCTGCTTATCTATTATCTGTACACAAAGTCACAATGTCTTCCACATATCCTAATAAGCAGGAATAGATCCAGAAATTTTTTTTTAATGAGAGCAAAATTTTATTTTTAATGGAAGCAAAATTTTAATTAAAACAAATTTTTATTTTTTTTATAGGGTCAATTTAAAATAATAATTTTTTTCATGTAAATTTTTTTGGGGGCAGTGGGAGCATGTAGCTCCGCCCCTGCTAACAAGTGTTCTTAAAGACCCATAATGTTCTAAATTTACAATAAGAGATAATAATATTCAATTGGTTTTTAAAGTGCTCTAGTGTTTTAAGTGTGCTTAAAATGTGCAATTGTGGGTTAGTTTGGGGTTTCAATGTGTATGATAGTTTATTGGTGAGATAGTTTTCATAGTGGGTGTAATATGATTGGATGCCAATCTTTAATTTATTGGAGAATGCTTGAATTTAATATGTAGGGTTGATTGTTTACTTTAATACCCATGAAAGAATTTAAAGAAAGAAAAAGATGATGAGTGACAATATAGGTGGAAAACTACTTACTAGTCTAGAGTTTAGATAGTTAATTCTTCTTCAAATGATGTAAGGTATAAAATAGAAGACTCTAGTGTATAAGAAGAAGCAAATATTTTGTGTATTTAATTGTGCATTACATTACTATTTGAAATAAGCAAAGAACTTATGTAATCATTTATTCTAAAAAGCTAAAATTGGAAGGTTTGGTTGCTAAAATCTCTGAAATTTCATTTCATACTATGTAATTGGAATTATGTCTTCTTCTTTGCCAAGTTGTACATGTGTAAATTAATATGCTCTAGTTTTTCATTTTTTAGTATCTTTCTTCTTTAATTCCAAGGGCATGTCGTAGAAAAAGAAAATTGAAATTTGTTGAGTATGTATCACTTTCTCAATGAAATATCTTCAGTTTGTTATTCGATATCCTTGTATATCTAATTTTTTTACTCAGGAACATATTGTATTATGTACGTTTTAAGAGTAATTGAGCTTATGTAAGTAAAAATTAGATAACATGTGATATGACAATAAGGACAAGTACCTTATAAGGTTTCATAAATACTATTACTTTAAATTTTGGTCATACCTTTGAAGATTAGTTAGTTCAATCTTTTTAACGTAAAAAGTACATTTTGAACTTCCACGTTTTTATCATAATACAACTTTAATCCTAGTACTTGAAAGCATTCAATTTGAATCCTAACGTTTCTAAAATAAGTAAAATAGACCTAAGTGGATGAAAATTTTGATAGGATTAACTTTTTATTAGATAAACGTATGTCAGTCCTAACATCATATTGTTTATTGTTTTATACAATCAAATAGAAGGTTCTACTACCATGTGGCATACACTATTTAAAATTAAATATTATTTATAATTATTATGTTAATCCTTAATTAGGTTAACTATATTAATCCCTAATTATCTAGAACAAATCTTAAATTGACGAAATCCCTAAAATAGAGGACGCTTTGCTCGCTTGCTCCCTTAAGCTTTTCTCCCAAATTTCCTCCTGCTCAGCTTCTATTTCTTGGATCTTGTACCCACACCTATCTCCTTGGCTTCTGTCTCATTCATAGGTGCTCTAACTTCTATCTCTCTCACGCATATGGTTTCTATCTCTCTCATGCACTTGGTTTCTGTCTTAGTTTGATGCATTAGTAACTCAATAGGTCTAATTAGTTCCTCTTCTCACTTTCTATCTATGGTGAATTTTAAGTCTTTTACCATTTATTATATGAATGACGCTGAGAATTAAATTCTTGCTTGATGTTTAATAAAATGTTGTCTACTTATGGATATTCAGGACCTCTAATGTGTCACATTCCTTTACATTAGCACACCCTATTCATCTCTTTCCAAAATAGTATAAGAGTAACTATCCTTGTAGATTTGAATGATAAAGACGTTTTACTTTCCTTAAAGGGAACTTGGGTAGAAAAGTATCAAGTTGAATTTACTATTAGTACTATCTCCTATCGAACAAGTCCTTTTAACAATTAAAAAATATATGTTTATAGTTACTTATAATAGTCCTGAATTAGGTTAATGTCTGCGGTGATTTTTTGGAGAACTATTTTTGTTGTGGTGCTTCATTGTTGCGAGGTTTTGGTTCCATTTTAAAGAGGTTCCAAATATGCCTATGTTTTAGCCCTCTAAAAGGGATGGGGCTAATAGGCAAGTTATAGTTGAGAAATTTTTTTGTTAAAAATATATTTTATGTGATTTTATGTTACATATATAATGGAAGATTGTTTTCCTTTGTTAGTTCATACATGAATTTGAGCGCTCTGGTAATTATATTATGATACTTGTAGTAACCTCCTAAAGTTATAGACTTGATGACTTCTACTAATACATTATTAAATTCAAATGATGATTATGCTTTTGTTATTGTGGTTTAAAAGCCTCTATAAGAACTTCACAGAGTGATTATAACCTAGTAAGGAGAGTTTATAGATGCCCTAAATATTGTTGATATATATGTATAATGTTTATCTTATTAATTAATTTTATTTCGGGTTGAAATATGTGATTTTTTTAAATGGTATGATGAGAAATTTACTAAGAAGGCCGTTGAATTGATTCATAAATTATAGAAAGAAGTACGAATATTAAAGAAGGAGGCCCAAGCAACCACAATTTATTCAAGAGCATTTATATTGAGGAGCAAATAATGTTTATAAAAAAAAGACATTATTTTGTCAAAAAAAGAGAAACTTAAGTTGAAATTTATTTTACTAATTATTGTAATAGGATTTGTTACGTTGATTGTGAGTGTTATTACAAAAAAATATTGTGGGAAAATGACATTGAATTGCAGTATTTTATTTTAAACTTGAATTCTAATGAATTAATATAATGATATGATTATGCACTAGAACTTTTATTGACATATGTTGTATAACATATTGAATCTAATCATTTTATATCATCTCATCTTTTGCGCTAGAACTTCTATTGACACCTATACTATTTAGTAATTTATAATAGTATATTTGGAATTCATTAATTAATAGCTTAAAATAATTAATATTAGATATAAATTTTGAATTCATATACAAAAATGGAAAATATATTTATGATAGTTGTAATTTAGAGACAAAAGTGGGTGTGTGTGTGTGTATATATGTATATATAAATATGTATGCATATATGTCAACAATACATCTATTCAAAAAAGAAGTACCAGTCGGATGCTGGTTTTTATGGCAGTGGCGCAATCGCAGCATCTTTGAGGAGAGCTTTCGGTGGCCCCTCACTGGTCTCTATGCCGTGCGGGACTACATTCGTTGGATCAACAGGGCCTGGTTAGTCGAGCAGAGTGTGTTTCGGGGCCCAAGAGGTCCTGTGGGGCTTCAGACTGGGTGGACTCTTCCCCCAGAAGGTTGGGTTAAGCTCAACACTGATGGCGCCGTTAAGTATGGTCATGTCCTAGCTACTGCCGGTGGCTTAGTCCGGGACAGTCAGGGCCAGTGGTGCGGTGGTTTTGTTCACCGGTTAGACGCATGCTCCCCGCTTGAGGCCGAGCTCTGGGGCGTCCGATCAGGGCTTCAGCTGGCTTGGGACCTCGGTTATCGACGTCTCATCCTAGAAGTCGACTCTTTGGAAGTAATCAATATCCTCTCTACTTCCTCCTATCTTGGTACTGATCAGTTTGCTTTGGTGACAGGTACCCGGAGTCTGCTCCGGCGACAGTGGGAGGTGCAGATCCAACATGTGTCCCGCGAGGGCAACCATAGTGCAGACTGCTTGGCGTCTCTTGCTGCTTTTGCTCGTCTTGGGTTTCACTCTCTTCCGGAGCCACCCACTTTAGTGTGGACGTCCATGCAACGTGATCATCATGAGGCTTTGGCTCGTAGTTGCTGTGTTAGCTAGGCCTTCTGTTTTCTTTTGCTTTCAGTAGTTTTCTTTCCCTTGTAATAAAAAAAAAGAAAAAAGAAAAAAAGAAAAGAAAGTACCAACAACATCCATCCATCTACGCATACAGCGTTATGGAAACAATATATCCGTAAAAAACTTTGGCCTCAACATGTATGAAATGTTAATATGGTAGATTATGTGCAACATCGCTTCCCTCATTTGCACTTGGCTGAGAAGATTGTCCTTTGAACCTTAGATCCCTTGATTCAAATGACAACTTGAATGTATACAAATCAACATTTCCATAATTCTAATAAAATATATTTCAAATTTCATGTTTTCTTTCATGTTCATGTGTAGGAGATGTTTTTTTCTTCATGTTGATGTATTAAAGATTTTGATTTCCAATTTTAAAGAAACTTCTTTATATATTTTTAATTATTAAAATTTTATTTTATTTGAGAGGCCGAATAATCATTTGCCAAATTTATTTATTTATTACGTTTACCTAAAAATTGATCTCATTCACCTTAAAAGGCAGTTAAATACACCTGATCTAAAAAGTTTGTGCATATTAGAAAGACAAAAGTTTGTGGATATTTTATTATTAAAAAAGGCTATTGTCATAAATCTTTTTAACAATTTTATTTTGACTGGCCAAAGGTTTTATATCCAATAAAATATATGAAATAATTCTTTATAAATTTTTTAATTTAATTTTTATTAGAGATATGATTTTAATCATTTCTCTATTTTACAAATTAATAATGACCTCAAAATAATAAAAATATTGACATTATTATTTGGAGTTTTTCTTAGGAGAAATAAAATAAATTCATTGATTCATTTAAAAGAAGAATTTAGAGTTCACATGACAAATCTCTCTCTCTCTCTCTCTCTCTCTCTATACACACACACATACACACCAAACCAAAGATGATTTCACAATAAAAAAGAAGTTTCTCCTTTTTGGTAATGTTATTTCTTCAATATGGATTGAAATCAAAATTACTTTATCCATGGGCTTTCTATTTAAATTTTTTATTCTAAATACTATATTCAGACTCTAAAAGATATCCATATATTAACTGTGAAACTTGTTATGATTTATCTCATGTTATTGTTTCTAATAGTCTTTTACTTGTTTCAATTGAGATTTCTTTCTATTTTTCTCAATCTAACTTTTTTTAACATAAATACATCAACCAATCATGCAAGATGATCATAAAGGCATAATGTATTAAATTAGTAAAACCAATTAATTGCAATAATGTCCTTTTCAATGATAAACTATTAATAAAATAAGGGATAACAAAAATCCTTGAATCGAAAATTGGCTTCAGCGGTTTATTTTGGAGGAAGTGGGAACGTTCCATACTTAAGGTGACTACCAATGACTCATTGATAGTTTTCTTATTTGGTTCCTCTGCCAGTTTTTTCTCAACCACCTCTGTCCACTCTTCTTATTCTTCCTCTTCCTGGACAAAGGTTTTGGCTCTTCTTCTTCTTCAATTATCTCTTGTCACTCTCTACTTCCTCTTCTTGGACAGAGGTTGTCTCTTCTTCTTCGTCTTTTTCTTTTGGAAACTCGTGTCCACCCTTAGGAATGAAAATCATTCCATGTTCTTTAGGATTTGTTTCAACAATACTAGGCAAACTCTCCTACAATTTATCAGATAATATATGCTCTAGTTGGTCGATTTGAGCCTCTAAGTTACATATATGAGCCTCTATTGTAACAACCTAAATCACCTGCTCATAGATATTGTCCGCTTTGGGCCTTGGCTCAGCCAAGTCCTCACGGTTTTGCTTTTCTCGAGGCCTTTCTAGGAGGTCACCCATCCTAGAACTATTCTCACCTAAGCACATTTAACCTCGGAGTTTTGATGGGATCCGATGCATTAGGTCATGGAAAACGCGTCTGTAAGGGAGAGGTATCCGTATCCTTATAAGTCGTACTTCATTCCCCTCTCTAACCGATATGGGATCTCACACTCTCCACCCCTTAGGGCTCAACCCTATTTGGGGTCTAGCCTAGCTGGCACAACGGTTCGGGTACCGGCTCCGATACCACTTGTAATATCCTTGATTACCCTCTTACAGATATTGTCTGCTTTGGGCCTTGGCCCAGCCAAGCTCTCACGATTTTGCGTTTCCCAAGGTCTTCCCAGGAGGCCACCCATCCTAGTACAACTCTCGCCTAAGCACATTTAACCTCGGAGTTCTAATGGGATCCGGTGCATTAGGTCATGAAAAATGCGTCTGTAAGGAAGAGGCATCTGTACCCTTATAAGGCGCACTTCATTCCCCTCTCCAACCGATGTGAGATCTTACATCTGTTCTTTGATGTTTCACATCAAAGTCTTAAGCAATCTTAAGCATCAGCTCTGCCAAAAAAGCAGTTATCTCCTCGCCTTCATAAAATGTATCTTCCTTCATGAAATCGACCTTCATCTTTTCTTCACTTTGAGACGTTAGTAAGCTCAAATAGTATGAGGTATTTTGCTCACTATATTTAGGTGAAGAAAATCTCACCTCGAATTCACTTCAGCTAGCTACACTCTTCATTAGGTATTATATTAGTTTATATGTAATACTTTCATATTATTGCTCTTGTTGCTGTGTATATTTAGTTGGAGCATAGTCATTCCATCCATATGCGTAAAGGTTGCCACACTTTAAATTATATGTATTCTCATAAGGTACATTCCAAGGCCAATTTTGCATGATTGGTTGCTCCCATATATAGGTCAGTGCCTGACATTCATGATTATAATGATTAGTCCCATAATTGTCGCAACACGACATGAACATCGGTTAAGATCCTGAAAACATGTGAGGAACTCTTTCCATTATGGTGATGTTACATACTGTAAAGACAAATCATAATTCCTGTGAGAATACTGATTACTCCATCCTTTCATTGTGAGTTCTAGCTATGATGATAAATCTTAATCCGTAAAATAAGCCATAGACACATCATCAAAGTAGAGAATTTCAAAAGATAATTAAATGAATAAGTCATAATTACAATAAAATACACTAAAAATAAAATAAAATAAACAAAAAAATTAATTAAAATAAAAAATAAAACAGAATAAAATAAAAATGGCTAGAGTAATAAAATCTAGGTGTTCCTAATATTAGTTTCCTAGGAAACGACACCAAAAACTTTATTAATATTTTTATTTATGTTAATATTTAAATTAACCAAAAGTGAATGGTGTAACTGTAGATAGCATAGGGAAGTACAGGTAGATTCCAAGAAGACGGTAAGTATTAGTAATTACCATTATTCTATTATCTAACATGTGAATTGAATGTTTTGATTTTAATTAAAACTAATACTTAAACAAATAAATTAAAATTGGAAACAATAATGAACACAAAAGACAAAGGAAATCACTTAGAAAAATTAATATCAAAGATTAGTTTAGGTAATGAATCCCTTTAAAAATCATTAAATAATTAACCTTTTATCATGCAATTATTTTATTAATTATTGGAATCTTTCTAGTTAAAAACCCTAAGATAACATTATCGATTTATGAATTTTTCTGTTAGGTTTGAACCTAATCCAGAGGATTTATGTCGACTTATCTTTATGTTTGCAATCAACTCCTTTCAATTATGATAGATATATTCATACAAAGGATTTCTCAATCTCAAATATATATAGTCAATTCATGCAATAATATTCCAGATATATTAGAATAAGCATAAAATACATAATCGAATCATAATAAATCAATCAAAATAATTACATTAAATAAAAGATTAAGACATATTGTATCACAAACTAGGGTTCATCACACCTAGATACTAAAAAGTGTTTAGTTACTCATAATAGAAAATGAAATCAAATATAAATATGCAGAAAAATTAATAGAAAACAAAGAGTTCATAATTTTAAATATTCCTTTCTATTCTATTGAATCTTCTTGCAAGTTTGGATTGATGTAGTCTTCTATCAGATCTCTTTTGATGTTAACTTCATGTTTTCCTTGTCTCTAGATCAAATTTGTCACCTTTTCAAATATTTCATGTCTGAAATCAGCTGAAAAAGTCAGCTCTTCCTAATTTGCCTCCGTTCACATCCTTTTATTGTAAAACTAAGGATACTGGGACATACACAGTCGCGTAGGTGACCGTGATCATAGAGACTTACACTACCACATACATGATTGTGTATCTCTAATTTGCTTCAAATCTTCATTTTATGCCACAATTTTATCTAAATTTGTCTCATTTTGGTCCATGAAGGCAATTATCAACTATAAATGGACTTGGAGCGAATTAAGTACCAAATATACAACAAACTATAAAATATCAAGTATAATTATAATCAAATTTGCATATATCAAAGTTCTTTTGTTGGTGTTCAGGATGATAGTAAGAATGTTAAAGGTGGTAATATTCCTACCCAACAAGAAGAGAATATTGCACCTGATGTTAGGAAAAGAAGAAGACATGTGTCTAATCTTTTTGTACCACAAACATCTCTTGGAGCTCATTCTTCAATCTATATAATGCCTTACAATCTAGAGAAGTAGATCATAATATAAATATGACAATGATTAGATGGTGGTATGATTCAGGTATAACATTCATTGCTTCCCAATCTTATTATTATCAACCTATGGTAGATGTTATTACCTCTTACAATCCAGGATACAAAGCTCCTTCAATTGATGAATATAGAGGTATACTTTTGAGAATCTTTTTTTATGAAATTAAAATTTAATTAGTACTTAGTCTACTTTTGAGTGTTCAATAATGTGTGAATGTTGGATAAATAGGAGATAAGGAGGCTATTATTAATTTTTTTGGTTTATCACTTCAGTGTTTTATTATGATGAAGAAAGAGTTGAGACATATGTTAATGAGTGATAAGTGAGTTTCATCTCAGAGTGATAAGTGAGTTTCATCTCAGTATGTCAGGTCTAATGCATGATTGGAGATTTGTAGAATTATACTTGAAAATAATGAATTTTGATCCCATTGTGAATTTGTCATATGAGTTTGTGAGCCTTTGGTGCGGGTACTTTATTTGACTGATAGTGATGAGAAGCCAATAATGAGTTATTTTTATACATGAAAAGGTAGAAAGAAGCAATCAAGGCCAATATGGACAATAGGTTTTCTTTAAACATATCTTTTCTTGTAGTTATCAATAACATATGAAAAAGATAACTTTACTCTTTATTGTTTGCAGTTAGGACATTTTTAAATCCTAGTGTCTATTTTAGACAAAGTTTTACAAAGAAAGCTAAATTTAATAGAGGAATACTATTAACTATTACAACAGTTGTTGTCCATAAGATGATGCGCAAGATCTCCTAAGCTCACAAATGGAGACTTATAAGGATGTTTCTGGTGATTTTGAGATACTAATTGCTATTCGTCAATGAGACAAATTTAATCCGGGTATATATGTTTTCACTTTTGTTACTTGTCAAAAATTATTTGTCACTTTATTTTGTTTATAATCCTACTTTTGTCATCTTATAGTTGCTTGGTAGGACCAATTTGAATGTGGTGTTCTAGAATTGTAATGTGAATTCTAAGTTAATATGTAAGTTCAACAAGGTGTGAAAGGAATTAAGTGCATTTAAATTTATTCATTACAAGAAAAGAAATAGAATGAAGCACAAAAGATTAAATGACTTGGTCTTATTTTGATACAATTTAAAGCTTTGAGAAAGGTATGTTATTATCATTATTAAGTTAGATATAATTTTTTAATAATTTAATTTATTGTTTACTATGACTCTTAATAAAACAAGTAGTTCTGTAAATCCAATTTTCATTGATAATATCGATTTTTTGGCAAATTAAGTTTCTAAGGAACTTGGTTTTATAGATGAGAGTGACTTGGAAGATAATCTTGGATGAGAAAGTATTAATATGTCATTTGGTACAATGAATTTAAATGATGGTGATTACGAGACTTCACTCAATAATGAGGATTGTGTACTCAATGAGAATTAAGATCAATGTAATTTGAGCGGGTATTCAATTGAAGGAAGTTTCAAGTTTTTGTTTCTCCTTTTCTTTTAATTTCACTTATATTTATATTTAAATTTTACACATGTAATATAACTGTAAATATTTTTGTTTCAGATTTCACCTCTAGTTGACTATTATGCACAAACTCTTGTTGTAAATTATAATTGTTAGAAAGTCATGGATATTTGTTATTTTTATTTGATATTTTGATGTAATTATTATTTGTTATATGATGAAATTATAATATTTTAAATATTTTGTATTGTTCTTAATTTTATATTTGTATGATGATTAAATGATCTTTCTTTTTATTAATTATGGTTATTATTTATATGTGAAATATGTGAAAAATAATATAAATACAAATAAATAAAACTTTGTTATTTAAATTTTTTATTATTATAATTTTTAGAGATAAGGTTAATATAAAATTATAAATCATATAATATAATATATTGAAAAACTATTTTGTAATTTAAAAATGACTTAAAATAATATTTACCATTGATCGATATTAATACAGTACCGTGCTAAAATTAAAATTGATATTGACATCGATATCGATACCGACACAACATGGACTTACGTTGTCTTGCACCCTTCCAACACAAGGAGCTCTTGATACATAAAACTCATCTCCATTCAATAAAGACTTGTGTGAATACGTGGTTATCTGATCTTTTGAGTTTAGTCCATTACGCATAATAGGCAACCAAATGTTATTGTAAACCCATTAAAGCTGGCGGAAGAAGTTTTTTTAAAGTTACGCTTTTACTTTTAGATGTGAAAAAAAAGCCCTGATTGTGTCATGATTTTAGATGTAGAAAGAGGGTTCAAATTACGTGTTTGGAACAGGGTGATAAAAACATGTCATCTGTTCGTAAAAACAGAAGAACACCAATTATGTCATCATTACCCTAACATCTAACTTACTTTCACCTCCTCAGATTGTTAAATAATAAATATACTAAAAATACTTCGATCCACTCATGGCAGATGAGATCAGATCTTTGTTTTAATTATAATATTTTTATTAAATTTTATTTATATATTTATATAAATATATAAATAATTTTAATAGAAAAATGCTGAAACAGAAAATTGGAGCAGATCGAGAATTTTCAGCTTCTCGATCTACGTAAAATAATTGTTTCTTACGGTAGGTTTCACCAATGTGATGAATTTCGTACCGGACCTGGTATTAGATTGAGCTCTAGAACGAAACTGTACCGGTACCGGATAATACCAGGTATCGTTTCGAGATATTTTTTAAATTTATAAAATATTCCCTAAACTTTTTAAAATTTACAAAATAGTCCATATTGATATATCATACAGCTGTATTATATAGTTTACTAGTTTACTGTCTACATCAACCATGCTTTAAAAAATCTTAATAATAAATAATAATGACAATTAATTTGAAAT
>JAOTBA010000001.1:5835556-5886101 GCA_025629845.1 Erythroxylum squamatum | reverse complement strand
CTTTAATGAGCGTGCTCATCGTCTAGCTCGCTCGTCGTTTTCTTATGATTCTTTTAAGTTATGAAACTCTATTCTTGAGTGTATTCGAACCTTCTTCGAGTAATGCGAATGTGATTTTTCCTTCAAAATAAATAAATAAAATAAAGTCAGAATTGATTAATCGAAACAGAAAATTCGGTTGAGATATTATTTTTGATAGACTCGCGTAAAATGTATCAAATATGCATACATAAAAAAAAGAATAATAATTGTTATTATCATTTTAAATATTATTTAAAATTGTGTTATTTATAACAAAATAATATTATTTTTAGTAATTGTTACTCGATCAAAAAATAATAATAATAATAGTCATCGTTGTTATTGAAGTTTTTTTTTTTTGGATTCGAGGAAACTCCACAGGCGGGCCAAGCGGCTCACCTCTCAGAGGGCCAAGTGGCTACACCCCAGCAGAGGACCAAGCGGCTACACCCCATCACAGAGGGTCTCACTAGTTCTCCACCCGTAGGTAAAACCCCGGCTGCCACAGGCTCTTACAAAAGGGGCTAGCAAGGAATCGAACCTAGGACCTAACCGAAGCCAAGTCCCGCTCTCAACTATCTAGCCACACCCTTTGAGGGCTGTTATTGAAGTTGTTATTATTGAATTAAAAAGAGAGATTCAATATTTGTAAATTTAGTATAAATTGAAATTTTATTAAAATTTGTAAAAGAATTGTAGTTTTCATTAAAAAAAATTAAAGTAAGTCCAACACAATTGTTTTTGAACTTATTTAATGTTTTAAGGGATATATTCTGCTCGACACTATTTCACTTTTTTTTTGTTAAAAACAATATTTGTATTAGTTAGAAGTAAGGTTGTGTACTATTGGACCTCTTTAAATTTTGCATGTCTCTCATATTTAGTAATTTGAAACTCAACGAGTTGAAAATAAGATTATATTGAATTTGTAAATATCAATTAGAATGGTTTTATTATTTAATTTTGAATTATTAATTTATTAAATAACTTAGTATTTTTAAAAAAAAAAGACAGTCAAACTATCAACCGACAGTAATCAGAAAATTTCAGATACCTAATAAGAGTGAAGATGCAGAGGTCATGATCGTAGTGGTGGAGGTCCATTGAAATTGATGTCAGTTAGGTACACCAAATGCAATCCCTTAGTAAATGTTCAGAAAATGTGTGTTCTATGTGCGTGTAAGGGGCGCTTGATCCGCTTCTGCCGTTGGCTGCATTACTTGTTAAGGGACAACTGGACAAGATTGAAAAAATTTTAAAAAAGGGATATATACTGCTGAGGGTGAGACCCATGAACGATGACGCTGATGCAGCTTTTTGGAAGTTTCTGCACGAACATCATAGCGTACCCAGATCATGATCATCCCATTAATTTTGATTGTTTGACTCTGCCAGTTTGACTCTGCTTTTTTGGAATAATTTTTATAATATAATATAATATCAGACTGTCAGTACTATATGCTCCAGAGGAATTAATTAATTGTTTTAACGTTTGCTAGTACTGTGCCTTTTTTTTTTCTTTTTTTTTCTGTCAAAATTTGCCTTTTAAAAATATACTTTAACATTAAATACTGATTTTAAAGATTTTATAAAAAAGTTTTAAAAAATTTATTGTTCTTGATTTAATCTTGAGTTTAAAAATTAATTTTAAGATATGATCATATGAAATTTAAATATTTTTATTTAATCTTCAAACTGATTTAAAATAACTAGTAGATTTAATGTATGGAGAAGTTTAGTAATACAGAACCTTACTCGTAACTAATATACACTTTGTTTTCAATTATTAAGTTCTTGATGTATATTGATGTGTAGATTACACATTATTGATTAATGGTTGGAAATTTGTTTTAAAATTATTTCAACATATGTTAGATTTAAATTGTAAACTTAACATGAAATAATTATTAAATTTCAAGAAAAATTTTAAAGTAATTTATATTCAAAGTGTTATTAATATCATTTTAAATATATAAAATAAATTTAAAAATAGTTAATGTATCCAGTACACAAAGCTTCCTGCTTTCTTAGAATCTGAGGAGGGTCATTGATGTACGCAACCTTCCTATTGTATTTTTATAAAGAGACTGTTTCTATGATTCGAACTTACGACCTTTTGATCACAAAAGAGTAACTTTTACCGATTACTCCAAGGCTCTAATAATATAAATTTATTTAAATCTTAAAAAAAGATTAGAATAAGATTAAGTGTCTGTTTGGATGATTTTTTGGGAGGTCAATAAATAATTTTTTCCACCACAAAAGTTTTTTTAAGAAAAATGGGTGTTTGGTTATAAAATAAAAATGTACTTCTTTAATAAATATGGTTTTTTTTTTGCAGCCAAAATACAACTTCTTAATAAACATAAATTTGGAGCTTCTCAAAAAAGCCTCTCAAATGACTTTTTCGAGTAGATTTTTCAGATCAATTAACGAGCCTATCTTTTAGTCCCTTTTGCCCTTAAGTTTTACACATAATTTCCACAATATCTACAAACTCATCTTCTCTAATCTCTTGCATATTATTTAATATATTTTAAATAATATTTATATGCATAAATAATTTGTATTACAAAATAAATATAGTAAAAATTAAAATTTTTTTTAATTTTTATGTTGTCAAACTATGAAGCTCTTTCAAAAAAACTCTTTTTTAAATGACAGTCAAACAGTGAATGACTTCTTAAAAAAATTCATCACATAAAAGATCTACATAAAAAAGTCCTACTAGTAAAAGCTCTACTGAAAGACGTGTATAATGTATTCCTGACCTGTCCATAACGGGATTAACTCAACATAGAAATAATGTAATATATATATATATATATATATGATTTTATAAAAAGCCAAAATGGTTGATACAGGAGCCGAAATTAGCTGAACATGTCCCGAAATTCCAGATACGGAAATAAAGGTCTATTCTTGACGTTTAAGAAACGCAGCGAGTGAATGGTACTAACTACTAAGCTTTGGATATGCTTCAAAAGGTTGAGTTGAAAGAGGGCCAAAGTATAAAATTGGTATTATATTATTATTATGTATTAATTTGATATGATTGTCACTCTTCCATGCTTTGACTTCAATAGAACTCTAAGAACACCTACTCACGCTTATTCTTATGAAGAATTACTAATCCATCCATCTACCAAATCTTGCTTTTGGATTCTTTCCCCACTTAAGAAATTTGAAGTATGAAGCCTCCAAAGGGTAGACAGTTAGGCCTAGGACTGTTGCATTCGGATCCGGGCTAGTCCGACTTAACTCAATGAACTCGGCTTGATTTGATCAATTTTTTTGTTAAATTTGAAAATTTTAAAAATATTTGGGCTATGTTAGATTCAAGCTTGAGTTAATCGACCCAATCCTTTAAACCTAAGTCCGATCAAGTTCGAATTTAGGTTACTTGCAGTAGGTTTGATCGAATTTTATATTGGACCTAAACCTAAGCATTGCCCGAGTTCGATCGGACCAATACCATCCTTGGTTAGGTATGATAATAGTGTTCAAGATTTGAGAAATTTAATTAAAATAACGTTTTTATTGGACCGTTTAGATGACCTCAGAATTTCCTGTAGATGGAAGGGTGACCATCTTTCCTGCATTTTGATAGCTGAGTAACGTTGAGAACTTGAACCTTTCAATCCAACATGCTAAGTACCCTAATGCCTGAACAGGTAGAATTGAATAAGATTTGGGCTCAGGGTTCACAAGTTGGCCCAATCTCAGATTCATTCAGGTATTTTCAAGGTTCAACTATTCTAAGTCATTGTGTTCATGCAGTTCAACTCAAGCTATTCCTGTGGTTTTCATGAATTTGGTGTTTTAAAAGACACCAAATTCAATAGTTACACATCATAGTCTGATGCAGGAAAGAGCTATATCAGTTCATTTATATCTTTTTCTTCCATGTTGAAACCACAAACCTGGTTTTTCTTGAAGTGAAAATGCAGATCATTATGTTTTTACACAGCTTTATATTCTATGCTATGCATTCCTCCTCCAATTTTCTGAAGACTTGTAATTTCCTTTCAAATTCACACAAGAATTCTTCAGTTCCTTTGCTACATCTAGTACAAAAATCGTCAAAATCTTGAATGAATTTTACTTACCCTTCTACAGAAAATGAAACAGCAATTCATTCCATACATCAGGCACACCAGGCAGGCACCAATGGATGCAATCAGAATAGGACTTAGGGTTTGACAATTGTTCAGGGCTGAATGTCTCCCAGAATTTCCTGTAGATGGAAGGGTGACCATCTTTCCTGTATTCTGATAGCTGAGTAACATTGAGAACTTGAACCTTTGAATCCAATCTGCGAAGTACCCTATCAACCATGCGCATTGTGGGCAAGTCTGAGCCACTTCCCCAGTAGTTCTCCCATTTGATGGGGCTCTTCTCACCATAGCAATTCCCATCACTTCCGGGCTCCCATTCTTGGCTCCTGAGTTGAGGAAATTGTTGAAGCAACATCAAGGACACCATGTCAATATCATTTCCAAGCACAGGAATTAAAATCCTAATGAATATAGATATGAATGGTCTAACAAGAGCAAGAATTTTCAGGAACATTTGAAATATTTCATCCCGGAGTGTGATCATGACAATCTAGAATAGCACTTAACCAGAAGAAAATCTCATTTTCAGGGTTATATCAATGTGTATAGGAATTCAGATCACAGATACAGATACAGACAAGTTGATTATATTTCATGAATCCAGATGACCCTTCATTAATGGATATCTCAGAACCTTCATTAGAATAATGCTCAAGGAAAATGCAGATTCTCACCATAGATGTGTCGGCGACATTGTAACGAAAAATATCTTTTTCTTGTTGGTATCAACATTTGAAGCTACCCAGTCTGCCCAGGCTCCCATGGCCAATTCCATAGCACCTAACCCATCTAGTTCTTCACAAAACCCATTTTCCTCGGCAGTCCATCTACAAAAGTGTATGCAGTGCAGAGAAAACATCAAATGTGTGATAATTTTTATCCGGATCTCATTCGTGGACAAATCAATACTCACAACAACTTAACAGGGCCTTGTCTCCACCACAAGTACGAGTTAAAAACTAGAATATCAGCATGCTGCCACTTTGTGGAATGCTTTAGAACTGAATCTGGACGGATGATGCGCTCATCCAATCTATGATTAACCGGGTCATCGGAGTTGGAATCTACAACAAGAGGTGCCCAAAGAAACTCCACGGTGGCATTATACTCCTGTTATGACACGCACAAAGAGCAAAGCAGATCTTACAATTCATAACTTCAAAACTTCACAGCATCTCTTCCCTTGCTTATAAATTAAAAATGGTTCAAGCAATCATAAATGTGCTTCTTGGAAAGTATTTTTAGCTACCTCTGCCCTGAAAATAGTAAGAGGAGCATTGGGCGTCATGGACCTCTTTTCTGCTGGAATTACAGACTGCAATAAACACACCATTGATATCCACTGCCCTCTATTTAGTGAATCCCCAACAAACATTAGTCTCTTCCCTCTCAACTTCTCCCACATTTCTGTCACACTCCATCTACAACATCAAAAGAAGACGAAACATAATTGTCAACCTGAATCGTAAGATCTGTTAAGCTAATGCTCCAGTTTTGACCAAAATTTCAGGCATTAACCACTCAAAAGCTTCTCACACTATCAAATTACAAGAGTTCTAGTTCTAGATGGAGATTATAAGTTTATGAGGCTAATCAACCTACAGACTTTTAGAAAGTTCAATTCTTGCACATGAAAAGACCTTCTTGACACCGAAAGAAACTCAAATAGATGTGAATAAAGAAGAAAAATACCGCTTCAAATTGCAATTATGGGGTTGCCACCTCCAGTACTGAAACCCCAAATCAGGTCTTCCATGCTTTTGACAAGCCAATTGGTCTGACATATACTGGCACTCTGATGCATTGTACCGTGGATACGATACATTATCAAATACCCATTTGCCTTTAAACACATCACAAGTCTCCAAATCCTCCCTTCCAAAACCCAATTCTAGTTCTGTTTCACTCAACCAGATTCTCTTGCCACTGTACTCCCTAGTAAAGTTACATCTACTGAACCTATCCAAAAATTCTGAAAATCCCAATACACAGTAACATATAAGGAGTTGGCTTCAGACGAACAAAACCAAGAAAACACTCGATAGGAACAGTGAAGAATAGAGTAAAGATTAGAGTCATGAGACCTTTAGACTAAAGATTCCTTGAAAACTCAGATTACCTAAAGCATTACCATTCCACTGGCGAGCAAGATTCGGTTTTATGTATCTGATTGCACTTTCTTGATGGTGAGGCACATGATCAGGTTCTTTGTGGATTTGCTGAATGCTTCTCTCAATGAAGAGGATTGAACAAACTATGAACACCATAAACACAAGTGCTACTAACGGGACATGGGATCTCTTTCTGCTCCATCTTGGAGTCATGATCTGAACATGAATCCAATGTCAAAGTTCCCAACTTTCTATTTCTTTACAACAAATACTGACTCCTTGAAACCTTGACAGCGATGCTTCATTCAACGAGCTTGGATTTTGTCAAAGATCGCTCCATGGACACGGGTCTATGTATTGATTTGGGCAGTAACAGAGGGAATGATACAGTGTTGCCAACCATATAATTAGCGTAAAGTTTGAATCTTTAACGACTCAGATTGTTCCCAGCTGTCAATTAGGTGTAAAGGCAGGTTCTTTTGGCCCATAAATTAAAGAAATGAGGGTTGTTGATCTGTGTAAGACAAATGCAATTGCCTGTGGCGTCACTTTGATGGTCAGTATCAGTCCATCGCATCCACATATTTATGGGTAGTTTAGTAATGCTCCATACTTATTTCTGTCGGTTTTAGCAGTAAAATGTAAAACTCTCTTTATATAGACTTTCAGATTCCACAATCCTGGGAACACTGAGTAACGGATATAAATTAAGAAAATTTAATAATTCAGTTAAAGCATGTTCTTAGGGAGAGTAATTATTTACTTATTTATTATTATTATATAATGAAGCAAAGAGAGAATGTTTTCTAAACAAGAGTGAAACTCATGATTTGTTTTATAAATCCAATGACTGGGCAAGTTTAGTTTATAACACCGATGCAGCAAACTGACAAACATGATTAAAAAACAATACTTTTTTTTTTATTTAATCTAACACTCATATTTTGAAAGGGATCAGATCTTCTTTTCCGGTTAGTATATTTCTATCATGTTTTATTAAATCTTATCAATATATTTATGTAAACCTTACATAATATAGATGAGATTTAATAAAACAGGGATGGAACAAATCAACTGGAACAAAAGATTTGATATGTTTTTGAAGTGTGTATAAATTAAACAATGGATTTAACAATGGGTAGTAATGTTTTGATCGATTTAATAATAAAAATTTTTAACTCACCAATTTTTCGGTTCAATTTAGTTTTATAATTTTTGTTGTTAAAAACTGATCAATTTATTAATTAATTGACTAACTTTTGTAAATTAATCAGTTTTTATAAACTAAAATCAACAATTAATTTTTATTTAACAGTTTTTTCAATTAAAATTTAAAATTTTTAATAAATAAGGACAACTTTTTTTAAATTTTTCAATTTTATCCAATCTTTAACCTATTTTATAACAGTGTTAACCTTTAAACTTTTTATCTTACAAGTTTAAATTTCAGTCCCATTTTGAAAACAACCAGGGTAGTAATGATAAAATGTACTTTTCACTTTTCTTGTATGTCAGAGATTCGTACGTCAGAGATTCATGATGTGTACATAAAGAAGTTCATTCCAAACATCAGGCACTCCAGGGAGGCACCAATGTATACAATCAGCATAGCTACTTGGATTAGAAAGTTGGTCTTGGGTTAAAGCTTCCCATTGCTTTCTGTACACTGATGGGTGACCTTCTTTTCTGTATTCTGTTAACTGTGTGATGTTGATCATCTGCACATTTAAGCCTCTTGTGCTCAACCCATCCAACACTTTCTCAACTGTTCGCATCATTACAGGACATGAAGCTTGTCCCTCGTATCCCTCCTGGAAGATTGGTTCTGTCTCCCCGTAGCAGTTTCCATCTTCAGATCCTCCCCATTCTTGTGCCCTGCAATGGTTTGAAACATATCAGAATCTTACTCTCTGAAAAATGTTTTCATTTACTAATCCTAACACAGAAATGAGTAGCAGCAATGAGTCAAACTCAATTCTGGGTGAGTCAAACTGAATTCTGGTATACTTTTGGTGAGTTGGAGACAAGCTGACAAAGAACACTCGTGTTCTACTACGGTTGACATGAACCTCCAACCGATTAGCCCATGTCTCCAATGCCATCTCGTAAACCCTTGGCATGTTCACATCTTTGTAAATTCCATCTGAGCTTTCAAAGGAACCCCACCTGATGAATTTCCATATCAGATTCAGATTACATGTTAATGATCGAACAAGAAGACACCGTACGAGGTTGAAGAATAAGAAGGAGCTTACAAAGCTTTCATTTTGGACCTTCTCCACCAAAGATAGGTATTGAAGATAAGTAGGTCTGAGTCAGTCCAGTGCCTGGCGTGTTTTTCAATTGCTCCAACTCTGACTATTCGATCAGGGACCCTGTGATTAACTGGATCATCTGAGTTTGATTCCACCAACATTGGAGCCCAATAAAAGTCTATTGATGCGTTGTATTCCTTCACGTCACACAAAAACAGGATCATCAAGCCCTCAATAGCAAAAAGAAACTTATAATTCCTACTGGGAGCCCACGAATTAAGGATGACAATAGTGTTGAACCTAAATCGATTTGACCTAAAATTAATAAGTTAAACTTCGTTTTACCGGTCAATCTGATTTAATTTGAAATTAATCTTGATTTGATTGACTTTTGAATAAAAGATATCAAATTTAAAGATCAACCTAAAATGTTTTTATATAGATATACTTAACTCTTAATTATTTTGTCAATATACTTTTCATGGGTTAATTTAGATATTTTGGGTTTAGAATAATACTAAAAAACTCAAACCTAACCTATCGAATGGGAATTGAGTTGTTTATAGTATGTTTGAAATTCAAACAAATTTAGATTCGGATTTAGTCGTTTAGACTGATCAGACTCGAATTTGAGCTTGCTAAATTTTTTGAACTCGAACTCAATTCTTAATAATTAGAGCTCAATCAGTCTATTGTCATCCCTGTATGCACCCTTTCAAATTGGGACCTTAGACCAACTCGGCCTATCTCAATATCTCATGGTGATGGTGGGTTTATGAAACTATGACTAGGAACATTTTAGAAATAATACAAAATGTAATTTGAATTTCATAATTATAATCACATTATAATTTCTAATTGCATAATAATTATTTCAGAGATTTTATCTTTATGATTAATAATTAAATAATTAACAAATATACAAAAATAAAAAATGTCTTTTTTTTAATAAAAACAAATTTTATACAAATAAATATACAACTAATAAATTGGCTACAAAGGCATAAATCAACGTTAAGAGCATAAGCTGCGGAGATAAGATATCTTACATGAGCTTTAAAAGACATCAAGGAGCCATTGTTATGCATGGACGAATGCTCCGGAGCAAGTGATGCATCGACGAGACAGACCATTGAAACCCATTGACCTCTATTCAAGGAGTCCCCTACAAACACAAGCCTCTTGTTCCTTAGCCTCTCCAACATTCTCGTGGCGTTGAACCTTAATTGTCATATAAGACAACAACAAAAACATTCCACAAATCTCATAAACATTAATATAGATCGACTTGCACAATTCAGTAGGGTTAGGTCGATGATTCCAAAAAAGTATGGTTAGAGTTCGGTGCAAAATTTAAACAATATGTTGAATAAAATTTTCAAAGCAAGTCATTTTGGACAAGTAGTCGGCCTTCTGAGCCAATATATTCCGTTTAAACCCGGTTTAAAATTCAATCAAACTGGTCCGGTTAGACCTAACCTTGGCCTAATTCCAACCCTAATGACATATATATATTCGTCAGCAGAAAACCAAAGAAGAAAATAAAAAGAAAGGAAACCTAGGTAGATCACACTCATTTGGTTGCCATCTCCAGTTCTGATAGCTCAAGTCCTTTCTTCCAAACTTCTCACAAGCTAACTGATCCGACATGAACTTGCATTCTCGTTCTTTGTATAAAGGGTAAGTTCCATTATCGAAAACCCACTTCCCATTGAACAAATTGCACCTAGAAACCAAGTTTCCTGAGCTTTTACTTGCAGCCCTATCCAAAACAAGCTCTCCACTACTACTTTGTGTTAAATGAACAGTACATATAACAAAAATAGCAGCAACAAGAAGGCAAACAAGAGACTGAAAGGTACAACGAATTCCCAGAATTGGAGTATGCGTGCCCATCAAAACTTGCTGGTAACAAATCACCATTCTTCAAAAACAGCTTCGACTCTTATATATATATATATATGAAGCTTCTTTATTTACTTGTGCGGTGGTTGATGATTCCTTTTCGTGAGTAGGAGTTGTGGAAAACGGATTCCAAGATGGTTGCTGAAAGCAATAGTTGGCCTGAAATGATCTGCTCTTGGTTTACTATAACACCCTTCGTTACCAACTACCCTAAACTAATCCACTACTCCCTCCGATTCATAATAAATGTCGTTTTAGAAAAATGCATGCTTATTAAGAAAGCTAATGAAATTATAGATATACCCTTATTAATACTCCCATGAATTGCCTTGAAATTGTGATATGTGTAATTAAGATGAGAGAGAAATTGCATATTAATAAGAAATTGTGAGAGAAATTGCATATTAAATTGCCTTGAAATTGTGATCTGTGTAATTAAGATGAGAGAGAAATTAAAGGTTAATTTTGGAAGTAAAATTATAAACATGCATACAAAGTCAAGAATGACACTTATTTTGAATAATTAAAATGTATCTAAAACGACACTTATTATGAATCAGAGAGAGTACCTTCCAGAAGGAGAGTTATTATGAATCAGAGAGAGTACCTTCCAGAAGGAGAGGAACAGGGGGCTGAGGTGCGGAAAGGAATTGTCAATTGCTCGGACAATCTCGAGAGCTGCTTCGACAGCAAGTCATTAACATTGAAGGGGCTCTTCTGGTTGTGTTTTTAAAGTGTTTTCTGGCCCAATTGAATGTTAATGTCTATACAAAATCTCGTTATAACATTTTGAAAAGTTTTAATACAATTTACTTTAACTTAAAAAAAAAAATCGAGAACAGTTGCATCATTTAATCCCCTAAAGGCCTGAACATATTTTAAATCAGAAAGGAACTGCTGAGTCCTGGTATGCCAGGGTTTTGGTTATGGCTGTCATCATTTAGTAGTTAAATGCGGTGGTTTTCAGCTCATCTACTTCACCTTCCTGCAGCTATCTCTCTCCTGTCTTTCGCTGCCCTGCATCAATTCCCATTAAATTGTACGTACACATCTGCTTTTTGTAAATCCATCTGCTTCTGCTACTCTATTACACCTGCCTTGTTTTTTAATTTCCTTGGAATTTCCGTCTACTCAATCCAATCTCACCCATGAGACCGGGTCTCTATATTTAGCTTCCATAAGCGAAACCAGTTCTCAGATCTGTCTTGCTCCCTGATTCAGAAAGGCTCGAGCTTATTGTAATGGAGCCCTGTTTTATTGATACGTTAAAGGGTCAGCCTTTGTGGCTTCTTGTGGTATTTGCATTGGGTTCTGTCTCACTTTTGAAGTTTGTTCTTGTTATTCTCCAGTGGGTATACGTCAGTTTCCTGAGACCTGGCAAGAATCTAAAGAAATATGGTTCTTGGGCTCTGGTAACTGGATCAACCGACGGTATTGGCAAGGGTTTTGCTTTTCAATTGGCGCGAAAAGGTCTCAATCTTGTGTTGGTGGGTAGAAATCCTGATAAACTCAAAGATGTTTCGGATTCAATTCATTCGAAATATGGCAAGATACAAATCAAGACCGTTGTTATTGATTTTAGTGGCGATATTGATGAGGGTATTAAAGGAATGGAGGAGACTATTGAAGGGTTGGATGTTGGTGTGTTGATTAATAACGTTGGGGTATCGTATCCGTACGCCAGATTCTTTCATGAAGTGGACGAGGAGTTGTTGAAGAAATTGATTAAAGTGAACGTTGAAGGCACAACAAAAGTTACAAAAGCTGTTTTGCCTGGGATGTTGCAAAGGAAGAAAGGAGCTATTGTGAATATTGGTTCTGGTGCTGCAATTGTCATTCCTTCCGATCCTCTTTATGCGGTTTATGCTGCTACCAAAGCGTAAGTTTTTATATATTTCTATATTAGGATGAGATTTAGTAGAGTTTGAGCTGTTTCCATGGGTTGTAGTTTGTGTTAATTTTAGTGACTAAAGAATTCCTTTGCTCTTGCTCTCCAGGTACATAGATCAGTTCTCCAGGTCTCTGCACGTGGAATACAAGAAGAATGGAATCGACGTTCAGTGTCAGGTAATATATCTGCATTTGAACTATTTTGTTTTACTCATTGATAAATCTTAACTAGAGATTTTTTTTGACCAAAAGAACAAGAGAGAGATTCGCATCGAAGAAGCATGACCTTTGGATCGTAGCTCGATTTCTCTTTGTGGTGTCAAACGTTTTCTGCCTAGTATTGATCTCTCAGCTAAAACATGTATAAACAATTTGCAAGTTTAACTTCGCCATTCTTTTTCTGCAGTTGAGTTGCTAAGAAATTAATTGCTAGACATGGATTGAGTTATTTGTCATGAGGAGTGAGGTCTGACGTCTTCTGGTCTTTTCCAATTTGAGTCAGGAGATCTCCCTGCATACCATAGCCATAAGCTATTGGTTATACCTGAGCAAAGTTAAACTTGGTAACCCAAAGCCTATGCTCTCAGTTACTTGGAACCTAAATTGCTTGTCATTATTTGGGATAGAATTCACTTCTTTTCCTTTCTAAGAGATGATAATTTCTGTCTGCAATACTTGAATCTATTCTTCAATCTATAATTGCATGCTCTTACACTCCTTATGTATTCCTTATTCGTGTCCTCCATGCCTAATATTTTTCATTTATGTTGAAATGATTGCGTGGGAGTATTGTCGTTATCTAATGCGTTATGCTTATGCACATCTTAACATGTTGCCTTAGTTGTTTAGGCTTCGTTTTACCAATGAGCCAGTATCTTTTGCAAAGTAATGCATTACTATATGTAATCTATTGCCCTTACTTAACCTTCAAATGGATGAAATGCACAACCTTTCCGTGGAAAGCTAGAAATGTTTACAGCTTTTCCCTTCAACTCTTCTTGTTTCTTATTGTGATGCCCGTTATTCCTTGCATCCTATTGTTGTGGTGTATACCGATTTTCTTTTCTTTAATTTTTTTTCCTGGAATATGATTTGGGAGCATTGCTATATTGTAAATATTATGTGCATGCTAATGATATTGATGTTGATGTTCAGAAATACACACTTGAATGATTGCGACTCTTTTGGTAAATAACTTGGGTCCTATTTGTGATGAATTTGACCATACGATTATGCCAAAGTAGTTGGATGGAAAATTGAGTTATATGCATGAACTTGGTATAGGCAGCTTGAGAGGATAGTGAACCATGTGGATTAATTAAAGTAGTCAATTGCATAAACTTAGTCAATAACTGATGCTGAGTGATGAGGCAATGTATGAAATTTGAAGGATTTTCATTTAAACACATGTGAGGTCTTGAGCCATATGACTGCATCTCATAGTCATTTACTTTCTTTGTTGTATGTGATGCTTCCCTATGTAGATTACCTTCAGAACTTGCTCTAAACTTGTTTGGTACTGTTAGTTACATGCTTTATGGACATGATAAAGGCCTTCTTTGCTTTTAACCTTTAGCTTAAATGACCTACCAAGTCATTTTTTCCTTGTTACCTCCTTTGAGCCTTTAACCTTGTTGTTTTCTTATTAATCACATTGCATTGAAACCTGAAAATCTTTTAGCCTAACCTTTTCACAAGTTGAATGAAGTACTAAGTAGCTGATTTCTTGATTTAGGGACTTTTGTTTTACATGCTATTCTGAGATGTTTTAGAGATACATTTACCCAGTTGTTGTTGATTTGTGCTACTACTACCTTCTTTTATGTTTATTGTTACCCAAAAAAAAAACAAAAAAATCTTTTATGTTTATTGTTAAAAAAAAAACAAAAAAAAAAACAAGACAAAAGAAAGAAAAAAGAGATCAAACAGCGCATTGGAGAGTGATGACTAGTTGTAATCACGTGTTTCTATTTGCACATTTCAGAATTTCTTTTTGATTATCCCACGTTACTTAATACTTTGTGAATGCTTGTGAGTAGTCTTTGTCCTTTTTACCTCACCTTAACCTAAGCCCCATTACAACCCTTAGTAAAAGCCCTTTTGATCCATGATAGCATGTACTCTATGTAGTGGAAAATAGGTGAATTGCAAGCCTATAGTAGTGTAATCTCTTAGAGGAAGCTTTGAGCGAAACACAACCCTTATACACTTGAGCGACATGAGTGAATATTGTGAGGAAAGTTCATTTGAATTTTGTGCTTGCTTTTGATCAAAGATATCTATCTTTGATTTTGTTTATGTGCATTGATGAAAATATTATGATACGTGTTGTATACTCGAGTTTGTCGAATTTTAAGGGATTGCAAGCACTTGATTTTCGTTGAAAATGAAATGACAGAATACGTTGGTTGTGATCCAAGTAAGTTGCTTGAGGACAAGCAACAATTCAAGTGTGGGGGTGTTGTTAATGAACATTTTATATTAATTTTAGATACATAATTTACTAAACTCTTGTCCATTTAATGTTTAAATTGCACTAATTAAGAATTATTTGTTTTAATTTTAGGTACACATTAGATTTGGAATTTTTAAAAGCCTAAGGCAAGGAAAGCTTTAAAAGGAAGGAAGGAAGGAAATTTAAAAAAAAAAGAAAAAAAAACGTAAACGTTTTGAATGTTAATGTTTTTGGCCAAAGAAAATGAGAGCTTGTGCGTAAAGAAGAGATTTAAAAATGTGAATCAAGAGAAGACTTAGGGAGCTGAAAATGTTGAAGAGAGGAAATAAAAAGCCAAGGAAGCAGTGGCGGCGCAGAAGGTGAGCGAGATGAGACAAAATGGTTTAACACATGGAGCGAAAACAAGGCAGAGGCGACAGCAAACAAAGGAGAGCATGGGATTGTAGACTTTCAATACATAAGAGATAAAAGAAGATGGCTGCGGCAGGAGAGTTGAAAAATGGATGGAGAGAACGTGAATGGAGGCTGGAATTTATTCAATATGGTGAGACAAAAAAGACAGTGAAGTTGGTGGCTAGAAGAAAATGTTGGCAGCTTGTGGCATTAAAAGAGAAAAAAACAAAACGTTAGGTGAAAAAGAGAGACGTGCGTGCATGGGTTGGAAGCATAAGGGAAGAGGCGCTGACAAAATATTCTCCACTCACACACGTTACAACAACCTCCATATACCTCCATTTTTTTCCACACACAAGAGACAAATGAAAATCAAGCAGCCTCCACCGAAAAATCTTGCAATTTCACGTGTTTGCAACTGGGAAAGAGAACATGTTAGCCTGGTGGAGACTCCTACGTATGTAGCTTGTGGATGGGAGATTAAAAGCTTAGCAGTACGTGGAGATAGGGGATAAAGACAGCTGTTGAAGCAAGAGGTTGAAACATAAAAATGTTAGCTAGAGAGAAGAAAAGGCTGGAGACGTAGGTGGAGATAAAGAGAGGAGTAGCAGGTGGCATGAATGAAGGAGATGCGTGGAGACACAAAAATTAAACAGGAGGTGGCAAGTAACGTATGAAGCAGCTGCGTGGGAGAAAGAAGGAATAAAGGAGCTCTTGGTGGACGATTCACCGCTGCCTCGGCGTATGCTATAATTATGGTAAGGTTTTTACGAATGTGTTGTTGGTTGGAGAGGAGGCGGTCATGAGTAAGAAGCCAAAGGAAGGACCGAATATGTTGGGGGCCGGGCCAGTGCCAAATGGGCTTCTGAATGTTACTGGAATTATTGGATGAGTGTTCCATAATTATAGCATAGCATACACAGCTGCTTCATACGTTACTTGTCACCTCCTGTTTAATTTTTTTTGCCTCCACGCATCTCCTTCATTCACGCCACCTGCTGCTCCTCTCTTTATCTCCACCTACGTCTCCAGCCTTTTCTTCTTTCCAGCTAACGTTTTTTTAATGTTTCAACCTCTTGCTTCAACAACTGTCTTCATCCCCTATCTTCACGTGCCGCTAAACTTTTAATCTCCCATCCACAAGCTGCATACGTAGGAGTTTTCACCAGGCTAACATGTTCTCTTTCCCAGCTGCACACGCATGAAATTGCAAGATTTTTCGGTGGAGGTGCTTGATTTTCTTTTGTCTCTTGTGTGTGGAAAAAATGGAGGTATATGGAGGCTGCTGTAATGTGTGTGAGTGGAGAGTATTTTTTCAGCGCCTCTTCCCTTATGCTTTTAGCCCATGCATGCACGCCTCTCTTTTTCACCTAACTTTTTGTTTTTTTTTCTTTTAATGCCACAAGTTGCCAACATTTTCTTCTTGCCACCAACTTCACTTTGTCTTTTTTGTCTCACCATATTGAATAAATTCCAGTCCCCATTCACGTTCTCTCCACCCATTTTTCAACTCTCCTGCCCCAGCTATCTTTTTTTTATCTCTTATGTATTGAAAGTCCACAATCTCATGCTCTCCTTTATTTGTTGCCGCCTTTGCCTTGTTTTCGCTCCATGTGTTAAACCATTTGTCTCATCTCGCTCATTTTCTGCGCCGCCACTGCTTCCTTGGCTTTTTATTTCCTCTCTTCAACGTTTTCAACTCCCTAAGTCTTCTCTTGATTCACATTTTTAAACCTTCTCTTTATGCACAAGCTCTCGTTTTCCTTGGCCAAAAATATTAACGTTCAAAACGTTAACATTTTTTTTCTTCTTTTTTTTTAATTTTCCTTCTTTCTTTTTAGAGTTTTTCTTGCTTTAGGCTTTTAAAAAATTCAAATCTAATGTGTACCTAAAATTAAAACAAATAATTCTTAATTAGTGCAATTTAAACATTAAATGGACAAAAGTTTAGTAAATTATGTATCTAAAATTAATATAAAATGTCCATTAACAAAATGCTTTTTCAGATCGTTTAGGTGAAGATGATAGGATCATCCATCACAATTAAACACAGCACAAATGACTATGTGCAAACGGTGAACTTAGCTGCTTTGAGTTGATTGCACCTAATCCTTTTTCTACTTTATATGCTTTTCAAATTCATTTACCAAAATTTTTCTGGATGCAGGTTCCGTTGTATGTGGCAACAAAGATGGCATCAATAAGGAGATCTTCCTATTTTGTGCCATCAACAGATGGTTATGCCCTGGCTGCTTTGCGTTGGATCGGATATGAACATCGTTGCACACCTTACTGGCCACATTCTTTGCTATGGTGTCTATTGTACTTGTTGCCGGACTGCCTTATTGACGAAGGGAGACTGCGATATTCCCTTGCAGTCCGAAAGAGAGGACAACTTAAAGATGCTAGGAAGAAGGAGTGAGTCCTATGTTCTGCTATTTTAGCCAGGGAGGTCGGTCAGTACAAGCAGTTTGTTGTCATTTGATGATTGCTTTCAGATTCTTCTTTAATCTTCCGTGCTTTGTAGCTTGAAAGTTAACATTATATCATCAGAGGCAGCTGTTAGGATCAGGCGTCGCTGTTTTTAACTTTCAAATTAATCAATTTGCTCTGTTTCATTTTAATGCTTTGACAATTTTCTGAATTCTTCAAACTTTTCTTTTATTCCCTCTAATGCAAACCAATAATTTAGAAACTGAAGCAACAAAGGTTAATAAGAAATTGGTCATCTTATCAGTTCAGTTGTTTATAAAACTGCCTCAACTGGCATGTTATTTCACCTTATTTTACAAATCATATGGGTCTAGTCTTGCTAGGTGTTAGTTTAGTTCCACTTTTGTTTTGGTTTTTGGTTATGTTTTTTAAAACAAAAACAAAAATGCCCTCCATCATCGATGCTGGGGCTTATTTTTTTAAAAAGAGATTCTTTGTCCTAAATTATCTACAAGTCCAGGATTATAAGTAGCTTCTAATTTACTTCCCCAAGGGTCAGGTATCTTTGAATAAAACATTTTTAAATAAAGTTTTGTATTATCTACTTGATTATAGATATGATAATAATAATATAAGAAAATACAAATATATCTATTGATTTCACACATTGCATAATTGAAGACGCCGTAGAGCAATAGCATATTTTTCTATAGTCGTAGTATCTTTTAAAATATTTCCTTCTCAAACAAATTCTAATCGCCTCAGCAGCTCGGGTTATTAAATTGCCTATATTAGTGTGACAGTTAAATATAGAGTTTTTTGAACTGTCATCTTAATTTTTCCAAAATTGGAGAGAGCTATTTAATAATGTTTTTTCTAAAATTTGTTTTGTTGTTTCATAATCCATTTTGTTAATAGCAACAACAACTCTAAGAGCAGATATTCCAAAAGAATTTTTAGAATTTGTTCTCATTTTATCAATAAGAGTAAACTCATCTTTATCTTTAATCATCATATGAGTTCCAGCATATCCTTTATTGGGTCTACTAAAACTTTAAAAAGAATATCTATGGGGATTTTGTGAAGCAATAGGTATATCAATAATATTAGGATTCTATCTCCTTACAAGCTCTTAATAACTCACCTTCACTAATAATTGGTGACTTCAACTGCACCCTCTTCTCCAGGGCGGATGTACATAAAAATATTATTATTTTAAAATTTTTTTCAATAAAATAAAATTTGCCACCACTCAAAAAAAATTTATCCCTATTAAAATTTTGCCCCCTTAAAAATAAAACTTTGCCTCCAGTTAAAAAAAATTTCTGAATCCGCCCTGCTCTTCTCTGGTAAATTTAAGGCTCTCAAAATTAGATTAAGGAATAATGTTATGATTTATGAATTGGATAAACTAGTTGGAGATAACATATTTCAGACTTGATGGCAATCATATTACTTGGAGTAATAATCAAAGTGAAATTAGAGATTTATAAGGAAAAAAAAAACTAGATAGGGAATTAGTAAACTCATATTGCATGAATTAGTTCTCTTTAAGTAAAGCTCATTTCAACTCTCCACTTTGCTATGGCTATACACCCATTGAAGTTTCTTTGTCAGTTACACCAATAGTCATAATCACACCCTTTAAGTTCTTCAACAAACTAGTCGACCTATTAGAGTTTGAGGCTTTAGTACTTAAGGGGCTGCAAGTGAATATAGAGGGATTTAAAGCTTTAAAATGTATGAGGAAAATGTAAGGAATTAACAAGGAGATCAAAGAACATTTTTATAACAAATACAGTATCATAGATCAAGTTACCGAAGAGACTAAGGCTTTGTTAGCTACAAGCTTATGTAGTCTTTAAACTAGCATTTAGTTGCATCCTTTATGTATTTTAAAGGAAAAGGAGCTAAAGAGTGCACATCAAGAAACCTAAGCATAAATTTACCATACATTTTTATGGATTAGAGAGATTATTATTTCAAAAGACATAACAAAATTAAGTCACATCATAGCCTTGAGAAAGAACATTCCTCAAAACATCTGAGTTAATCTGCTTCTTTAGCTTCTAACTGAATGTAAAAACACTGTACCTTAGTAGTTTGAAGTAGCTTCTTACACGTCATAAGTTTGTCTTAACCTTCTAATTTTTCTTTCATCATTTGTATGCATCTTCTGGCACTTTATTTATTCAATTAAAAAATAGCTTAAAAGAAGAGATGTAGACTTAGAGAGCATATCCTTTCTTCTCCAAAGAAAGGAATATCATTTATCAGTCCTACATAACTATAAATCATGATGAAATAAATATATGCTTAAGCAATCTTATCCTTTTTCTTTTAATTGTATAGATAACCCATTAAACTTAAGTAACATATATATTAAGATTAAACAACATTTCTATTACCAATAAATGCATATATGTTTTGCCACAAATGCGCTTCTTATAAACATTTCATACATCTATGAAATCACCATCCAACATCTAATAATGAACAATTAAAACTATCACTCATTATAATGTATATTGGAAAAAATAATTGTAATTATTTTTTGAAATGATTATATGGAAGATGGAGAATGTTAACTATTTTATAAAGGGAATAAAACAAATAAATCTTAATCATTTATTGATAAAATCAGTAAAATATTAAAGATTAAAAAGTTACATAATAAAAACTACTAAAACCATTCATAAATAAGTTATATTGATTACTTAAATAAATTGATAAAAAATTAAGCTTTTATAATTACATAGGTTATATGAGTTACCTTAATAATTATATTTAATAAAATAATAGTTAAATAATGATAATTAAACAATTGAACATAATAATATTAGCATAAACATGAAAAGAGCAAAAAAGATAAAAGGAGGCAATATTTTAAGATTATATTTATCTTTTGTTAGATTGGAACTTTTTTTTGGAAGTTAAGAAAGAATAATATTGCTTACTCAAAGAGCCACAAGTTTATAAACTATAAATTGCGTCTCAATGATTCAGCTGAGAAAATACAAGAGAGCAATGAGAATTTATTAACATCCTTATCTCATGTTCTATAGCTATATGAATAGTTATAATCTTCAACTATAGATCGTTTAATTGCTCATTGTGCTTGTGATATTCCAAACTATTACTATGATTCTTATTTCCTACATTATCCTTTTTGCTATGATTTCAACATTGCATTATTCTGCTTTATACAAGTTTGTATTCCTTTCATACCATACATTGTACACCAGTGCTCTAAATGCCATCCTAAGTTGCTTCTGGTAAGCTTTAGAATTGAAGTGTAGCTTAGTAGGCCATTTAATGATGTGAGGCTAGATATAGTAGTTGTAGCACAATCTAAAGCATTCCAATACCAAGATCCATAGTTTTGAAAAAATATAGTTGCATAGAAAAATAGATGATATAGGTCCTCATCATTCTATATGCAATGTTGAAACTTTGCTTATAATAAGTAATAAAATTCAATTTATAGTAATTTGAGAATGAAAATAATTATTTTGCAATTCACTAAAAGTTTCAGGTATTTTAATATGATTGTTAATTATTGAAAAAGATTAATTTAATAATAACATGCCATTTAATCATTCTTCAACATTGAACAAAGAAGTTAGAAATCAATATGGAAAAAGGGTCAAATTTGACCAAAACATTTTTATAAGAATTCAATTTGAATCTAAATATTTCAAAACATTTAAAAAGAAATTCCAACATTTTGAAAATATTTAAGTTAAACCCCAACTTAATAGCCCTGTTAACTCACTATTAAAAAAATCGACTATGGAATTTTATTATTTATTCATAAGCCCTATTGCTAGATGCACATTTTAGTTGGCAAGGTCCAAAAAAAACATACTACTTACTAAAAAATGTTGTGGTGCTTCTTTACATGTCCTTTTTGCCTACAAAACTAGCTTTTTACACATTAACTTTTAGTAATTTTCCCAAACATTGAAATCTAGTTTTATAACTAGTCTTTTGTTCTATTCCTTTTTTGATGCCTTCTCTAATCACTTCGTAGCCCTTAACATTGCCATATGTTCCCTTCCTAAACATTATGGTATGTTGTACCCTTTACTCCTTATCACTTTGTCTTCCCTATTTGTTTTATTCGAAGCACACACATTATCAATTTGCTATTTTAGATTATGGTATATCACCTAGTTGTTGTTTTAATTTATCTTGTTTTCTTTTTTTAATGTTAACGTTAAGGAGACAGTTTGGCCCTTATTGGTTTATCTATTTTGGAGGAATATTTATATGTAACAAAAATTTATTCATGTGATCTCAACATATCATTTGTTGCATATGTTTGTGTGTACTTTTCTATAATTAGTTTTAAATATAAAAAGTCTTAATCATTCATGTGCATCCTTTAAATTTTTTGGTAGAATTATTAGCTTGTGCTCCCATAATTATTAAGGTAAATGATCTCAAACTAAACTATTGGTAAATTTTGTGATAATTTTGTATATCTAACAAGGTTTTTTCTTTTACTCCAAGAGCTTATACATCCAGATGTGATAGGTTTAGGGAGGTCTGATAGTACGCAACCTATCTCCTACATAGTATAGAGACTGTTTCTGGTAAATCTACATGCAGATGTGACAAAACAATAGTGATGCAGGTTAAAAGAGTAAATAAGTAAAAACTGGCACAAAAAATAGGCTCTTTTACTCCAAGAGCTTATACACTAAAACTAAATAATTGAATGACCATGGTGCAATTGATGGATTTTCCATGGTCATTAGCCAATTGATGAATAACTTAGAAATTCTCTTTACGTAAAGATTTGAACACTTATACTTTAACTTTTTGGATTAGGTTCCTCTCGAAATTGAAAACAAATTCATATACATCATAGGTTAAAAACTGTTATAAGATACCAAATTAGATAATCATATGATTCCGAAAATGTTGAGTTGGAGTTATGACTTGTTTTCTTTGTATATTTATATCGAACTTTAGAATCTTCTTTTATTCCAAGTCAAATCATATGTGAGTGCAAGATTAATTTGTGAGGTTTCTTATTCAAAATTGTCTAAAAGGATCATTGTTTCATCTAAGACCATTGCATTGTTGTGTGCTCTACTTAGGGTCTATAAATATCAGTATGGTGTAATAAATATCCATTACTTATCTTATTCACTTGGTATTTATAGTGTTATAATGACTTAGTATGGAAGATGAAAATTATATTATAGTGAATACTTTAAGAAAGATCTTCAATTGAGTTATGAGGATGGGTTGTCTTGTTATTTTGATAAAGTTGATCTTGATTTTCAATTATAAACAAATTTATAAGATGGGCAAGGAACTTAGATACCGTATATTAATAAGGCTTACTTTAAAGTTCCAAATTTTAAAATAAAAGTTGCATATCTTTTAAAATACATGGGATAATTGAGGTGTATGGTACACATAAGCTTGACATTTTGAATTCAAGTTTACTAAACATAATATAGGCCAAATGAGTAGTATATTTCATATAAATATTGATTTGTACGACAAAACAATATGTTTTTACCTATGATACTTCTCTAACTGTTAGAACTTGAAATTCAGTCATCAATATATATAAACTCTTCAATTGTAACAAAAAGGTTCTTTGACAATTGTAGTTCCACTGTTGAACTAAGATTGCTAAGTTTTAACTTATAGGTATAACCTTGCAGCTTAGAATATTCATAAGTGTAGTTTAATGCTTTCTCCTTCTTAACTTTCTCTTTGCAACCCTGCACATAGTTGAATTCACAAATATATTCAACTTTTCTCTGCTTTTTTCAATTATCTTAGTAGTGGTTATACTAGGCCTTTTTAGAGTTATAGCTAATGGCTACTTAAACTTCGCTAATACTATTTTAGGCTTGTTTGTTGTGGAACACGTATGCTCAAACCTATATGTCTTGATTTTGAAACATTTGCCTTTACTATCATAGGTTGCATATATTTCCCACTTGCATCCTTCAATGCACCTACTTTAATCCTCTTAGATTCATTTTTTTCATATAACATTAAAACCTATTTTTATTGAATAATCAACTACATTTTTGAACTCTTTCTCATTTTCAAATTCCATACCTAGTGTCCACTGTGACAAACCACCACCTGGTTCATATCCAACACTTATACCACCTGGTTCATATCCAACACTTATACTAAGTCGTTTAATTTCCTCCCTAAAGTCTTCTCCATTAGGTACTCATCGTTATTAAGGAAACTTTCATATTCACCAGAGTCAATATCCATTAATTGGTCACCGTTTAGAATTGACATATCAATTGTATTATATGCTCCTTGAGGTTTAGTATCATTTTCAACATCATTATGCACAACATTCTTATTAGGACCTACATCCCCATCATTTTACTATGTCATTCAACAGTATCTACATTAACTTTACCATGCAAAATATCCCCGTTAGACTCCTAGATCCACTAGGTGACATTATAGGTTAGGTCATATCAATAAAACTAGAGTCACAAAGTTACATAAAGAAAGATATTTGGCTCCTTTTAATTAGAATTATATAAAACTTATGAATCTTGTTTTTTAGGAAAGATTACTAACCTTTTAATGGAAAAGGAGAGCATGCTAGTGAGTTACTAGAGCTTCTATATTCAAATATATGGGGACTTATATCTACTCGCACTAGAGGTGGATGGATACACATATTTTACTACATTCATAGTTGATCATTTCAGATATGGTTATATGTACTTAATGAAATAACAGTCTAAATATTTTGAAAAGCTCAAATAATTTATACTTAAGTTTGAGAAAAAAAATAGTAAGAGTATTAGGACACTTAGATCTAATCGAGGTGGTGAATACTTGGACCATGAGTTTCTTGGTTACTTAAAAAAGAATAGGATTCTCTTATAATGAATTTCTTTTAAAACTTAATAACATAATGGATTGTTTGAGAGGGGAAATTGTAAGTTCTATAATGGTTAGTGCAGTCCTGAAATTGTAAATTCTATAATGGGTAGTGCATTCCTTCCTATCTCCTTTGGGGGATATGCCCTTGAAACTACTTCTTGCCTTCTAAAATTCCATCCAAATCGGTTGGCAATATACTATTTGAGATATGGACTAGTAGTAGGCCAAAGTTAATGTGATGCTTAAGTGAATCATTTAGTATCTAATAAGCTTAAAGCTAAATCAGATAAATGCAAATTTGTGGGGTATCTAAAATAAAATAGTAGGTATCAATTTTACCATTCTCTTAAGAAAAAGTTGTTTGTCTCAAGACATACTACATTCCTAGAAAGAGAATTTATTCTTAAGGAAAGTAGTAGAAGTGAGGTAGAACTTAGAGAAGTTCAACAACCACAAATTCATATCTAAATGGAATAGGAGCCTTAAGTTGATACATATAATGTACAATCAAAGGTTTAAGAGACACATATTCTGCAATGCATTAGTATGATATGTTGTCCCCCCAACCCCCATTATATTATATCTACGTATTAAAAATGGGAGAAAAAACAATATTTTGCTGATGAATGATGAGCCAACTACTTTTAAAGAAGCAATGTCTGACATTGATTCTTTAAAATGGCATAAAGCCATAAGATCTGAAATGGAATTCATATACATTAACTAAATATGAACTTTGTTGGATCCTCTTGATGGTATTGTACTTATAGGATATAAATGGGTTTTTAAGAGAAAAATTGTGATTAATGGCAATATACATACCTATAAAGGAAGGTTAGTGGCTAAAGATTATAGAAAAAAATAAAGAGTTAATTTTGATGAACTTTTTCACCAGTAGCTATGGTTAAATCCATAAGGATCTTGTTATCTATAGTTGTATATCATGATTATGAAATCTAGCAAATGGATGTCAAAGCTTTATTTGTCAATGGGATTTGCTTGAGGATGTGTATATGACCAAACCTGAGAATTCTGAATCCAAGATATTTCCTAATCAAGTATGCAAGATGTAAAAGTCTATTTATGAACTTAAGCAAGTGTCATAGAGTTAGAACATCCATTTTGATGAGACAATTAAAAAGTTAGATTTTATAAAAACAATGTGCGTGAACTATTCGTCTATAAGAAGTTTAGTAGGAGTGTAGTTGTCTTCCTAATGCTATATATAAATGATATATTGGTAATTGGAAATAACATACCAATGCTCCAATATGTAAATACTTGGTTATCTAAGAACTTCTCTATGAAGGATATGAAAGAAGCAACCTATATTATGGAAATAAAGATCTATAAATATAGATTAAAGAGGTTGCATAGCCTATCCCAATTCACGTACATAGATAAAGTGAAAAAGAAGTTTATCATGGAGAACTTCAAAAGTGATTCTTACCTATGTCGTACAATATTTCTCTCATAAAGTATGTGTCCTAAGATATAAGAAGAAAGAAACAAAATGGATCCATATGCTTCGACAATTGGATCAATCATGTATGTGATACTATGTACTAGACCAAATGTCTCTTATGCTTTAAGCATTACAAGTAGGTTTCAATCCTAGTGATTATCACTGGACGAATATGAAAAACATCTTCAAGTACTTGAGAAGGACTAAAGATGTTTTCTTGGTCTATAGAGGAGTTGAACTAAGAGTTTAAAGATATTTAGATGCTAGTTTCAATTTGATGTAGATAATAGTATATCATAGTCGAGGTACATCTTGACTTTGAATGGTGGTGTAGTAAGTTTGAAGAGTTCTAAATATCCATCCATTATGGATTATAAGATTGAGATAAAGTACATCTTAATGTCAGAAGTGGAAAAGGAATCATTTTGGATTAAGAAGTTCATCACCAAAGCTGGGGTGGTTCTTAGCATTGTTGAGCTAATAGTATTGTACTGTGATAGCAATTGTGCCATTGCATAGGCAGAGGAACCAAAGTCTCATCAAAGATCTAAACATACACTCAGGAAGTTTCGCTTAATCAAAGAGATAGTGGAGCGAAATGACATAACATTAGATCAGGTTCCTATTAAAGAGAATTTTATAGATCCCCTTACTATACTATTGTCTCAAAAGAGTATGGATGGATAAGGTATTATATATATAGGCGATTGACTTTAGTGCAAGTAAGAGATTGTTAGTTTATGCTCTTGTAGCTAATCAGTTGGTTGCAATTTTATGCATGACATCATTATTTCAATTGATAAAGGCATTCTTTATCTTTATATATTTTGTTAATGTTTTAATAATAATAGTAAAATCTTTGGAATAGTTATAGTGCAATTGAAATTATGATGAGATCATAATTATGAGATTTAATTTGCGCTTATGTATTATTTCTAAATTGTTTCTAATTGTAATTTCATCAATACGGAATATTGATGAAATAGTAAAACTAATACATTGTTATGTAATTTCTTTCTTATAAAGAAATACATTAATCTCATAAATTAAAGTAGGAGATACTTAAATAAATGTGTGAATGTTTATTAGAAAATAAGTTCACTTGACTGACTAGATTATAAGGATCTTAAATGAAATATTACTTACGTGTCTATGGATTTCCTCATTATGACAATTGTATGATTGATCCTTAGACTTGATATTACCATAGTATCTCATTTGAGAATTACTATGTTTTGATGCTGCTTATGACCTATTCTAATTAGGATAGGTCAGTTGTTTAGTATAAATTATATAGGGATAGTTGAGTAAGTTAATAAAAGATTTGTCACTCTAAAGAAATTAGAGAGAATGTTTCACTATTTTTTATTAGTAATAATTTAAGAAGTTCTATAGCTAGAGTGAATTAATATTTGAAACGATGTTTTCAAATAAAAATTAAAAATATATTACTACTTAGCAAGAATAAACATGATTAGGTTTAAAGGAGTAAACATTTTATTTATAATCTATGTCCAATTGAAACATTGGATAATGAAAAGATTGAATTACATATCATAACCATGTATAGACAAGTTAAGTCAAACCACATTAACATACTTAATATTTGGGTGGTCATGATATGTTACTACACGTAAATCTTGATATATGATTATAAATTATTTAATTGGAGAATTAAAGATAATTTAGAAGGAATTTTAATTTGTCTAATTCTAATTATAAATTAAAATTAAATTTATAATTATTTCCAATATATTAGGAACCTAATGAGTCACTCATAAAGAGCAGTTAAAAAGGAAATATCAATTTAAATTAAATTGGACTTACTCGTAAAGCTTGAGAAACTTTTAGGGACCAAATATGAGATATTTAATTTTATTAAAATTAAATTAAATTATAATTAGAATTTAACTTTAATTATAATTAGAATATTTAATTTTTAATAAAAATAAACCCTATTTTTTTATTTATAGAAAATAAATATAAGGGAGCTAGCACTTCAACTTATTTTCTTTCAAATGTTAAGTTCTTTTTCACTGCTTTGTGAATACGGTTAGAGGATTGATGCTTGGATAGCTCATGGTTAATACTTTTTGAAAAAAAATTGGCCTAAAATCCAAACCAAGTATGATTCAATTACTTTTATGATGCGCGCTTTTTCTTTCAAATTATTCAATTATTGAGATCCGATTAGGAAATTATAAAATTTTGTTTTTCGTTGCAATCGTGATTGGATCATGATTCATTTCCTAATATCTTGTGGAGAGGCCACAAAACTATATGCAACGCTAATAATTTACTCAACCATGAACTCAAAATCTTGATTAAAAGATTAAACAACCCAATCGTTAATTTCATCATCTCATACTTTCCTTTCAAGAAGATCCCTATTCATGTTTTGTAATATGGTATTTTAAAAAATAAAGAAGTATAAATAGCTGGTCTTTTACTATTTATACTTGATGATGCAAAAAAGCAGATAAACTTCTTAATTCACAAATGAATTTTCCTTTATGAAATAAAATTCCACAATTATCAATGATATCACAAAGATTTCATAAAAGAGAACCTTAAAAGGTTTTAAGTATCATAATCTTAAAGGTCAAATTTGCAACCAACAATCTAGACTAGAGAGGAAAGATGATCGTGAAATAGCAAAGACATAACCTTGCAACCAACAAAGGTGAATGTTCAAGTCCTTAAGAGTACTTTTCTAAAAGAATCTAATCCTCTCACTGATTGTTTTAGACTACTGTATTGTTGCTAACTCACCGGCTCATTTAAGCGAAATTTAAAAGTTTTATCCATATTATTAAGATATAAAAATATTTTCAAAAGCATCAAGCACATAACAACATGATATGTATTCACATGTATGCCGAGAAAAGATAAACCATGTTAACGAGTATGAAGTCAGGCTATAATTACCCATACAGGTAATTTCTATGCCCCCTCACAAAACCCACATAGATCACTCAGACCTCATTCTGTTGAATTGGTTCAAAGCCGGTTGTAGAATATTGTAGAGTACCCAAAGTAGAGCAGGAGTAATCACAAACAACAGAAGCTGACCCCTGTTGTCACTAGCTGCATCAGCAATCACAGCGATTTCACTAGCTGATGCTTCTGGTGTTGATACAAAACCTGAGGCTGCTAGTGCACCCAGTCCAACCCCGATGATCACCCCCTTTGATTCTCTCATGCGGTTGATCTGGTTTAGCGCTGGTTGGAGGATGTTAAACAGCACCCAACCTATGGCCGCTGTTATAGGAAGAAGAAGTGCCAAGCCACGGTTATCTCCTTCGGCTATTTCTGCTATTTGCTGTGCAGCAAAGGCAGGATCAGATAAGCTTAAGGTAGTAAATATAGCTCCAGAAATGGCAGAACCTGCAAGGAATGTGTTGTCGCTTGGTTTAGAGATGGTTAGGCCTTTTGGGAGATTTTGGAGGGAAAGAAGTGAGGTGGGCTTTGACTGAGGCCTGGTGGGGACGGTGTTTTTGTTGGAGATGATGCTCAAGCATTTGGCGTTCAGCATTGCCATTGTTGCCATAGCTGCTGCCATTTACTATTCTGCTTGTGTTTTGATGATCCGCTGCTCTAGACTTGGAGCTTGGGGAGGAGTGGAAACTGAAATGCTTGTTGCTGGGATATGAAACTGAAAATCAGATGTAAAGCCGAGTGAGAAAAATGAGGTCCAATGGGATTGCGGTCCCTGGATTCTTCTCTTATCCAGGGTGTGTAACTGAGGAGATATGGACCTCACGTTTCATGCCCACCTCACAAATTTCTTATCACTTACTTTCATTTGTGGACAATGGATATTAGTTTCTTATCACATTGCCTGGATTGTTGACATAACAATTCCAAGATGGAATGCCTAAACAATTTTTGCTGGTTTAGTCTGGATTATTATGTCCTACAACTAATCAAATTGGTATAGTTTAGTGACATAATCATTTAAAAGTATTCTTTATATTATACATATTCAGATATATATTATAAAGTCAATGCAATTAATATAAATTAGAAACAAATTAAGATGAGATTATAATTATAAGATTCATATTACATTTATGTATTATCCTTAAATTATTTATAGTCGATATTAATAGAACGTAAAGATTATCATAAGCTATAATTCTTCATTGTAAACAAAGTCGATATCATAAACTAAAATATAGAGATACTTTAAAAAAATGCATTAGTGTTTGTTAGAAAACAAGTTCATTGAACTAACCTAATATGAGAATTTTATTTGGAATATTAAAAATTCTTATTGTGACGATTGTAAAAGTAATTCTTTAACTTGAAATTTCCAATGTATCTTATTTGGGACTTGTTATATTTTTATATTATTTATGACTTATTTTAGTCACTGATAACTCAATTAGTAGTTATTAGATATACAATGAACAATATGTATAGATAGTTGAGTGATCAATATATAAGATTCATCACCCTAAAATAATTAAAGAGAATATTTTTGTTGTTCTCAATTAGTATTGATTTGGTAAATCCTTGACCAAGGTGTAATGATAACTTGAAAATAATTTTCAAGTGTTATTAGTAGAATCAATTACTAATAATAGAGAATTGATATGATTAGACTAAAATAGAGTATATATTAATTTCATGCACTATATATAATTAGAGTATTGAATGACAAAAGAATTAAAATCTACAAAAAGATTATGCACATAAAAGTTAGTCAAAACTATTTTGACATTTCTAATATTTAAGTAATTAAGATATGTTGCTAGATGTTAATCTAGATATATATAAAGAGAATTGAAAATAAACTAAGGAAGTTTAAATTTTCTAATCCTAAATTATTTAGTTAGAGAATTGAAGATACATTTAGGAAGTTTAAATTTTCTAGTCTTAAACATGATTCAGAGTCATAATTTATTCTATTAACAATATATTTAGAAGTCTAATAGGTTACACACAAATGACAATTGAAGATAGAAAAAGGAAATTGAATCAAGTTGAATTTGAATGTAAAATTTGATAAACTTTAATATTAAATATGAGATATTTAAAAAATAAAGACCAGTATGAAATCTTGAATCTTATTTGAGCCCTATTTTTATTTAATTAAAAATAATTTTAATTCTAATTAAAATTTAATTAAAATTAAAATTTTATTTCAATTAAATTACTGAAAGCTCCAAATCTTATTATAAATAAGCTTAGGTTGTAAATATAGGAACACTTCTGACCTGCCCTTTTTATATCACTTGTAAAGTTCTCTTAACATATTTACGTTGATGCTATTAGTAGCTAAACACGCGTAGTAAACCAATTTAAAAAAAGAGAAATCTATTGAGAAAAAAGGATATTGATATGCGTTTATGATGTATGAACAAAAGAGATAAACAGGTAGATAAGGTGGAGCCTGCTGAAGGAAGGTCGCTTTAGTGCCCCCACAATCAAACTCAAGTCAGAGGCAAAATTCTTGACTTTGAGAGAAACGGTTCTTACATTAGAAAGAGAAACGGAAGAAAAATATTAAACTAGATAATAAGTAACATCTTATGTTTCTTCAAAAAAACAAAAAAAAAAGGAACATATTATGTTTTATACTTATTATATTTGTGCATTAACCATGCATGTCATACAGTGTTAAAATGATTTTGAGGAAATCAAATAAAAATATTTCATATTTATTCTACTACAAATAAGATCATGTCTCTCCTTAATTTCTTAATAGTGGTACTAGAGTTCTCATTAATTTTATAATTTGATTAAATTTGTTTGTTTGTTTGTTATTGGATAATTATAAAATTGATTATACAATTGCTGCAAACCGTAATTACAAAATTGAATTAGTTCCAAGTTTTCATAAATTAGAATTTTTATAAACCACAAGCTAGATCTAATAAGAGGCTCCATGCATTTATTTTAAGTGTGAGCTTTATATATGTAGAGACCGGGTTTATAATTTCTAATTTTATGATGGACCAAACTAAAAATTAGAGATTTTATTATAATATAAGTATTTATGGTCCCCAAATTAAACGTACACTTAATTCTTGTCTAAAATCCCATTATCTGAGAGAAAATAGAGAGTACGTTAGAGAAAACTCTAAAAAAAAGCTATGCTCTAATTTAGAAGACAAACTGCAAAACTTCAATGTAAATTTTAACAATATATTTAAGTATGCTTCCGCTTTTATTTGATTCTTGATGATACGAGATAGAATGAATGTTATATTTTAAATGTTATATTTTAAAGGCGTTAAAATCCTACAGAATTTTCCCATTCTTGCACTTACTTTCGAGGCTCGAGTATCAATGGCATGACAAGGGGGAAAAAAAGAATGGATTCCCAAATCCTGATCCAACTTTTGGCCTCCAAAAACTTAACTCATCATGAATGCCTATCTTTAACTTGACCAAATCTTAGCATGTCTAATTTAGTGTCTGAACTAAGCAGCAGGTCCTGGCTGGCAGTTGCATACTCAGACAAATCACGTAAAACTTCGAGACGATCTGAAATATGAATCGACTTCAAGCGCATGTGTTCATGTGTCCTTTTTCATAGCTCATGTCCATGTTGGTTATTATGGTTTGTTCTGAATAATAATGGGATTGCTTTAGTAGTCGTTGAAGCAATAGGAATGGTTACCTTGTCCACAATTACGACAGGAGGTATAAAGACCGGTCATCCTGAGACTTGAGTGTCTTGTTTTTCTTCTTAAATACGTTTAATAAGAGTTTATTAGGGCGAAAGGTTTCTTCTTTTTTCTGTCTCTGCATGTCATATTGGGGTAAAAAGGCATTCATATTTCTCAGCTAACTATATTCAAATCCTTGTTAACCACCATTATAATGGATGAAGAAAGCTGTCCGATAGTCCGTTAGTTTTAAAAGAAACGAGAGATCATTGTAAGAGTGAAAAAAAAAGGAGTGATTTATTTATAATATAACTTTAATTTGTGTGTACACGAGATGCCTACAGGGAAAGTGGAGTCTAACAGGAACAGACCCTTCTTTTGTTAATCAAGTGTGTCTAGTTAAAAAATGCATGGAATGGAGCGGGACCTCAAGGTGCAATTTATCTCTTCATCATATCCTATTCTATACTTTCTTTCTTTTCAGGTAAATTCCAAGGAACTGTGTATTAACATAAACAAAAAATGGTCTTGATGTGCAAGTGGCTGAATGTGGAAGAAATACTTTAATGGGATCGCGTATCCGTCTCAAACGAAATGGAATAATATAATAAATATAAAAAGGATTTTGTGGAAGTCGATTTCTGTAGTTGTTTACATATATAATAGAGTAATTGGCATACGTAGTATAATGTGGACCCCTTTGATGATTGTCTCTTATGCTCCAAACATGATCCATTAGCAATACCGAAAGTTTTTGGAAAGGAACAAGTTATCGATTTGGGTGAAAGAGACGTGAATTTTGACTAGTTTTGTATTAAATGAGTAGGTATAGGTTGATGATCGATACATTGTCCCTAATCGCAAACCTTATATAATTATTAGGAATATTATTTTTATTAAGTTTTATTTTGAGCAACGGGAGGGATAGGATATCCAATCCACTCCACTTCATTCTTTGACTCTATATGAAGAGTCAATTATGGCGAAAGCATATGTGGTTGTGAATTTGTAAATCAATCAGTGGACAAAAAGGCAGCCCTTGTTGACTACTTTGCGCGCATCAATAGCTGCATGCTTTTAGTTCCAACTCCTGTACTGTACAGATAAAAACCAGCAAAACCTATGTCAGATGAGATAAGTAGCAGATACATTGCCAACAAAATCCAAGAACTCAGTAAACTTACAACTTCACAAGACGTCTGTCATATATCCCTCATGTTCGTTTCATAATCTTAAGGGAGAGAGGGAGTCCATTTGGTTATGCCCTTGCGCAACTCAAATATTTCATCATCGTATCTTTCAACATGACTATCAACTAAGATTAAAAATTAAAAAATTAGAAATTTAAAAGAAATAGAACGGAGATTCGCGTAATCTTTCCCAAATTCCAATGTCCAGATGATCATCGTGTCCATGAAAGCCATTACATCCACATTTACCCACAACATTTTCTTTTCCATCTTATCAAAACAATTACCATTATCAATATCACCCTTAGTTAACGCTAAACCATAGAATATGGTAAAAAGATATGATCCCCATAGGTAAGTGTATAGGGAGCTAAGATGACCCTTCCTTCCTTCCTGGTGTATTCGTAAAAGTAACCTCATCCCCTTTCAAAAAACGTGATAGATTTACAGGTAGCTCTCTCTCACTCTCTCTCTCTCTCTCTCTGTAATACACAATCATAATTCACTATTGTTCAGCGAATAAAAATTCCATCTTTTCTGTTTTTTCCATTGCGTCTGCAATTCCCTTCTCTTATTAGCATACCCTTCTCGATTCTCTTTTTTCTTTCCTCTTTCTTTTTTCTCTTAAAGGCGTATATTTTACAGAACAGAACATCCGTTTCTGATCAAAAGTTGTTAAATTTGATACAATTTCTGCAGTGGAAACCGTATATTCCTCTTAATTTGTTGAGAGATGCAGATGGGTTTTCAGCAATCAGGGGGCCTCATGATACGCAATCTCCATTTCTTACTCACTATGTCACGATCCGCGACGATCATAATGTACAGATGATAAAGTTGTTAAAGCATGTATTTTGGATGTTCTGTTTTTCAATAGATACTCCTTTGCTTCCTCCTGTTGCCTTTTTCGTGTATATATGTGAATTCTTCTGTCTGATGATGGTTATCTGGGAGTGAATGAAAATGATCCCATAAGTTTTTGGCTACTGAAGTGTGGGTAAAAGGAATCACGCCCTCTTTCTGCGTTTTCAATGGTGGATGTTGATTTTGCTTGTGTAGTTTCCTTTTCGATTGGGTCAACACGAGTTTTGGGTGTGGAAAATGCTCTCCAGGAGGTTGGGATTCTTCTGCTCAAAGTTTCCTTCTTTGGTGTGTTTGAATTTGTCACTGGTTATCAGTTCCGTGCACAAAGATCTTTCCATTTTGGGTCTTATTTAGTTAAATGATCTTGCATTTCCTTGGCGAGCTCTGATAATGGATGATCCATTTTCACTTGAGCTTACCTGCTTTGCCTTTATTATTGCTTGTTCAATCTAAGTCTTATCAGCCTGTGTTAGAGTTGCTCTCACTTCTGTATGCTAGTTGATACCGTTTACAACCATTTACTTTTGCTAAGATAAGTTGGTAATTTATGATTTTCTGTCAAATAGGAGTTCTTATGATGATAATTTTTCTGTATAGGTTTCGAGATTGAGATTTGCTGACTGAGACATAGCATAGTCAAGGTAGATACTATTTCATCATAGATTCTCCTTCCTGTATTAAACTGGTATGTAGCATTCAGTCTACTGTTGTTGTATTCTTTTATTGGGGGGACTAAATGTGGTAACTTTGCTATGTTGTCTTTATGAGTTGTCAGCTGTTTAGATCTCTTCTCTGCCAATTTAGGGCACTGCGATCACTGGGCAGTGCCCATGGATGCCACAACTAGTGAAACGCCTTCTTTACAATGCCACAACATAACTGACCAGCCCATTACTGCCATTGTTGTCCAATCTTTTGAACGAAATCAACGTCATTGTTTTGGGGAGTCAATCCCTGGAGAATTCCCTTTGGCTGCTAATCCATCTATTGCCCTTCATATCCTCACTGCTTGCAATTTGGATCCTCAAGATCTTGCAAAACTAGAGGCAAGTGCACATTTGCTTTACTGCTTGATGATGAAGCTCTATGTTACTCTTGGAATTGATAGTGCTGCTGATTTGATTTTGAATGTCGTTGTTGCAGGCAACATGTTCCTTCTTTCACCAGCCTGCAAACTTTACCCCTGACTTTACATTGTCCATATCAGAGCTTGCTGCTCTAGATATGTGCCATAAAAGGGCTATATTTAAGCCAATGACACCAGATGAATGTCAAGATTTGAAAGAAAGGTGCGGGGGCTCATGGAAACTGGTACTCAGATTCTTGCTGGCTGGAGAAACATGTTGCAGGAGGGAGAAATCCCAAGCAATAGCCGGACCTGGTCATAGCATTGCCGTTACATCAAACGGAGTAGTTTATTCTTTTGGCAATAATAGTTCAGGACAGCTTGGCCATAGCTCAACTGAAGAGGAATGGCGTCCTCGCCAAATCAGGTTGCTAATTCTATGATCACTACTTAGACCAGAAATTGTACATTGCAGGAAAAGCAAAGGGAGATACTTGTCTGGAAGAAGTTAATGGGACTTCACTATAATGCAGATCACTGCAAGGCATTCGAATTATACAAGCAGCTACTGGCCCTGGCAGGACAATGCTGATTAGTGATGCTGGGCAGGTGTATGCCTTTGGAAAGGATTCATTTGGCGAGGCTGAATATGGAGTTCAAGGAAGTAAAATGGCTACAACGCCACAGTTAGTTGCGTCATTGAAAAACATATTTGTGGTGCAAGTTGCAATAGGAAATTTCTTTACTGCTGTCTTATCCAGGGAAGGCAGGGTTTACACATTTTCTTGGGGCAACAAAGGCAAACTTGGTCACTCGACTGAGCCAAATGATGTGGAACCTCGTCCTCTGTTGGGTGCACTTGAAAATATACCAGTAGTACAACTTGCAGCTGGATACTGCTACCTACTAGCCCTGGCATGTCAACCAAATGGCATGTGAGTTGCTTCAATTTTGAACTTAAGACAGTAGTGAAGATGATGTTTAACTGTGAAAAATTGAAATTTTCAAAACAAAAGGAACTGTTTTCAGGCATTACAAGAAGAGTTGGTGGTTGAGCCTGTTATTAGTTTTTAACTTGGTTGAGATTTCAAAAATTGGTAAGATTGGAACTTGTTGCAAATAGCTTTCTGTAATTTCTTTTTTTCATCGGTTGTAGCAAGTATTTCATGTCCGTAACATCCAAGTACTGCCACATAAACTTCCTTATTTTCATGTGAATGAATTGACTCCATCAAGTTATTCAGCTAGTTGCAATCCCTTTTGATTTGTAGCAGGTCTGTATACTCTGTTGGATGTGGATTGGGTGGGAAGCTTGGGCATGGATCAAGAACTGACGAGAAGTATCCTCGATTGATTGAACAATTTCAGGCATTGAATCTTCAGCCAGTGGTAGTTGCTGCTGGTGCTTGGCATGCTGCTGTAGTAGGGCAAGATGGACGGGTATGCACTTGGGGATGGGGCCGCTATGGATGTTTGGGCCATGGAAATGAAGAATGTGAGTCAGTTCCCAAGGTGGTAGAAGCGTTGAGTAAAGTTAAAGCAGTTCATGTTGCTACAGGAGATTACACTACCTTTGTGGTTTCTGAGGATGGTGATGTATATTCATTTGGTTGTGGCGAGTCAGCCAGTCTTGGACATAACACTGCTGCAGCAGCAGCTATTGCTGATGGACAGGTCTGACTGTGATTCCTCGTTTTCTGCTTTAATCTGTTAATTTTCCCTGAAAGTAAACCCCTTTTGGCTTAAGCCAAGTAGTTTAACTCTAATAGAATGAAAATTTAAGAAGTTAATTGAAAAGTCTCCCACATTTCTCTGTTCAGTTGGCTGTCCCTTTTTTTGTCAGTAATACCACTTTTTTCTAGCTTTTTTTCACAACTGTTCTACTGAGATTTAGCGGGTATCCATTTGGAGTTCTTTGCCTCATTATTCCATCACGTGAGGATTTGTTGGTCAACTTTATGGTTGTTATGTCACCATTGGCAAGCACTTATGTCCTGTCGTTATGGTTACTCTGACATGAGAGGTCTATATGCACAGGAGTTACTATTGTACTTTTTTAAGGTTTTAGTGTCAGTCCTGAGAAGTGTGACTGTTTGCTTTGCCTGGCAACGATGGCTCAGAAGATCAAATAACGTCCGTCTTCATTTCTCAGGAAAACAGACATTCCAATGTTTTAAGCCCAGAGTTGGTAACATCCCTGAAAGAAGTCAACGAGAGAGTGGTGCAGGTCAGCCCCACCAACTCCATATACTGGAATGCACATACACTTGCTCTTGCTGAATCAGGAAAACTATATGCATTTGGTGCCGGAGACAAGGGACAGCTTGGCATAGAACTCTTGAACAACCAGACCTCTAGAGGCAATCCAGAAAGGGTTGACATTGATCTAAGTTAGACTGGCAGTGGTCTTTTACCACTCAAATCTCACACAACATGCACAAAATAACTGAAAATCCTCCACTCAATTTGGTGTTTAGATTTCTTTTGTTTATTCTGTACATAGTAAACAGAAAGAAAACTCAAGATTTAAGCCTTAGGCAGTGAGGTCCGAATCTGATAAATCCGTGGTTGGATCACCAGGAAGTGGGATTTAAGCTTTAGACCTTTTAAGCTGTTAATAGTTCATACATTTGTTAAGCTTCAGTAATAACTTCTCTGTGACCTTTTAGGCTGTCTGGGAACGAGCTAAATTTAACAAAAACACCAAATCGCCTACATCCATAGGTTTACTGGCCCGTGAACTACTGTAATTTGGTTTCTTGGACGGTTAATGTCAGTTGGGCTAGTGTGGTTCCGTCTAGGTTCTTGTAAATCTTCTTTTTTAAAGTTTTCGAACTTCAAGCTAAGTTTAAGTTCAATGTACAGCTTGACTTAATTTTTTTTTTTAAATAATGCCATTTTCTGAATTTTAAATTAAAAAAAAAGGCTCAACCTGAGCCATCTTGATCTCTACTAGCTTCTAAGTTCCAACGTCTCACTCTTGCTTTTCTACCAATCAAAGAACCAGCAAACCCCGCCTTCAAAACCTTCACCCACCGTATCAAAATAGAAAGAATACTATCGAGAGAAGAATTTCGACCAGGTAATGAATACATGATTTTGCAAATAAGTTGTTGTCCGGTTTGATACTTTGATTACAATTTGCAAGTACATCAGTTCTATTTTGACACCCAAAATAGAACTGATGCTCAGAAGCACAACAGACTGACATAAAAGATTAAAGTTTACTCTCAAGAGTTTACCAAAAAGGCCTACGATATCTTGCAAGATAACACAATATGCTCTTTATTGTATTCCTAAGCTATTTTTGTGATTAAACCATTTGGGTGGGGAATACCATTTTGAGAAAATGATACTTCTATCTATCATGTTTCGAAACTTATGGCACAAATTCTGTGAACAATTTGGTAAATGACCCTACGACACCAAACAAGCCCTTTCATTCCACCAAAAAGGACAGGAGCTTTTGTAGCAGCCGTGGTTTATTCTGTTACAGACAAATTCCTTCCCCAAGTAGCGAAACGTACCACATTCTCCCCATTCTATGCAAGGTTAGACTTACTCGTGAGGCTACAGTTGGAAGGTTAGAAATTTGAGGTAGGCAACTGAAATGCCGATAATGGAATTCGTACATGATGATCTTATCCAGTGTAAGAAGCATTAGATAATAATTCACCAAAAAGTGCGTGCATGCATGCATTAAATGATTGGTTACGAAACTAATGGCTAAGAAGCAATCTAACGATGACATAGCAATGCCAACGAAAGTAAGTTTAGTGGATGGGAATGTTACTGAAGAAGAATTTTCCTGATTAAGAATCCCTGTATAACGAGAACAGGGGTTGTGTTGAAATATAAAGTGGGAGTTTGTCCCATATCGGATGAATGAAGATTAATATATAAGCCTAAGGAGCTACTCCACCTATCATCAATTGGTTTTAGGATGGAATCTCACTTGGGCTTGTATGTGGTCTAGCTTTCTTTCTCGTATGGGCCCGTAGGCCCATTGTAAATTCTAACATGGTATCAGAGCAGGTTGCTCTTATGTTAGTCGTTAATTCCTCGAAATGATAGATCATTTGTCACGTGTTAGACCCACACGTGAGGGGGGTGTGTTGAAATATAAAGTGGGAGTTTGTCCCATATCGGATAAAGAGAGGAATGAAGATTAATATATAAGCCTAAGGAGCTACTCCACCTATCACCAATTGGTTTTAGGATGGAACCTCACTTGAGCTTGTATGTGGTCTAGCTTTCCTTCTCGTATGGGCCCGTAGGCTCATTGTAAATTCTAACAGGTTGGATATTGACTAAGAGGCTTACCAGGTCCCATTGGAGAAGGGAACAAAACTCACATGGAAGAGCATGCCTTGCCCGGCCAATGAAGACGATAGTTAATATTACGGACCTCCCATGTGGGCAATCAGTTCCAAGCCTTTCCGATTTCTTCGCCACACATTATTCACTTCTTGGAATAGTAGGAAAAAGGGGAGAGGGAAAACTACTTTGCGCATTAGGATTTCGTTGAACAGTAGGCCATATAAATATTGGTAGCTTACTGTATATCCATTTCGTATCTTGTTTGATTACAGGTTTACAGTCATGAAACATTTCAACAGATTGCATTGAAATCATGAGGTGTTAAGTTAATAATGTAGCGTACCCTGCATGAAATGCATGACATGCATTAATTGTTTTCCCTGGGTCAGTCTGCAACATCAGGGTAACACATGGTTGGTTGGACCTGTAATTCTGCAATCTTCAATTGTCTCGCAAACTTTGAATAACTAGCACAAACTTATGTACATGTATAGGCTATTTTCATTTATTTCAATACTTAAATTTTGTTTTGTGTTTACGCCAGTCTCCATTAATACGCTTCTGCATATACTATCTTCAGCTCCATGTAAAGAACTGCTTGAGAGTAGATGAATTTGGAAATTTTTTAAAAAAAGGTTTCTGCATAGCAATTTCAGAGAAGAGAAGAATTTGCCAAGAGAAAACAGTTTGTCTCTGTTGCTGACAAAAGTAGCATTCAGAAAGTGTCGGTGTAAGGCTGATGTTAAATATTAATGCTAAGCTTGCTTGTCATTTCATCAAAAACAAATGCTCATGCTTTAGCAACAATTCTAAAACAGCTAATTACTAAATACACAAATAGCATCGCTAATTGAACACAGACCTATAGGTTCAACAAGATTATAAAGACCATTCACAGCTTTAATTAACTTTACTGATTTGTAACCCAATAAACACAGAGCAGGTGGACCATATTTTCATGTAATAAAGCAATTTCTTTTACTTATTTCTTCCCTTTATAAGGCTCCCGACTTGCTCGCACATTTCTGCTATCCTTGGAAGAGAGAGTAATGGCAACTCCACTATGTCTCGTTGTCTCTCTGCTTCTTCTGGCTCCAAATTTAATTTATTCCTCATCAGTTCAAGACCCTGAAATAGTAGTAGAAGAAGTGCACAGGTTTAGACATACTTTGTTCTTGAAATCCATACTATAGTCAGTTCATTGTTTAGAACTCTTGGTGACACATTTTTGTTTTATTGTGTGTAGCAAAAGCATGAATGCTTCGAGGAGAAACTTGGGATTTCTTTCCTGTGGAACAGGAAACCCAATAGACGATTGTTGGAGATGTGACCCCAACTGGGAAAAGAACAGGCAGCGGCTAGCAGATTGTGGGATTGGTTTTGGCAAGCATGCTATTGGTGGAAGAGATGGTAGGATATACGTTGTTACTGACCCTGGAGATGATGACCCTGTGAACCCCAAACCAGGAACCCTCAGGCATGCTGTTATACAAGATGAGCCTCTATGGATCATATTTCAAGGTGACATGGTGATCAAACTCAAGCAAGAGCTCATTATGAACTCTTTTAAAACAATTGATGGAAGAGGAGCTAATGTACATATTGCTGGAGGTCCATGCATCACCATACAGTACGTGACCAACATTATAATCCACGGAATCAATATACATGATTGTAAGTCAGGAGGGAATGCTTATGTGAGGGACTCCCCTGGCCATTATGGGTGGAGGACTGTATCAGACGGCGACGGGGTATCAATCTTTGGAGGGAGTCAGGTGTGGGTTGATCATTGCTCTTTGTCTAATTGCAATGATGGCTTGATTGATGCTATTCATGGATCCACAGCCATCACAATTTCTAACAATTACATGACCCATCATAACAAGGTCATGCTTCTAGGCCACAGTGACAGTTACACACAAGATAAGAACATGCAGGTCACCATTGCCTTTAACCATTTTGGAGAAGGTCTTGTCCAGAGAATGCCAAGGTACGGAAGTCTTGGCCATCAGAAAACCTTTTGTTGTTACCTAAACAAGTTTCCATGCAATAAGTTTTTAGGCAAAACGGATCACCATAAATCAACTTGATTTCCTCAAAGAAGGCCACGCTTCTGACTCTTTCTGAAACCCACATTTTCAGATGCAGGCACGGATATTTTCATGTGGTAAACAATGACTACACTCACTGGGAAATGTATGCAATTGGTGGCAGTGCTGGTCCCACAATCAATAGCCAAGGCAACAAATTTCTTGCACCGAATGACATATTCAACAAAGAGGTAAAATAAAAAATAGAGCAATCTTTTCATGACTCCATTTATTAACAAAAGAAAGCAATCAACCCTGTTCTTGAGCATTGTTCAAAGAAGTAGAGAAAAAAGATATGAACTTGCCACTTTTTTCAGATAACTAAACACGAGGATGCTCCAGAAAGCCAATGGAAGTACTGGAATTGGAGGTCTGAACGAGACTTAATGTTGAATGGTGCATTCTTCACAGCTTCAGGAGTTGGAGCTTCCTCAAGCTACGCCAAAGCGTCGAGCTTAGGTGCAAGACCATCTTCGCTGGTTAGCTCCATAACTGCAGGAGCAGGAGCACTTACATGCAAGAAGGGTTCACGTTGCTGACCAATGGCTTTGCAAAGAAGCCCAGAGTTGGTCGACCAATGAACTAAAAATAAGGCCCGGCGGACTCAATTGTGTAATCTCTTCAAATTTGTTATATCGATGTTTACACTACAAAGCTTAGAGGCAGTTTGTAAAAGACCCACCATCACATGAAGAAACAAAGTTAAGAGTCTTGATGGTGTTAGAAAAACAAGAGGTCAAGGGTTCAATGTAGCAAAAGCTTCTGTAGCGACGCTCGCAGCAAACGTCTTCCATAGGCGAGTCAACAGGAGGTGATGGAAGCGCGGCTACGTGCATTTAAATTCTATACTTGTCGCCGGTGACTTCCACTTTATATATATATATGTACAAACATATGCGTATACCGAGTCATTTACAGATGTTTTAACCGAAGTTGCAAATTTGAACCAAAGCCTCGTCCCCGTTCTTAGAAATGATCTAATACCAATACCTGTTCGTTTCACTTATCTTTTAATTATATATAACTATAAAGGAATAAGTAACACTGGCCTGATAATCGACCACCAAAATGGCAATCAAGGCAAGTGCCAACTAAAGAAACAAATAAATAGTTACTCGTCCACAGAACCAGAAGTTTGCAATCCGAAAAGTATACTAAAGAAAACCATTAAGTGCAACCGAGTAAAAGTTGTCCAAACTGTAATAACTGCGGATCTTTTAAATTAACAAATAATCAACCACATGACAGTCAAGAACCAAAATCCAAATTCTATGAGCAAACAAGCTTGTATCAACTCAATTGTTTGTAGAGGCCAGATACAACAAAACCACGCTGATAGAAAGTCACCTAGAAACAATCTTGGTAAGGTTACATCATCTTTTCGCTGCAACTCAGTAGTCAGAAGGAGAGATGACATCATCTATTTTCAGAATCATTTTCACAACTTGTGTTGCAAGTAAGATCTGCTGCTGCTTCCCTATCAAAGTCTCAAAGACGCTTTGTTCCCGCATGTCGTTTGTACCAACATCAATGCAATCTATTCCGTAGTAAGGGTTATTCTCCTGCACATTTCAACTTAACCTCAGACTAAATTCACAAAAATTATTGGACATTTGATACAAAACTCAGATTGCAGTCTTTGCTTAGATATCTCAAGTAACCATGCCACAATTTTGCGTTCTTGCAGAATTGCAACTCTTATATGCTATGTACCTTGATTTGCTGAGATTTTACAGCAGATAGTGTTTCAATGGGCTGAAGGCCAGTGTTTTCCGCAAGTGCCATAGGGATGAAGTCTAGAGAATCGGCAAATGCTCTGATAGCATACTGTATGTATAGAGGAAGAAAAAGCAATCAGCAACACTGAAACTAATATTGACGTGCAGTGTGATTAAGAAAAGTTCCTACCTGCTCAACTCCCGGATATTTATCTGCAGCAGCCTCTACAGAAACTGAGCAAGAAATCTCTGCAGAGCCTCCACCATAGACGATAGAGTTGTTGCGGATGAGATTCCTTGCCACACATAATGCATCATGGATGCTCCGTTTTGTCTCTTCTATCATCATTTTGTTACCTAATACAGCATGAACCATTCCAAATCATGAAAACTTCCATCTTGCACTCATATTTTCAGTGGCATTGAAAACCAATATCTTAAGGCATTATGATGAAAGTGATTAACTTCAACACAAAAGGAGGATATATTATGCATTAATATGCTATGGAAAGCTACTACAAAGATGCTTGCATCACATTATATATGCAGAAAAAGAGAAAGTTTACTATAATTATAGTGTGGCGAGCTCCTATAAATGTTATTTATCACTCATTGGTTCAGACAACATTCTGACTTTTCCTAGATGAAAGGAAGAACCTATAGTAACTATTACTGATCATGGAAAGGAAGAAACAAAAATCAAACAAAATAACTAGCTGACTAAAGATTACACAAAAGATGTACATGTACCTCCACGAATAAATATGGTTACAGCCCTTGAATTGGCACAGTGCTCAATGTATAACATCTTATCTTTTGTGGTGCCAAAGGACTTTTCTCGAACTAAACCAGCCTGCAATATGTAAAAGGCAATGCAGGAGATCAATGGCAAAGTAACTTCCCTTAAAATATAAGGACATAGAGGACCATTTGAGTGAATCCAACAGACAGATGAAAGGGAAAAATTGTAACTCCTAGATACTCAAGTATACAGAAAACTTAGCTAGGAGAAATTGTTAATGTTACAAGATCAAGAATATACAACAGTCTACCAAATGAAAGTGTGTGTGGAAATAGAGAGAGAACAAAAAGAATGAATGGGTTAGACTCGAAGATTACCCTTCCTAGCTTTTCTGGTGTCAACTCCTGAAACCTTGGTACTATTCTTCCACCTACAAAGACAAGAATCATATGTAGCAAGCAATCACTTTGTTTCAAATAACAGCTATAATTTACGTTAAACAGCTTTGCCAGACAGACAGGAAAATTATAAACATGCCAAAAAGATATAGAAACCTGTGGCTATTGCTATTAGCTCTAGCTCCACACCACCAACCCATCGTACAGCAGGTAAGTTCCTGTGCATCAACAAATGATTTGCCTCGTCATCAAATCCCCACTGACAGATGACCAGCGTAGCACCAACATCCTGTAAGTCAGTTTTAGGACAAAGAATTATGTAAGACCATCAGTTTTAAGGACAAGGAGAAATGGAAGACCTAGCTGACAAATCCGAAATGATTCCAAGAATAATGGTAAAATGCAAAGCAACTCCCCTTCCCTTCCCATGAAATCCAATTAGGACACAAGCCAGGCAAAGATAAAGGATATTTTAAGTGGTATAACTAAAACAAGATTAGAGTCCATGTGAAAAGGAAGGGGCCTAAGGTCTGGTCAAGGGAGCTAAGAAAATAACAATGTCAATGTAATATTTGTTGACACAATACTTCTAGCCCACCTTGCATTTCTGAACCATGTCATCGAAATACTGCTGCTCTTGCTTGCGTAAAGTCTGAAACTTTTCCACTGTGTCAATGTCAACTTTATGCTTAGTCTTTGGCTTAGGTGGTTCAAAGGGGCAAGTCAATATGGCAATTTTTGCATCTTCAATTTGTTTTGGCATCTGTGGATGACTCATATCTTTGTCAACAACTATCCCATATATGAGTTCTGTATCTTCAAGTTTGCCACCTACTTTTCCATCAACTTTAATCAAATCTAGATTAACATCCTTCCTCTCTAAGTCTGCTACAGCAAGGACTGCTTTAACAGCAATCTCAGCCAAGCTACGCTTGCAACGATTAACACTACAAACAAAAGAACATGTCACATTGGTGTCAATGAATTACACATAAAAGTTCTTCCCAGTACTGGGAAAGAGAACAAAAGAACTTACATTTTAGATGATAAAGTTGTCATGCAAGTTTGAACTAAGGGCTCTATATTGGTGACCCCAAAATCAAACTTCTGAGCAATGTGGTCCAAATGTTGAACAGCAATCTTAGAAGCCATCTCATAGCCCTCAGCAATACGGGTGGGATGAATTCCACGTTCTAGCAACTTCTCAGCCTGCTCTAATAGCGCACCAGCCATAACAACAACACCAGTGGTGCCATCACCAATTTCGTAATCCTGACTTCGAGACAATTCAACCATCAGCTTAGCAATCTGGTTGTCCACGTCCATCTGCTCCAAGATTGTAGCACCATCATTTGCTGACGACAGAAGTTTTAAAAAATCAATCTCACTTCTCTAATTTTAGTCCATATAATAATAAAGCACACAAAACAAAGAGAAAATGTAACAACCACAACCAGTGTTAAATAAAAATAAAACCCTTGCACTCACAAGCGATCAAAACTCTAACTTTCAAGTAAAAAACAGAGAATGCTCATCGATCTCCAAATTTAAAGTTGTAATTTTCCAAACCCAATTCACAATACAAGCAAAGTTTGAGTCTTTAAGTTCCTTAAGAGTGTATTTGGCAAGTAAAGCCACAAAGATCCTCATCAGCCAAACAAATACATTCAAAAAACGCATTTTAAAATGAAGAAGGACAGACTGATGGTGACGTCCCCGTCTGGACTCTGAAGCATCTTGTCCATGCCCTTAGGGCCGAGAGAAATGCGGAGGATGCGAGCCACCGCTTTGCCGGCGGAAATGTTGGCTCTCTGAGCATCGAGCCCTCTGAGGCGGGTCTTTTGCTCTTGTTGCTTCAATATTATGAAGGGTCTCCCGAACTCGTCGAACGCTAACGCCATTTGTGCTCTGAGAAGAGTTTAGAAGCCTCTCTTTCTTTCTCTCACTCTAAGAAGCTATATAGTGTCCATAATGTCACAGTGAGTAAGTTCTCGCGGGTGCTTTTCAAAAAGCCCTAGCCTAGCCCAATAGACAATTGCTTGTAAGGTGAGAGGTAATATTTTGATCATAATGTTTAAGTGTACAAAATCTTCTTGATTGGAAAATTACATTTAATAATTAAAAAATTGCATTACTTGACTCAAAAGTTGCCTAAGATAATTGAGTTTGCCTAAGATAAGGTAAACTCAAAAGTAATGTTCAATGACAAATAAGATAATTCGTTCATATTAAACCTTAGATTATGTAATTTCTACTTTGAGTTTGCAACTGAGTAATGTTCTGACTATAACACTGTGCCGATTAGTACAAATTGTACAAGAAAAAAAATACAAGACTAAAGTGAGTTATAATATTGTTATGAATGATTCAAAAGAATAGGCAATTAGTAGCACCCGAGCCCATCCGTGAAGTTAGCCTAAAGAGGGTGCCAAGTCAGCCCAATTAGCTTAACAAGTTTGAGTATAAAACGGGAGCTAGGCACTAGAATAGGTCATGAAAATGGTTATGCAAATTGCAGTTCTCTCTCTCATCACTGCGTTCTCTCTGTTTCTCATCTCCTTCTTCTTTTCTATTTCATCAGTTCTTACTAGAATTAAACCTTGTAATGCCGTTGAATCAATACTAAATATCAGTGTTCCCTATTTTCTCTGTTGAGCTATCATTAATATACCATTGTTATAATCTGTTCATAACACGGTCTCAAACTTTGAAGTGCTTTCTTTCCCCATTGTCTCCATGGAAGAAAAAGGAAAAGAAATAACAGGGAAAAGGACTCTTGGCTCGATCTTTATCTGTATTAAGCATATTTAATTTACTTGAAACTAGAGCATCATGTTCACATAAACGCTGAAATTTATTATTTAGTTTTCATTGGCAGCCAGCAAATATACCTTGTGTGGGGTTATACTTTATCCAGGGGGCCGGGGACTCGCCAAAACTGTGGATGATAAGGCATAATCAAGGCGTAGGTGTACAGTGGATGTAAACAGTTGTAAGGAAAGAAATTAAATGATCAAGCTCTGGGTTGGGCTTGCATATCTTCATCATTTTCAAACGTGTTATTTATTTATTTATTAACTTGGAAACTATATATGTCTATTAGAAGTTAAAACTAGGATTGGAAATTAGGCCTGGTCTAGTCCGATCCAACCCAGCCTGGATTGATCAAGCGTTGGGCCTGGTTTTCTGATCCGGGCTACCCAAGCCTGACGAGGCTCGAGGCCTAATGGACATGGACAAAACAATGTCGTTTTGTCAAAAATGACGTTGTTTTATTATTTTTAAAAAAAATAATATGTCCGATCGGGCAACTTTACACCCAACACATTGTCATTCTTAATTAAAACAAGGCCCTATATTTTAAAAACTTCACATGTTAAAAGATCTTGATTGAGAAAACCACTAGGCCCAACACATTGTCATCCTTAATTAAAACAAGGCCCTATATTTTAAAAACTTCACATGTTAAAAAATCTTGATTGAGAAAACCGCTATGCAAATCCTTATGCACCCATATATTCATTTCTATTAAATCTTCTCATTAAAGAAAATGTTTTGTGATCAATTGTTAGATCACCTTATCACATAAAATAAAAATATAACAAAAAATGTTATAATTAGTAAAGATAAATATATAAATTATGTTAAAAATAAAGTTGTTCCCTCCTTCTTCATATTCACATTCTTTATTTTTTAAATTCTTTCCTTCATCTCTATAGAAAATGCTAATGTAATTGTTCAAATTTGAATAAAAAATAACCATAAATTTTCTTACAACATAGTAGATGTTGGTCCCCATTTCCGAAGCCCAACGATCGCTCCGAATGTCAAAAAACATAAGACGTGCTCATAGCTCCCTAAGAGGTTATTTCAATTAACCCTCATCATTACATCTTCATTCTTGTAACACCCCAAAAATTTTCCTCAAAATATGCTCAATGGCGTGCCCATACAAAACAGTCACCATGCTTAAACTCATTTCTCCTGTTTGTGAACAGAATTTGGAAATCTTCAAACCCGAATTTCAATTTAACTTCTTCAAAGAAATCATAACTCTAAGTCTCTAATTTGTTTTGAAGCAAGAATCACTTCAATTGGAGCTCTATAACTCAAGATATACTTAAAAAGCCTAAGTGTGCACATACTCCAATTATGCTCTTCAACCCGAACCCTCACTTGTTCTAATGCAAACTCTCTTGAATCAACTCCAAATGGTACAAACTTATTATGTATAGAAAGATACATGTCTTAGGAATCTATTGGTCTAAGAATCACTTCATTTTGAGGTCGGATGAGGGAGTTATGACCGAAAGAATCCGACATGTTCATATCCTCACTTATATTGAACATACTTTGGTGTAGATGCCATAACTTTCACTATAGATGTTGGATTGACTTCGTTTTTAGACGGTTAGAAAGTAGACATTTAGGGCTAAAACTTTCATGAAGACCAAAAATTCAAATTTTGTCATTTTTTGGGTCAAAACACACGGACCGTGTGAAATCACACGGTCAGGCCGTGCAACCTTCAGGTGAAATGTGTCCCCTGAGCCCAGAATTACACGGCCTGTGTAAATTCACACGGGCAGACCATATAACCTTCGGGTGTCACCAAATTTTCACCCTCCAAGCTCCCTTTAAAGGTTCCTAAACCCCTCCTAACATTCTCTTACCTCATATTCTTCTCCAACACCATAAAAACCACTACAAATCCATTAAACAACATCAACCATCATTGAATCTCATCTCCAAAGGATCCATCACACACATTCTTCCCAATTTCTACCTATTCTGATGTAATATCACTCCCTAAACATTCAATTATCAATTATAATGCATTAAACTCCCAAACCTCTACTCAAACAACTCATAACATACACAAATTCTCATCATTCTCCATAGCTATCATGTTTATACCTCCTATGCAACATCATCACTTATAATGCTCATATCTCTCAACTCCGATACCTAAAATTTACATACTTTATAGCGTCGGAAAGCTAAGAGGATAATCTACAACTTTTATGAAAATCACTTTGTCCAAATTAGCCTATATTAATCCAGATTTTTCCCTGAAGTTGGTAACACAATTTCTATACCTATGAAAGCTTGCAAAATGCAATATCTCTTCATATCAATTCAACTACTAAAATACTTGTCATTACACTCTTAAATCTCACTTCAAATGGTTCATCCCATAAAACCTTTCCAATCGCTAACATCCTATTCTAAAACGAACAACAATTCGCAATCTCAATAAAGAATCATATGCATACACACAATCCACTTCCATAATCATAAATTACAACCTTTAAAAAAACATGTTCATATACAAAAGGAAATATTCAATTTCACATTCTCATTACTAAGCAAAGTAAATGCTTGAACAAAATTTATTTACATCTCAATATACATATCACAAAGTGAAAACAATACAAATAAATGCTCAATGTTCAGCATACTTAATAAGCTATACAAAGGGCTCAACTAGCTTAATGCAAAAGCTATCTATCTCGGAGATCGTCCAATTGTCTTGCAAGGATCGCTAATCTTCTTGTTCTGCACCTGGGGAGGGAAAGTAATGGGTTGAGCTACAC
>JAOTBA010000001.1:5807615-5820564 GCA_025629845.1 Erythroxylum squamatum | reverse complement strand
TATTACGAAAATCATTTCAAACGAAATTTACAGTTTTTCTTAAAACGAACAAGTTTGTTCTAAGTAAAGTTTTTTTTAAGGGGATAACGAAAAGTTTACCACAATTCAACCCCCCTTCTTGTGCATCTATATCATTATTAAGAATTATATTAACTTGTGATTCACTTCACTTCTTACAGCACATGGCCAGTAATTTTAATGCCACACAATTTACCTCTATGGAAATATATAAAGAAGCCTTTTATGTTATTGTCTTTACTTATTCCAAGACCTACTGCTCCTGGTAGGGATATCAATGTATACATGTAACCACTAATTGATGGCTTAAACCATCTATAGAAGTTGGATTAGAAATTTAAGATGTTGTTGAAGGTGAAACATTTATCATGCATGCGATTGTTTTGTGGACCATAAATGATTTTCCAAAACTTATGGGAATTTGTCTAGATGAAGTACTAAAGGGTAAATGGCATGTCCTTTGTGTAACCATCAAACTCGTTCAATGAGGCTATGAAGTAAAATATGTTATATAGAGGACATTATCGTTACTTAAAACATATGCATAGATGACGAAGAAGCAAATTGTTTAAGGGCAAAGTAGAATTGGGCAAAGCTCCTTTGCACTTACCTAGTGATGATGTGGTTTACCAACTATCACATTTGAATGACATTACACCTAGCAAGCACCCAAGTAATAGAAGCAAAAGCGAAGTGTTATTGAACTTAATCAGAATAAAAAAGCACAATTTTCAATTTCCCATATTAGAGGAAATTGTTATTGAGGCATAATCTTAATGTGATTCATATTAAAAAAACATTTGTGAGAATATTTTAGAAACTTTGATGGGAATTGATTGCAAATCGAAAGACACAATTAAGGTTAGATTAGACTTGGAAGACATGAAGATAAGAAAATATTTGCATTTGAAAAGAAGAGATGATGGGTCATACATCATTCCACTTTCTTGTTACAACATATCAAAAAAGGAGAAGCAAATTTTTGTCAATTTCTTAAATCAGTCAAGTTTACCTATGGGTATACATCTAATATAGCCCGTTGTTACCGATGGGTACACATCTAATATAGCCCGTTGTATCAATGTTAAAAAGGGAAAAGTATTGGGGTTAGAAAGCCATGATTGTCCTGTACTTTTGCAACAATTACTTCCTGTTAGAATACTTGGGTGTTTGCCAAAGGATGTGTCTATAACTTTAGGACAATTGGGTTAATTTTTTAAGCAATTATTTTGCAAGACACTGAAAGTAGAAGAGCTTGAAAAAATGGAAAAGACATAGCTTTGATTCTATGGAAGCTTGAACTAGTATTCCCCCATCCTTTTTTGATGTTATGGTGCATTTACAATTCACTTACCATATGAGACAAAACTTTGTGGACAGGTTCAATTTCGATAGATGTTCCCCACTGAAAGGTAATTTATATTAACTTTTACCTTTTTTCTAAAGTTATTAGTCAGTAACAATTGTTAATGTTTTATATTTTATTTAGGTTTTTATGCTCTCTTAAACACTATATATGTAATAGAGATCGACCTGAAGGGTCTATTACAGGCTTATATAGAAATGAATGCTTGAAATTTTATTCAATGTACTTAAATGACGCGAAGACAAGATTTAATAGGCAAGAACATAACTTTGATTTGATCAAGATGGTGGCTTGTCAGTTTTCTCCCAAAAAGTAATGCCAATTAGTGTTAAAAAATATATGGAGTTAACTAAAGATGAACTCGAAATTGGCCATTAGTGTATTTTGAACAATTGCAAGGAAGTTTATATATATAGAGAGTATGTATATTACTTTTGATTCAAAATTTCATATTTAAATTTTTTTAGTTCAATCTATATTTCTTGATCTTTATTACTTTATAAAATAAAGAGCACAAAGATTTGATTCGAAGCAAAGGGATTGTTAATGATAAGGAAAGACATAAGATTAAGTTCCCATTATGGTTTATGACTCGAGTAAGTTATTGATGAAATATTATGAACTTATGCAATTTTTATTTTAGATTAACTTCTAATTATATTTTTCCCTACCGATGATATGGTTACATAGTCGTAAATTGCAAGAGACGACAACAACATTATATCCTTTGGCATATAAGCCTCATATGCGTGGCAAAAATATACAGGTTGCATTATTAATGGAGTTTGATTTCACATACAAGATCGAGATAATTGGCTTAGAAGCCAAAATTGTGGGGTTGTTGTTGAGGGATATCATGACGATGATTTTATTAACTTTTGTGGTGTCATCTCTAAAATAATAAAGTTGCATTATATCAAGGATAAAAAGGTTGTTCTATTTAAGTGCAAATGATTTAATCGTAGTGACATAAAAGTGAATGGAAATATTATTAGCATCAATGTTAGTAAGACATGGTATGATAATGACCTTTTTTTCCTCGCAAGTCAAGTGAAGCAAGTATTCTACCTCAATGACATTGTATTAGGTAGCAATTGGAATATTGTTCAAAAGATTCAACACCAAAATCTCTTCGATTTTTATGAAAGAAAAAATGGTCGAATGAGTGAAGATGGTGATGAAGTATATAAATAGATTGAATCAAATTTGAATAATAGACCTATACAAATAGAAGAAGTAGAAACATCATTTTTCCATAGGAGAGATATTGATCCCAATATAGTACAAGTGGATGAAGTATAAGCCAATCTTGTTATAGAAAGAGATGAAGACTACATTGAGGATGAATTATATGGAAATGATGATACTTTGGCCGAATATAATAGTGATGAAGAGTCGAATCATAATTTAATTAATAATGATGATTTTCAAAATCTTGATCATGATAATTGAAGGTAATAAAAATGTTGTGTATATTGTTTGAAACGTATTGTTGATGTTTGAGTTATATTAATGAGTATTGTTAATCTTTAAGTTATGTTAATGCATATTGTTGATTTTTAAGTTATGTTAATGCAGATTGTTGATGTTTGAGCTATGTTTATGCGTATTATTGATATTTGAGTTATGTCAATGTGGATTGTTGATGTTTGACTTATGTTTATGCGTATTGTTGATGTTTGAGTTATGATAGTGCAAATTGTTGATGTTTGACTTATGTTAATGCGGATTGTTGATGTTTGAGTTATTTTTATGTGTATTGTTAATGTTTGAATTATGTTTATGCATATTGTTGATATTTAAGTTATGTAATGTAGATTGTTGATGTTTAACTTATGTTAATGCGGGTTGTTGATGTTTAAGTTATGTTTATGCGAATTGTTGATATTTGAGTTATGTTAATGTGGATTATTAATGTTTGACTTATATTTATGCATATTGTTGATGTTTAAGTTATGTTAATGTGGATTGTTGATGTTTCACTTATGTTTATGCGTATTGTTGATGTTTAAGTTACGTTTATGTGTATTTTTGATATTTGAGTTATGTTAATGCAGATTGTTGATGTTTGACTTATGTTAATATGGATTGTTGATGTTTGAGTTATGTTAATGCGGATTATTGATGTTTGAGTTATGTTAATACAAATTGTTAATGTTTGAGTTATAGATATCCTATATAATGGCACCTGGTACAAACAAAGGGAAGAAGATGGCAAGTATCGAAAGTGTTCCTACCCCACAATAACCAGATCAATCAAATCCTAGCTAATAAAAACAATCAACTTCATCAACCAATGAAGCCAGTCAATAACACCTTCATCTGCCTCAATTAGTGTAGAGGTATCTACATGTTTGTTAATCTTTAACACCTACAAATAGGCTTATGATCAAATATGCATTTATATGTTTAATACATATTTTCTTATCATTATTGATTTGTTGTTAGGTTCCAATATCAACATCAGAAAACAAGGTAGAGGTATAACCAAAGATTATAAGTTGCAATGAACAACAAGTTGTTTGTACATATTGATACCTCGCAAGGTCATCTTGTAAACATGGTTCAATCAGTAAAATTGTCTAGTTAGTTGGGGGTAATTGCCAAAACTAAATTGTCTTGCCTAAAGAATGCCAAGTAGTTAAAAGAAAACAACTTACTAGAGATTGTTTTGGATAAAGTTTTGGTAAATTTTCTATTTATTTAATTATATGCAATTTTTTACTTATTTAAAGATTAATTTCACTTTTACTTATTGTTTACACATGAAGCTGAATATCGTCATATCGACAACTCTGATTTTTCAAACTATGTAAATTCACTGTTGAAACAAAGGACCAGGGATAGTCGTTATCGACTGCATCAATATTACAGATCTTTTTCTTCAGATGAGGAGGCAAGGAGACATGTTCCCGAACGAATGTCTCCAAAAAATTGGAGTAATTTGTGTAATATCGGGCCTCTCCCAATGTTCAGGTTTGTTTTCTTTCTCTTCACATTTGCTACCATTAATCTCGTTACATGATTTAATGATTATTTCTTTTCTTTATTTAAGAAAAGTGTAAGAAAGCCAAGGTGAACAGAAGAAAAATGAAAATCCCTTGTAACCAAGGTTCCAAATCATTTATTGTCATATGAAATGAATATGTAAGTTCTTTGTTTACAAGTTATAATTATATCAGTAAACACAATATTATTGATTGTGTTTTGTATTTTTTTTCATAAAACAAAGTCAGAAGGAATTACATAAAGAAGAGTATGATAGGATCACACTCTACAAATTGACACATTATAATAAAGGTGAAGAGTGGATGTCTAAAGAAGCGTACAAAAACTATGTAAGTATAAAAATTTGTTTAAAATTTAAGTTTATTTATTTATGTAGTACTAACTAATAGTATTTGAATTGAATATTGATTTCGTTTTCTAAATTTCAGAACAAGATGTAGGAGTTGTTGCAAACATCAATGTCTGACCAAAATGAGCTAAATGTAGATGACATTTGCAACAAGGTGCTTGGTACACGATCTGGATAAATCAAAGGGCTTGAGTTTAACCCTAAGCCAACTGCTTCATCCTCATCAAGATCAACAAATGGGATAGGGATAGCGAAAGAGGAAAAAACTGAACATTTCACATAGTACTTTTTTAATCGAAAAATCAATCCGATTTTTTTGTACCCTTCACTTAATGAGAAAATTGGTTCGATTCTACAGGATCAAACCAAACCTATGGGACCTAAGGAATGACGGAAGGGAATCAAAAAAGAGGATAATAGAATTATAATAATAAAAATAAAAATAAATAAATAAATAAAAATAAATGGATAAATAAAAAGAATAAGAATAAAAAATTAAAATGAAGTAGAAGAGCCCAGATTCCAAATGAACAAATTCAAACTTGAAAAAAAAATCTTTCTGATTCTCGATGAATGAGGGGTAAAGGGATTGATCGAGAAAGCCCATTATTAACCATGCTAACCTTGGTATGAAAGTTATGCATGAACGTAATGCTCATAATTTCCCTCTAGACCTAGCGGCGGTTGAAGCTCCATCTACAAATGGATAATACTTCAGCCTTAGTGTGTATGAGGTGTGTAAGAGTTTTTTAAAAAAATATTACTAAAAAAAGGAGCAACAACCAATTTATTATTCTAACATGAGGTTTGGTATTGCTCCATTTTTTGTGTTTTCTTTTTGTGTCTTTTTCTTATCTTATTCTTGTAAGTATCTTATTCTTATAAGAATAAAAAAAATAAGAAAGAAAAATTTGAATGAGAAATGGTAGTGCTCTCGGATCAGAATCCAACTAATAAATCAAAGAACATGGAGCCATCTTCTTATCAGAGATTTTTGGTAGACTAACTGATACAAAAAATCCGTTAATACGAGAGCTTAATGCAAAAAAAATGCATGTTGGGTCTTTGAAACAGTTTGAATCATTTTGATAATATTATATATAACAATATAGATTTAAAATATCACAAATAATTATAATTAACATGGTATAACACTTAGTTAAAAAGAACTAGTAAAAATTTGACTACATTTTACAAAACATATATAAAAAAGTTACATTTTAAAAAACGTAGCTAAAAGTTTTTTGCTACGTTAAAAGTTTTATGCTACGTGATGGTAAACGTAGCAAAAAAACTTTTAGCTACGTTTTCAAAAATGTAGCGAATAAGTTTAAACATAGCTAAAACTAATTTCCAACGTTTCTGGAAATGTAGCCAAAAAGTTTTAGCTATGTTTTCAAAAACATAGCTAATAATCTTTAGATACCAAAACTATGCATAGCGAAAACTTGTGGGTGTTGATTTAATAACACATCGCCTATAGTTTTTTGCTACGAAAATAATACGTTGGGAAAATTATTGGCGATGATTACGGAAAAATATCACCTATAATTTTCTACTATGGAGATTTTTAAATAGTTCATACAAATAAAATTTTAAAACTAAAAGTTTTATCTCTCCACATAATAAGTGCATGTGGAAGTTTTAGCACAAATAATGATAAATTAATTCAAACAAAAATATAATTTCACATAACAATTTTAAAGTGGTACAAATTATATAATAAATCCTAAATTAATAATTTATGATAAATTGAAAATTTGTAAGAAATATTTTTGATTCACATGTGTATATATATATACATGTGAATCAAAATTTATTTTCAAATAAACTTGTGTAAAAACTTGATAGTTCAATGTTATAAATATCATACCAGTATCGGTATTAGATTTGGTTCTGTTACGATATTGTGCTGATACTAGTCAATACTAAGTATCGTTTCAGATAATTTTTTAAATTTATAAAATAGTTCTTGAATTTTTTAAAATTGAAAAATAGTTTCTCAATATGTTTTATTGTAAAAGTATAATTTATAATTTTACATCAAACTTGTCTCTAAAAATTATAATCATAAATATGTAAAATAACATCAATTTATTTATTTTATTAACATTATTTTTGCATATTTTAATATATAAATAATGATCACAATTAATATGAGAAAAGATAATCTAATTATCATACAAATATAAAATTAAGAACAATATAAAGTATTTAAAATATTACAATTTTATCATATAATAAATAATAATTATATCAAAAGATCAAATAAATATAATAATAAATATACATGACGCTAACAATTACAATTTATAATAAGAGTTTGTGCTAAGGAAACAATCAACTATAAGTGAAACCTGAAACAAAAACATTTATAATTATATTTAAATTGCATGTATAGAATTTAACATATACATCAAATATAAGTTAAATTAAAAGAAGAGGAGAAATAAAAATCTAGAACTTTATTTAATTAAATTCCCATTTAAATCGCATTGATTGCAATCCTTATTTGGTTCAAAATCATCATCACTAAGAAGAGTCTCATCATCACCACCATTCAAATTCATTGCACCAAATTACTTGTCAATTAGGGTTGACAATAGGGCCTGAAGTCAATAATCCCGGACCTCAAGCTTAATTTTCTACCTTATGGGTAACGACAAAATGACGTCATTTTGAATTTTTAAAAAAATAAAATGTCAGATTGGGTCGGGTCAGTTAGGCTTGCCTAAGGCCCAGTCGAGTATGGGCATTGTCATCCCTAATGTCAACACTTTTTCATCCAATATTATCTTCCAATTTATCCTCATATATTAAACCTGGTTCCTCAAAAACTTACTCTGCCAAAAGATCGATATGGTCAAAGCACATTAGATCTACAGAACTACTTGTTTTATTAAAAGTCCTAGTAAACAGTAAAATTAAATTATTATAATTTCAATAAATTATATCCAACTTAATAATGATAATAATACACCTTTTTCAAAGCTTTAAATTGTATCGAACAAAGGCCAAGTTATTCAATCTTTTATGCTTTAATATATTCCTTCTCATGGAATTGATGAATTAAAATATGCTCCAATTCCTTTCCCACCTTATTGCACCCACACATTAACTTAGAATTTTAATTGCAGTCTTTTTGTAATTCGAGAACACCATTTTCGGATTGGTCCTTCTAAGCAATTGTATGTCAATAAAAGTAGCATTATAAACAAAATAAAATGATGATTAATTTTCAATAAGTAACAAAAGTGAAAAATATATATCTGGATTAAGTTTGCCTCTTTAATTAATAACAATTAGCATCCCAAAATCACTAGAAGCATCCATACAAATCTCCATTTGTGAGTGCAAGATATGGTGTCACTAGAAGCATCCATATAAATCTCCACTTGTGACTATAAGATAAGGTGTATAAAGAAAGCCTATTTTTCATACTGGCCTTGGTTACTTCTTTCGTCCTCTTTATGACATTATAAAAATAACCAATTGTTGTCTTCTCATCACTATCAACCAGAAGAAGTACCCTCACTAAAAGCTCACAAACTTGGAAGATAAATTGAGATTGGGACCAAAATTTATTATCTTCAAGTATAATTCTAAAACCTCCAATCCAATATTAGACCTAATATGCTGAGATGTAACCTACTTATCATTGATAAACATTTCTCTCAACTCTTTCGTCATTAGAATAAAACACTGAAGTAAGAGAAAATTAGTTATAAATCTTGTAATAGCAAGATGACACAAATTCCTAAAATTTATGAGATCCTTTCTCATTAATTTCAAGACTTATGCATGATTGTAGATGAACTTGGTCACCTTTTTTTCTTTATGTACAATCTTATCAATAATAGGAAACTATCTAGCATTTTCTACATTTTTCAACATCAGGTTTAATGTAAACACACAAATGATTTAAACACTTACAATTTCACATTATATTTAGTGATAAGTATTTTCTTATAAATTCACATACTATTTTCTACTATATATTTAACTACCCATAAGATAAGATGATGAATGTGTATTTACTACTCATAAGATAGGATTAATATTTGTAATATTATTTCCTGATGACAATAAGAAATAATATAAAATGCAAGCATTTAATTTTGTTAACTTAGTTACATATATTAAATGATTTAATTATATATTAAATATTATATAAATGTTTAATCAAATGTTAAATACTTTTTATATACAAAAATAATTAATAAATTGTATGTTTCATATAAATTAGTTAACAATTTGATGAATTAAATTTGATCTCATTTTTATGATTATTAGAATAAAAAATAATTTGACATGTTTTTTAATATACATAATTCATAATACTTAAATTTTCTTTCATAATTCATACACAATATTACTTTGATCTATTTCTTTATAAATTCAAAATGACTAAATGTTACTAAAATTGAACTATACACAATTCACACAAACAATTCCAAATTTCAAACCCAAATGATCTAATGCGTATTTTATAAATCATTCACAAAACAAACATGAAAAGTAAACACGTGAAGATGATTGATTGGAATTCAAATGTAAAATTAAGGCACAAAGAGTCAAAATGAGCACCAACAAATTAACAATGGAAATCAAACAAAGAAGATTAGCCGAATATGATAAGGGGGATTTATCCTATCATTAAATGCTAACACGATTACTTTTGAGTTAATACAGCATCGGTCCTAAACTTTTGAAGGGTGGATTACTCTATCTCGAGTTATAATCATTAAATCCTAAATCAGAACCCCTAATTGAATTATGGAATTTGTAATCTCTCAATTAACAAAAAAACCCATAAAACTAATCAAATCTTAGGCCCTCTAATAGACAACCATGTCCTCACACGAGATCTCTCTTTGTCTAAATTCTCGATTTGATTATTTGTGTGATCTATTAGATTATTTAACTCTCATTACCTAATATAATTTTTTTGCTATTGATCACTCTCTCGATTTGTTACCGAAGCATGCAAATACAACAAATAATCGCAACACCCGATGTATAAACATCAAAAGAAATCACATTAACATTTATTCAAGAATAAATCTTTAAAGAAGTTTAGAACATCATCATCAAACCCAAATCCATCACTATCAAATCCATCTTATACAATTTAAGAAAGAACAATAAAGGAGAAACGAAAAGTCACTTAGGCTGGTCAGAATAGATCAGGAAGATGGCAGCACTACAGTCCCTTCTTCCCCTTCTTCCTTCCTCCTCCTTCTCTCTTCTTCTTCCTCTCTCCTTGGATCTATCTCAAAGTGGCAGAGGTTGGAGCTCTCTTTAGGGTTATTTCTCTTTCTTTATATAGTATTTTCTATTTTAGGCAAACCCAGGGTTTTTCGAGTACAAAAGGTACCAAATGCCCCTTGATAAGTCGCATTCAGGAGGCTATCTGCACTGTCTGTCATGCAGGCCACGATCGTGGCCCAAGATTTTGGCTCTCTATCACAATCATGGTAGAAGTAGCCACGATTGTTGCAGAGCCTCCATGCTTCTATCACGATTGTGGCCTAAGGGCCTTGCTCCGGGTTTCCTTCGATTTCTCTCCATTCTTCGATATTTGATCCAAAACACTAACAAACACATCAAGGTACCTCAAATATACAAAATTTGATCTATTCACTAAGATCGGTAGGATTTATTAATCAACACATTATTTTTGTTACTTTTAATTGACATGAACCTAGACTTTTGATGTGAAGGAAAACATTTGTGATGAATGTCCCCCAGTTAATCAGCTAGGTCATGTTTTTATTAAACGGCTTAGTTGGAATGTCATTATAGTCTTTGGATGCGAAGGCAAACATTTGTGATGTATGTCCCCCAGATACTCAGCTACATCACATTCTTAACTGGCTACTAGATCTATTTATAACCCAATTTGTTTCAAAAAGGGCCAGCGGAATAGTTATTTATTAAATAAACACACGCATCTTTTTTTTATTGCCTACCTTATTTCTTTAGCTGATCATTCTCATGAAAAGTACTAACAATGCTATGTATTCGATTGACCTAAAATTATAAATGTTGTAAATTCTTGAGTGAATGAACCAACATCATATCCTAATTAACATGCATTTTTAACTAAACAACCTAGAACACTAATTTCTTAAGCTAATAAAGTTTAGCAACCTAAAAGTCTATATGAGAAGGACAAATAACATACAAGGTGGGAATCACAACAAATAGCAAGAAAAATATAAGAACAAAATAAAAATAAAAATAAAAATAAAAATAAAAAAGATAAAGGCTAGAGTATAAAAACCCGTCATGGCGATTGAGAGGGTAATGGCATTGGAGTCTGAAACCAAATGCTCTTGATGCCCATGATTAATGCCTTATTTTATAATTGCTTCAATGAAAATAAAAAAAATAGCAATCCAAACCATTCCATATCATTCAAAACTTATTTTTAGAATTTAGAAAATAAATCTAACTACACCTCAATTTCAATTTAACTACCAAATATGCTAATTTATGGTCATTAGCTTGACCTTGCATCCTTTAAAACTTAGTCGGGATCAATTATAAGTTACTTGCTTCCACTCGTGTTGCCCAATTTTAGCTTTGTAGTATGTAAATAAGCTAAAAATTGCAAGATAATCAAAAGAGCAATAATGAAAAAATTAAGAAAACCAACTAGGTTTAGTAATCTCCTTTTTACTAACAAAATGTCAATGAAATAGGGAATAACAAAACTCCCTGAATCTTCTATTGAATCCAGCAGTTTGTCTTGTAAGAGGGTGATCTGTTCTTGTTCATCTTCAGCCACCCTCACCTTTCCTTCCACTTCCACTTTATAAATAGAGACACTCATATCTGCTTCAAGCTCTATGTTTGTTGTCATCTGTTCTTCTTCTTCTTCTTAATATTCGATCACTTCAATTTTCCTGAATGAGGGTGTAGGAGGAATGTATGGAGGGTCCTCATTCTTTTCTTCATCCTTTTTATTATTCTCTTGGTCTTCCATAAGGTGGGATTCAGCTTGTTTTTTCACTTGTGCTTCTAGCTCTTTCCCACTCCTCAGTGTGATAACCTTACATAATGCTCTTGGATGTACTTCTATATTGCTTAGAAAGTTTTCCACACTTCTCTTACAAAATCCATGAGAAAGTTGTTTCATTTGAATCTCTAGGTTGTGAATAGAAGAGACATGGTCTTCTGTTACTTGCTCAAACTTCTCCTCCAGTCTTGCAACATCCCACTACCATAGGGTACATACCTAAACTTTCAGGAACATAACCTATGATAATGGTATGTTAGAGCAAACAATTCCAACTTACACATGGCATCAACTAACATCATTTAAAAGTAAGCAAATTTTAAAACCATTCATTGCATTAATCCATAAAATTTACAGTATTTCCTTTGGACAAATATTTACATAACCTCATACAGGTCCTAACAAAAACTACAAAATACAAGACACAACACTCCTGGGGCCAGCTGATAGACCTCTGAGCCATATCAAAATCCAAAGGGTCCTTTAGTCCTGTCTAAAGAACTAGATCTCCTGTCTCGTACCTGAAAAATCACGTTGCAATTTTTATGAGTTTTGCGAACTCAAAGAGTGAACCATTATTGATGATTTCACCGGACCACAAACATATAATACTTATTTCAAAGACACTCATTCCGATCATATCACATTCCAGATGTTCACACAACATGGTATATCATAAAATCACACAGTTCACATTGCTAAGTATAGCAAATGAATCACATCAATTTATCACTCATTTAGCTTTGCAAATAATTCAATAAATTTCAGCCTTATAATGTTATATGCATGAACTCACATTCTTTTTTATTATTGTGACCAAGCGCCTATCACAAACTTATGCAAATACCGACCCATAAGGCTCAGTCAAGCAGGATCACGGAGCATAGCTCTACGTGCAAAATCAGGAATCACGAAGCAAAGCTCTATGTAGAAGCGCTTCATACTGGCAACTCAAGTCACAATGCCTTTATCTGAGCATGCATTTTTTTTAAATGCAACAAATTCTAAATATATCAGATATCACAATCTTATACACATGCTCAAACAAGATTTCACAGTCATCGAACCTAAGTCCGACATTCAACTTTTGTTGAGAATCAAATGTCAAATTCATATCAAATCAAAACACTCCCAATACATGCCCAACTATTAAACTCCTCGGACCTCAGGTCCGGAATCCAGA
>JAOTBA010000001.1:5782940-5795945 GCA_025629845.1 Erythroxylum squamatum | reverse complement strand
CAAAAATTAATCCATCAAACCTCATAAGTCATGTAAATCATGCTTAATTCCTCAAGAAGAATTTCGGGGGCCAACAAAACTGCCCATTAAAACATTATGCTACCTACCACTATCAGGTAGTGGAGTGTGCGACAATGAGGTGGGTGGTGGGCAGTGACGTTAATGTGGTGGTCGGTGACACTAAAAATATTTGTTGATTTAAATAGCGAAGATGCATGGAGGGAGGGGAGAGAGAGAGAGCAAAAGTGAGAGTGACTACCTGCTGGCTACTGCTATTTTTATGTTTTTAGTTGTATTTTTTCATTTTAGTTCTTAAACTTTTTAAATTTCAAATTAGTCACAAAATTGACCAATATTTTGGGTATTGGTTGGTACTGGCTGGTACCAACCGATACTTGTAACTAGTACAGTACCATTTTCTAGCTGGTACAAAACGGTACCCATAACTTTGTAATCATTAGTAATAACAACTTTAAATGTCATCCACAAACACATGTGTACAACAACAGATTGATGATATAATTTTTTAAATTATTATTATTAAAACTTAATAATATTAAAATCAATTTTTACTAAGAAAATGGTGTATTAGTTAAATGATCATTTACAATTTATCATAGAAAATAATCAATTTTTGACAATCCATTATGTCACCATGTACTTTAATTTTATATTTATAACTTGATGTAAATAATATATTATAATTCTAGTTTTCATTATTTTTATCCTTAAATAACTTAATATGATGAATTCTATATGTTAATTCCTTAATACATAGCTTATATTTATAATAAAATAAAGATAATTGTAGTTAATATAAGAAAATGTAATTTAGTTTATTTAATGAAAATGGAAAGCAAGATATATTACATTTATAAGTTGTTAATACTTGAAAGACTATAAGAGAAGTTGTTAATTGTGTATATATGATTTTTTTTTTAAAATACTAAATGAACTACTTATTATAATATATAGTAATGACAAATTCATATAACATATTTATAAAATAATAATAATAATAAAAGAGAGTAATGAGAATTAGAGACAAATCTAATTTATAATTATTCAGTTAAATAATAAGGGTGTTTTGATATGAGTTAAGATTAGTCTAATACTGGAATAAGCACTCTTTGGATATATGGATAGAGTTATTCCAAAGTTAGAATAAGTGGTATTTGGGTACAAGGATAAGAATATCCTAAATCTAGAATAAGGGTTGTTTGGGTATTAGAATAGGGTATCCCAAACCTAATTTTGGGTTTGTTTGGATTTAGGATTAATTTAATCTTAATAAATTTTGTTCCAAACATAAAATTTAATTTTTTTAAAATACAAAAAATTCCAAAATTAAATTAATTAATTTTCTTAATATGATTCAGATTAATAATTAAATTTATTCCTCATTAATTTTAGAAAATTAGTTTTTAAAATTGGAATTAATTAGTTTCAATTAGGTTGAAATTAATTAATTGGATTCCTTAAAATTAACAAAAGTGTTTTCTTAAGAAATTAAGAAAGGTGTTTCTTAGTTGTATTTATTTAATTTTTATTTGATTGAGATAAATAAAATTTATAACATTATTTGTTTAGAGAACTGCTATTCAATTTATTTAGAGATTGTTTCTTTCTCTATATAATACGTTTCTTGATTTATTAGGAAAAGTATTTTCCTTGGTAATTTTGAAATGTGTTTTATTTATCAATTAAGAAAAAATGTGCTTTCTTTAATATTTTGAAAATATTTTTCTAATTTATTAAAGAGAGATTTTCCAATTAATTAAGAAATTAATCTCTGAATAAAATAATGTAAAGAACATTCTAAATTAAATTTAAAATTGTTTTATTTTTGAAAGTAGTTTCATTTTAATAATAGAAGATAGTTTTCTAATTAAGGAAAAGTAAATTTTTTATAAATAAGGAAAATTAATTTGTAATTAGATTAGAAATGGTTTTCTAATTGGATTAGAATTTTTTACTTATATAATTTAGAAAAAAAACGTTTTTTAAAATTATATAAGTAAAAAGCATAGTTTATTGAAAATAATTTCCAATTAAATTTTGTTAAATGAGTCAGTATAATTGGAAATAGTTTCCAATTGGATTTGAAAAATATTTTCAAACCTAATTAAATTTCTATTTGGAAAAGGAATTTAAATCATTAAGGAATCAATGGTTTAATATAATTTAACTTTTCAAAGAGTTGGAAATATTATTTTAGATTATGAAGATCAATAACAATAATCAAACGAAAATTGATGTTTTATGCATATAATTTTATTATAAGTGCATAAGTTGCATACTTTATTTATATATATTTCATATATATATATGTGTGTGTGTGTGTGTGTGTGTGTGTGTGTGTTTTACATGTGTGATATTTTATATGTAATTTTGTGTTTGTTGAGATGAATAAAATTAAATCCCTTATTAAAATATTAACTATACGTTGAGAAAGTGATTGTTGTCTTCAATTGTCATAAGAATAAACCAGAGTTCTGTTCAAACTCAAGGCCATTCTAACCCAAATATGTTTAATCTCATGGAAGTAGGTTCTACTTAACTAAATTTGTGTGATTTGGATTAACAAACTCATGATCACGTGAATTTAAGGCAAGTTTAGAAATAACATAAAAGATACGTTCACATTTCTTTATGCATAGTTTAGAGTAATATGGTTGCAAATATTTTTTATCATACAAGTTATTTAGATATAATAAAACAATAAAAAACTATATGAAATTTAATACCAAAATTATTAACATGTTCTTATTCTTTTAAAAAATAAATTTTATTAATTAATATATAAAATTTTTAGAATTTTTATATGCTTAATCATACTACATATTGAAGTAATAAATCTAATTCAGAGGCATTTCTCAACAATGGTAAGAGAGAAGCTCTGCCCTCTCTCTAGACTTGCATATCTCCAGCATGTTTTGCTTACCTTTACCAGATGTCTTTGCAATTTCCTATCCTTTACATTGTTTCATTCTTGATTACTTATTATTTCTTCTTCTTTGTTATGCCCTTTTATCTGCTACATCTCAACCTTCCATAGATTGCTTTCTTGAATCACCGTGTGCTTCAAACCTCTACAAAATAATCAAGGTCACTTTAGTCTTTTCTTTTTCTTTTCTTTAACCACCTGCCTTTGACTAGTTACTAGTTATGGTAATGTTTTTTTTAAGCCTTTGTGTTCCTTGACCACTCTTCTCTCTTATATTTGATTTATAATGTAGTCCTTTGAGTATCCGACTTTCATTTACGCTAACCTTCCTTCCTTACCCTCTCAATCTCACACTAAAGCTCCTGTATCTCAACCAGTAGAAAAGGGTTCCTCTTCCTCGATGACCAAGAAAAGCTAAAAGTAAGTTATTGGGGTTGAAGAGGACTTCTCACTCCATTACTCTCCACCTAAGGAGGGGAATGGCAGACTTATAGTTTCACCTAGATTAGATGTGCTTTAAATTGGTGCAAAAATGTGGGAAACTTCTCTAATGGGATTTTTCTTGGAGAAGAGACCTCCCTTTAAAGTTATGTAGAAATGGGCTTTTAATTCCTAGAAAAATAGGGTCTTGTGGATGTTCTACTAGCATACAATAATTTGGCTCATTTTACCTTTGCATCTAAGGCTCAAGCAGTTAAGGTTTTAGAAGAAGACCCCTGACATGTCTCGAATTTGCTTATATTTCTTTAGCTCTAACAACCTAGATTTTAAATTGATCAATTAATCATCATTCAATTCCTTTATGGATAAATCATTAACTGAATTATGCCTTCCATACTTGTTCCCTTATAATATTAGAAAAATAAGGGCTTAAGCATAATTGATTATATCGAATTGGTGGGGATAGAACATGCCAATATAGGAAGGGTAAAAAGCTGGATCATGCACTAAGAAATGAAAATAAAGTACCAAATCATAATGGACCTCAAGGAGACACTCAATCGGTAGAGAATAGATTAATAATAGTAATGGGGATGTTTGCAAAGAGAGTATTGAGGAGTCTTAATAATGACCACAATTGTAAACTAGATAGGTTAACAAGGAAAGAGTCTTAATAATGACCACAATTGTAAACTAGCTAGGTTAATAAGGAAACAAACATTCTTCCTTCTGCCTCTAATGCTGATACTTTTATTGATAAGGATCCTAATGAGCAATTTTGCATTATTAAAAAGAGGAAGGTTAATAGGAACAGAGGTAAAGGCTCCAAAGGCAAATCTTCTTTGAATTTAGGAACTTGGAATGTTAGGGGCCTTAATTACCCCAAAAGCTTTTGACTCTAAAGGATTTTGTTTATAATGAGAACCCTTATACTTTTGTTTTTTTGGAAACTAAGATTAGATCTAAAAATGTTAACTATCTAAGAAATTTGAGTCCTAAATGGAGATTCATTGCTAACCATCAGGCATATGCTTATAGGAGAATATTAATTATTTTTTATCCTAATTTGGTGGACATTGAGGCTTTGGAAATTGAGATGTAAGTTATTCATATAAGATTCCATTTTATCAATAAGAAAATGTAACTATCCATTCTTCTTTTATGTATGGTATTAATCATGTTTTCCAAAGGAAGGAGCTATGCGAAACTACTACAATTTCAAGGAAGAGTATTTGTCACTCAGCTAATTAGGGGTATTTTCAATTTCACTTTATATAGAATAGAAGCTGAAGGTCATTATTATTTGAATAATTATTCATTATACTTTGGAAACTATATTGAATCTTTAAGGGTTGTTGATGGTAACTCACATGGTCACATATTTACTTAGAATAATAAGAAAACAAATGGATGGTTCTTAAGGAAAAGGCTTGATTGTGTTATGGTTAACAAGATTGGTTACATCTTTTCCAGAGAGTAAAGCCTTATTTCTTGACCCCCTCTTTTCTAATTATACTCTAATAAAGATAGGGGATATTTTTCTATGATGAAGAGAATCTTCCCATTTAGGTTTAACAACTATCTAGTGAGGCAGATGGTTTTTAGGATGCCTTGAAAAGGAGATTGGAAGTTATGGCTATTGGAACCTATCAGTTTAGATGTGTGCAAGAGCTTAAGGCCAATAAGAATGAGTTGAAGTATCTGAAGGCACAATGGGTTCATATACTCTCTAGGCTATTAACACAACTAAGGAGAAACTTACTTTTGTCTAGATTTCTCTCTTCTAATCCAAAAGACATCTCTCTAATGAATATTGAGAAAATCTTACTAAAAGACTACCTACAAGCCCTAAACAACCATACTATTTTATTAAAGTAAAGGGCGAGGATTAAATGGATCAAGAAAGGGGATAAGTGTAGTAAGTTTTTCTTCAACTCTATAATGGCTAGAAGGAATGTTAATAGAGTGAATGTTATAACTTCACAAGATGGGAGAATGATATTTCAATAAAAAGACCTTCTAGTGGAGGCTAAAAAACACTTTAGGGAATTTCATGGCCACTTTCAAATGACTTCAATCTCTTCTCAATATCTTAGATCCTTTATTATAAAAGATTAATTGAGGAAGAGTCTGATTCACTCATTAAATAGATGGATGCTATTAAGATTGAAAGGGTGATGTTCTAAATAAATGTTAAGAATGTACCTAGGCTAGATTGGTTCAAATGGCTATTTTTTAAGAAAAGGCATGGCTTGAAATTGGCAACACAATGAAATAAATAGTAAATGAATTCTTTTCATCAAGAATACTTTTGAAGGAACTGAACAAAACTTTCATGGCTTTTATTCCTAAGATAATCAATCCTTCATCTTTTGAGGATTATAGACTTATGGCCTATTCTAATTTCCTTTACAAAGTGATCTTAAAAATCATTGCTAATAGGTTAAAGTCATTTCTAAGATATTTGGTCAAAGATAACCAAAGGGCTATGCAAGGAAGGTAGATTGGAGACATCATCTTTATAGTTTAGGAACTATTGAGAAGCTACTCTAGGAGAAACTCTCCCATAAATTAATCCATCAAAGTTGATTTTAAAAAGCATTTGATTGCACTGAATGGAATTTTATCCTCTAGGTTAAATGATAGGATTTCCTAACAGCTTCACTAAATGGATTGAGGCCTGTATTACTTCTTCATGCCCTAATCTCTTTATCCTTTACATGGAAGCTCCTACCTCACTTTTGAGATATGACATTGGTAGAGGAAGTTAGTTTAAGTACAACAGTAAATGTAAGAAAGCATCTTTTTCTAGCTTGTTATTACAGATGATTTATTCTTATTCCCTAAAGTTCATTATGGTTCAATCGAAATCTTAATGTCTACCTTAAATTATTTGAAGGTATTTTTTGGGTCGATAGTCAACTTTAGCAAAATTCATATGAATAGGAAACAAGCCCCCCTATTATCTAGGATTACCAATTACTACTAAAAGGATCTTATTCAATGAGTGGTGCCCTCCCATCAAAAAGATCAAGAGGAGGTTAAACTACAAGACCAACAGAACTCTTTTGGAGGAAGGTTATAGCTAATTAAATAAAATTTCAATTCAATACATATATGCTGGTCCTCTAAAATGTTCTTGTCTAGATGGGTCATCAAATAAGTGGAGAAGTTAATGAGGAATTTCTTATGGGGAGGTTGTATTCTAGATGGAGGCCATGATAAAGTAAAATAGTGTGATGTATATAATCCTAAAGCTAAAGAAGGGCTTGGGATTATTCTTATCAAGATCTCGAATAAAGTCCTTATATTAAAGAAGCTTCGATTAATCTTGTATGATAAGTAAACTCTATAGACTAAATGGCTCAACAACTACATACTCAAGGCCAAGAGCATATGGTCCATTTCTCCTAAATCTTCCCACTTTTGGTTTTTTGCACAACTATCAAAGTTGAGAGACACTATAGATACTAGAATCACCTATATAATTGGGAATGGCAAAAGGCTTATTTATGGTATGATAATTGGTTAGGGTATGGTTCTTTAGTTAGAAATCAACTAGCTATTTAGTCTTAGAGTTACTATCCCACCAAAACTAAAGTTAGCTCTATCATAAGGGATAATCAATGGGTTAAGTTTCCAAGAGAGTTACAATACCTCACCCTAAGATATTAAACAAATTCAATGACTTAGGATATATATTCCTAGAATATCCATCCCATGGCTAAGTTTAATAATAAAATTTATAAAGAGTGGTTGATGTAAAGAGGTGAAAATGTGGACTGACATCACATTGTATGACACAAAGCTCTATTACCTAGTACTTCATTCATACCATCGATAACATCCCTAAATAGGATGAGTATATTAGGAAGTTTATCCTAATACTAATGTAAGTTATGTGCTATGTAATTCTAGACTGGGAATTAAGGATCACATCTTTTTTAAATATGGGTTCTCTAGGAACATATGGTGTTAGGTCAAAATTACGTGTCTATGGAACTTAAACTGTTAGCTATATATGGGTATTATGCAATGGTTTGTTGAACAAAGATCAAATTTTAAGGCTAACAAAGTAATATATCTTATCTTCTTTACTAACTGTGTCAAGGAGATCTGAATGGAAAGGAAAAACTAAAGATTCCAAGGAAAAAGTAGAAGTAAATAGTAAGTGTTAGGCTATTTGTGAATTGACGTAGCATGTTGTAACACTACTTAAAATAATTAAACCTACAACTATAGCAGTGGTGAGTTTAGGTCGATCCCACAGAGAGTGTGTGTAAAGCTTTTGAAATGAAAATAATCGGTGTATAGTTGTTTTTTGTTGGAGGGGTTGGTTTGGTTTAATAACAAATAAAGTAAAACTAAACTAATGAAAACATTTGAAAATGATGAATTCACTAGGGATCCAGTTCTTTGATTCAATCTCAACCTACTCTCAGTTAAACATATTTTATTGAATTGTTATCTTTATACCTCTCTTTGAACTATCAGTCGTAGACTAATAACAAGCTCTGTTAATCCCATTTTTCCTTATGTCATAATTACTTAAGAAGAGCTCACTAATTAACCCTAGCTATCGGATAACCTAGGAGATGCTCTCTAAATTTAATCAAACAGTCACCTTACGAATGAGAAAAACAGACTAATTTAAGCAATAATCTCACCAGCTTGGATTATTTAACTTAGGTTACGTTATCGCTAATTATATAATACCATTAGTTGTTACAAATAAATTCAAACACGACTATTACATATTGTATTTAAAGTTCTAGCAATGGTTGTCATGAGAAACAATCCAATAGAGCATCAAAGTCATTCTTACACAACACCCAATCCATATATGCAAGATAATGTAAACAATCCGAAAAGGGAGTAGGAATAACAAACATAATAAAAATATGCTTAACTGGGTTCTTCGGTGTCGATGTCACCTCCGAGATGGCATCAGGAAGCTAGCCTTCTATGGGTCTCCAAAAAAATGAAGCTTTTCTCCTTTTCTTCTTCAAAACTGAGAGCTCACACTCTTTAAACGAAAACCCCAAACGAAACATAAGTTTCTGCTGTCAAAACGATGCTTTTATACAAAAAATTAGGTTTTTAGGACAGCTGGGCAAATGTCACGAACATGTATGGTGGACTTACGGCTGTGAATGGCCTCTTTGAAGGCTCATGGTCGTGGGCCTCATTTGCATGGCATAAGTCCACCATACACGCCCCTAAATGGCAAGTTAAGTAATAAGCCGAGCAATTTTCTGAAAAAATAGCCCAAAAATTGGTCGGTTCTTAGAAAAAATCGATAATGTATCTAGAATCTATCAAAATGTGGGGTCCACCATCAAGTTTTGCTCACCAACCCACATAAAATGCTTTGAACTTGCATTAATTGCTTCATAATGCACAGAGTGCATTAATTGAAGTTGTTCTTTTTTTTTTAGAGTTGCAAATTGAAGTTGTATTCTATGCCAAGTTTTCACCTTTCAATCATTTGTTTTTCTTTTCAATTTTCTTATACAATTTATTTAATAAATTATTTTTATTATAGATTTGTTTAATAAATTGAATTATTAATTGATATATATATATATAAGTACTTTTACTTAAGATAATTTAAGAATGTGTTAAAATATAATATTTAAACTATAAAGAATTATGTGTAAAGGATATTAGAAAATGTTAAAATAAGGTTAAAGTCTTTTTTATTGACTTTCTTTAAACATATTTTAACTTTTATTAGTCTTTAAATAAATGATAATATAAGAATATTATTATTATTATTATTATTTTAAATTTTATATTAGATTCAACATTAGTTTAAATTATTAGATTTATTATTATTTTATTATATATCAATAGACATTATCAATGCATTTCTTATTTCAATAAAGTATTTTATTTTATATTATATTATACTTTTTCTTATAATTTTTACTTCTTATTTATTATAAATCGATTTTATAACGGTTTAATACTGGTTAAATTTTTAAACTTTAAACCTTTTACTTGACCGGTTCAATGTCCGGTCTAGTTTTTAAACATCGATTATTTTAACTAAACAGCTGCCACTAGAATACATGTTTGTAAATATTTAATCATAATATATATTAATTATGGTTGGATTTCATTATTATCAATCAATAATTATGGTGAAACTAATTTCGCATATATGTTTATGGTGGAACGAGTTTTCCAGTCATATATATCCTCATAATACTATCCATTCCACTTTCGTAGGTGGTTCAAAGACTATGAGACTGGTTCTTACACTTCAACAATAATTTGTAAAAACAGGTACAAAAATCAGCTTCCTTCTCGTATATTTTCCAATAAAAGGTCAATCAGTTCTATGGTTTTCCTCACTCTTCGCATGATGAATGAGCGTGGTTTCCGCTTTCCTCAAGCTAGCTAGTCCAACAGCTATATAAGGCCATTGAAACGTCCATGAATAACCCATTAACCGACCTTTGATTGTTGTATTGCAGCGTGTTCACTGAGAACATCTGCAGATCATCAAATTAAACTTCAATAAACGTCTTGCAAAGAAAGTAATACAAAAAAAAAAGAAAGAAAAGAAAGTAGAAACATGGCCAGCAAGCTTGTTGTTCTAGCTCTCGTCTTCTTCGCCGTTCTTGGCTTTGCCTGCGCCGCCGCTCCAGCCACAACCACTCCGACCACCGCCACTCCGGCAACCCATGCGACAGCTGCTGCCCCTTCAAACGGTGTTGCCATTGGTAATGACGGTGGTGATGATGCTTCCTCGCCTTCGGCTGACGACGTGGTTGCTGGACCACTTAGCAGCACCATCATCGGAGGGCCTTCTGCTGAATCACCCAAGGCCGCAGCCACCGCAGTCGAGGTCTCTGCCATCGTTGGAGTTGCTGCTGTTGTTGGCTATTTCTTGTAAGCTAGTAATCTGAAAAACGCACACATTTTTCCGTAATTTCTGTTTCTGTTTGTATTTTTCAATGTCAAGCAAAGCTATATATGCTGTAAGTGCTGATGGTGTACTGCTGTCTGGAGTTCAATGCAACAGAAACTTGGGAGTCGACTTTCAATAAAGAAAAGAGAATCTTTAGTTACACTTTGTTGTTTTTATTTCTTCTTTATGACCTGCCTTCAAGGAGAACCTCCAAGAATTTGTTCTTGATCATAACCTGTGTAGCAATTGTAAACTGAAACATGGCTTTGGCCTTGTACTAATCAAACTTTCTGCAACTGCTGGTCCATGTTACTGAAATATATAATCAAAACATGTTTTGGACTTTGAAGAGAGAAGTAGGGAGATGGTTTATCCGTTATGGTTCCATGGTACTCATTTCGCCAACAATAGATAGTCTTAACACCTTAACCAGAACACTCCAAATGAAGGTCACACCACATCTCTAAATTCCAAAAACATAAGGCTTCTTGAAAAAAAAAACCACCACTATGCAAAAAAAAAATCATTTAAAGATAGTGTAGAAAAATACCATAAGTTGACTCCTGACATATTAGTGACACCCTAATTTTAGAATGTAAATATCCAATTAGAAGTTAACAGAAGTAGTACTATAGCTCATTACATACCATACCACACATATGTAGAAAAATACCATCACTCATTTGAAATAAGTAATAGCTTCAATTTTATATGGGAATGCTATGACTAAGTACAAATAATTTCATAGCTGAATAGAAATCATACCATGACTTCATACATGTAATACCTACCTAATATTCATAAAATACAATAAGTTATTGAAAATGAGTACAAGTATACTTTAAAACAGAAATATCATGAAAGAGTAAAACAATACTCTATCTCAATACAAAGTATACTAATAATCTATTTATCTAATATCATGCCTCTATAGAAAAATATACCATTATTTGTTAGCGATAAGTAACATCTATACATTTATATGGGAATATATTGGCTGACCCAAAAGAATACCATAACTAAATTCTAGCAATAATAGGACTTAATACATTCAATACCATGACTACATGTAAAAATTACAATGACACGTTTAAAATTGGAGACAATTTCAATGAAAAATGGGAATATCATGTGAAAATTTATTATGCCTATATACAAACTATACTAGGACACAATATATTTAATATTACTACTATATACAAAATTTACCATGATGTATTAAAGTTAGTAACAACTTTAGTGAGAAACATGAATACCATCTCTAAGTACAAACCGTACATTGGCCTAGTATAGACTATACCAATAACCTACTTATCCTATACCATGCACATGTTCTAAAACTGGCATCATTCATTACATATAAGTAACTTCTACACATTTAAAAGTGAATATAATGAATGAGTGGAAGGTATTCCTTAACACAAAATTTATTAATACTCGGTCCATTTAAAATAAATAACAACTTTAATGAATAAAAAATAAGATTAGTATCTCCCAGTACAAATCATACCTTAATCTATTAGAAACTATACTAATATTGTATATATCTAATGTCATGTCTATGTATAAAAAATACCAACATATGTTTCAAATAAGTAACATTTGCACTTTAAGATGGGAATAAAATGAGTGAGTAGAAAGAATACACAAGCTATACATAGATGGAATACAATCCATACCACATTTATGTACCAAAGTTTATAAGATGCATTAGGACTAAGTAGCAATAGTAAAAAGTAGTCATGACTGAGTAAAAATAACAAAAAGCATCAATGCCAAGGAAATGAATTGGTACTTACTCGTGCACTAAAGAGTGTTTATTAAATATATTTTTTAACAACATTAACTACACCCTCATGTGTCAGTATGAAGGACACCAATTGGTACATGCCTATGCACTAATCTATGTCCATGTTTTTCCTAACATAGTTAGCCATATGACTATGTGCTTAATAGTTTTTTACTTTTAATTTTTAGATAGAATATGCGAAGTACACAATTAATACATAAATGTGCATTATATTGTATTCATTTAAGATTTTGTTCAACACAATTTATTACGCAATCATGTGGTGAACCATATCCTTATTAAAAATCGTAAATTGGCCTAAACATTTTTGTTTATAACACTTGCTCCTTTAGTTATTTTATGTATTTATTTCATATTTTTCTTTTCCAGTTGCTTATTTGTTTTATTTACTTATTTATTTTCTTCTTACATGTTTATTTATGTACTTACTTTTATTTTTATTTTTACTTTTCATTTATGCAATTATTTTTTTGTTTATTTGACTACTGTTTTCCTCTAACCATTTTCATAAACCTTTTTTTATGAATCTACTAAAAATAACCTTTCTACTAGTTAGGAGTAAGGCTACAAACTTCCGAACCTCTTAGACCCTGCACTTAATGGGACATTGTTATTATTATTGTTGTTATATATTTTACACTAAAACCTTCTAAATATCTTCTTCTCATGTCTCATAATAGCATTACCACTTGATGCGGAACCCCAAGACCCTTAATCGACCCTTAGAACTCGTTACCAATCAAATCAGAATTTGTTTCTCAACAAAGCAATCAGGTTAAGATTTGTTCTTACACCCAAGAACACTTATGATAAGAACCCAAGTTAATTTTTAGAAATCCCCTTGAACCCCAATCAGTTAAGCACTCAAGAACACAAGAAATAGGAATT
>JAOTBA010000001.1:5744803-5765874 GCA_025629845.1 Erythroxylum squamatum | reverse complement strand
GAAGGATGAAGGATGGATCTTGACAAACCTGGATAAATTGCTAGACATGCATAATGCCAAGAGACAACGCTGAGTCTGTTTAAACCTGGATAAATGGCTAGACATGCATAATGCCAAGAGACAACGCTGAGTCTCTTTATCTAATAATGTCAGCAATGTCTTTTGTATTGGTGTCACTATCAGAGGTAATAATAACTTGTGATAGACTTGTCATATTATCTTATCAACTATAAATAAATAATTTAAAATGAAGTAATTAAAAATATCTTAAATTGAGTTACAAAATGAAGTGTTAAGGCACTCCACTTTTTAAACGATTACTTAAGTTTGTTATAGATTTTACATTTTTTAAATAAAAGATTTAAAAATTTAAAACTAGACCAATTTATTTCATAAGCTTTTGAAATGAATATTTTAATTAAATTTTATTAAGAAAGAGAATAATACAAAGTTAATAAAAAGTCTCTTAAATTATTTAAACATATAAAATATCCAAGCTACCCCAGGGCTAGGAATTAATGGTTATTTGCGATTAAGTGGACCACTTCTTCTTCTTCTTCTTTAAGTATATATATAGTCAGAGCGAACAGGATGGACAACCAAGAAATTCATCCCGTTCATCCGTTTCATCAACGGCCTCTATTCTTCCCTTGCGGATGCCTGTCACGCCTCTCAATTAAATGGTCACACACTCGAACGACTACGTTTTAAAGATGGCTTCTCTTCCTTCTACCATCCACCAAGCACGATATGAAATTTTTAAAACAAAATTATTACATGATTGCTATAAAATAAAAGTTGGAAATTTTAATGCTGAAAACATAATTATAATACGATCGCTCGGAAGTCAAAAATTAAAGCTTGAAAATTTTTATATGCATGCTTCTCACTTAAGATTGTTGTAAATAAGGAAAGTAAAAAAAAAAAAAAATTCTTAAGTAAAAAAATAAAAGCTTTTAATTTTGAAAACAAAATTATTATAAAAATTTAACATTGCTCTATAGTCACATTGCTCGATAGTCACAGAGTTAAGCTTAACATTGCTCTATAGTCACAGAGTTAGAATAATTCGATTTTTTTAAAACCCTCTATTATTACATATAGAGTGATTTAAAAAATTAATTATATTTTAACTTAGAGTACATACCGAACATCGACTAGATATTCCGAATTTTAAAATTTTTCACATTTATTCATATATTGACTAGACGAACGGGATGGACGACCACGAAATTCATCCCATTCGTCCATTTTATCAACGGCCTCTATTCTTTCGTAGATGTATTCTTTTGGATGCTTGTCACTTAAATGGTCACACACTCCTGCGACCACGTTTTAAAGATGGCTTCTCTTCCTCCAGTCCACTAAGCACGAACTTCGTATATACTCACGGACATGAAGTCTTAGGTGTCACCTTCGGATATATTTTAAATCATCTTTTGTTTAGTTAAGTGATATGTATTATAATAAGTAATACGTATTGGTAAAAAATAAAAGTTGGAATTTTTAAAAACAAAATAATAAGATGATTGCTGTAAATAAGGAAAGTATAAAATAAAAGTTGGAAATTTTAATACTAAAAACAAAATTATAATATGATCGCCGTAGATAAAGAAGTAAAAAATAAAAGTTAGAAAATTTTTATATAAATTGTTCTCAATTAAGATTGTTATAAATAAGGAAAGTAAAAAAAAGTTGATCAATTTTAATATAATTGCTTCTCAGTTAAGATCGAAGGGTGTTGCATCAGCCTCCAACCTTCGAAGTCGCGATCGTGCTTGAATTGGGCATCAAATTGTGAAGTCGCGATCGCAAGTCTTCAGCCTTTAAAAGAAAGTCGCGATCGTGCTTTCCTATCCTCTCTTGCAAAAACGCTTCCGAACCTCTATACTTTTTCTTCTTCTTCTCTTATTAAATTCTTACTTTTCTTTTAAACCAACCTCTATATCTTCCAATCCTGAACTTCAAAATTTTGAAACTTTATATCGTTAAAAAGCTAAAGCAAAGATCTACAAGTTTTATGAAAATAATTTACCACTGTCATCTCACATCATGAAAATGTTCGGTTTCTCTTGATCATTTAATGACAAATAAATCGTCAAATTTATCTCATATACCAACAATTCGTTAAGATTTACATGTGTGTATAGTAACATTATTATATATATTAAATATAATTAATTGATTATATTATAATAACTATTAATCGTATCAAAAGGAATTCTGTTTCAACGAGATAACAAAAAATTCACTCATATGAACTATATAATAACTGATAATAATTACAATGTAATTAATACAGTTACGTATCTACCAAATATTAATATTGACCACTTATTTAAGTATAAGTTTTTTATATTTTATCGAAATTAATAATAGTTAGGTATATTAAAATAATTCAAATTAATATAGACTATTTATTATTATTCATTATTTCAGACCAAATATGCTTAATACTAAAAACAAAATTATTATTTGATTTCTGTAGATAAGGGGAGTCAAAAATCAAAGCTTGAAAATTTTATATAATTGCTTCTCGTTCTGTATAGTCGTGGTATTAAAATAATTCGAATTTTTATAAACTATTTTTTATTATATATATAATAATGTAAAAAAAATATGACATTTAGAATAAATGCTTTTCACTTAAGATTGTTGTATAATCACGGTGTTAAAATAATTCGAATATGATTTTTATTATATATATAATCATATAAAAAAATTACATTTAATATAAATGTTTCTTAGTTAAGATTGTTGTATAATCATGTTGTATAATCATGCTGTTAAAATAATTATATAATAATATTAAAACATTAAAATTTGATGTTAATGTTTCTTAGTAAAGACTGCTGTATAATCACGGTGGTAAAATAATTTGAATTTTTATAAAATATTTTTAATTATATATATAGTATTTTTTAATAAAAATATATATTCGAGTCATGAACGTGACTTTAATAAGTCACATCCGTGATTTTTTATATAGTGGACTCACGGGTGTGACTTAAATAAATCACACCTGTGACTCAAGCGTATCAAATATCGCAAAACATTTATAATTAAATCCAAAACAGCCAGAGTTCCATAAATAATCCAAGAAAAACTTAGTCAGAGTATTTAACCGCTCATAATCTTAGTTTATGTAACAAAATACATCACTTTTTCCACTCCTTACAGAGAATTAGAGTATCATAGACTCGCAAATATATCAATTCTTCTCCGCAGATATTACACGCAGAAATAGGCTAAAAGAACTTTGCCGAGGGTTATAATAGAACATGGCCTTAAAGTTTGTGAAAGAAATTTCGCAGCTCATAGAAGACTCATTAGAGTACACACGCATAGGAACTCGCTTAAAGTGTGTTAGGGAAAAAGAAACATTTATGTCAAGAATCACCACAGACTAACTGGATTTGGAATTTAAAATAAAGGCTTTTCACAAAAAATCAGTCACAGTCCTCCAAAAGAGTAGCCTAATTCAATCTTGAAGTATATCACTCAATCCTATTTCTACTATGATACAGTTTAAAGGCAACCTAATATACAACATAGTATAGTACAAACAAACACCATAATTACTGAAACCAAATAAGACACCGCAAAATAAATACCGATGCATAATAACAGAAGATTTAGAAACATCAAAGAAGGAAATACATGAAACAAAAATAACAAATGAGGAATTTTTTTAGATTTATGAAAAGGGTGGAAGCGATGGAGGTGGAGATGAGACGTGAAGTCCTTGCATCTCCCAAGCCTTATGAATTTTCTTCTCCAGCTTTCGCTGTTGACGAGTTATCAATTGCATTTGTTGATTCATCTGATCAAGTTGCTTTTTTGTGTTGTTGTAAGTGGCAGCCAACAATGTGTATACTCTTTCCCAATCCCTTGGTGCACCTTCTTCCTCACTTGATTCGTACAAGGCCATGGAAGGTGCAGAACTAGAAGCCTCGCCTGAGAACCTGAACTTAACTACAGCACGTGTCCAATGATCTTTAAGCTGCATCTTATCATGTAACAATATTTTCGCGCATCTTAAATATGGTGCATCAAAAAACTCACCCTCGATAGACAGACGTTAGTTCACTAAGATCAATCTGAAAATGCTGGGCCAAAACAGTAGCTAAATAGCCCACAATAGCTAAATAGCCCATTCCTAGGGATGCTCCTTTTTTTGTCACACATTTAATCAGAGATTGCGAAAAAAGAGAGAACATGTTAGGTTTGACCCTTTCATCTATGCAAAATAACAGTAACAATTTCTTAGCTGAACATTTGTTGCTTTGACTTTTTACGAAGACAGACAGCATAACACATGAATTATGCAGCAGTAACCGATCAGCAAAAAGATTGTAAGAATTCAATGCATTGTGAGCATCAAACTCAGGCAAGTCAGTTAAAACTTCCAATAAGTTGTAGCTGAGAAGTTCTGATGACAACTTTCTACCTATGGCCTAGAAAACTGGAAAAGCTCCAGTAACAACTTCTCATCCAAACTATAAAGCTGACCTCGTAGTCTGAACCAAAATTTCTAATGTTTGTTCGATTCAAACTTTACTGAAGTGAAGAACTATAATATAAGTTCAGCAAAAATGGGATAATTTATCTGCACAAATTGTCCCCAACCGCCTCTATTAGATAATGTCATCACTTTATATTTTAAATTTATTTGTTCTAAGATGTTGAAATCGAAATATCGTGGGGCGAGAATCGATTTTTTATAAAAGCCCAATACCTCGACCCTTCTTCCGTTTAATAAATAGGAAAAGGAGCATTGTAATCAGCTGCAATGTCTACACCCATTTCAGCTCTCAGCTCAGCTTCAATTTCTTCGACAGTTTTCTTCGATCTTGGAGGCATAATGGCGTAAAAACCTGCAAAAATTACCCAAAGAGATAAGACCAATTTTAAAACCCTAAAAAATAAGAATCTGCGAAAATGAAACGAAAAGAGGAAAAACAAAAACAATGACAACTCGAATGTTCGCAAATGTCAGGCTTTTAACAAAAAATTTTAGCTAACTTACAAGATTTTTTGGAAACTTTTAACAAAATCGGCCAAATCTGTGAAAGGAGAGTTGAGCGTGAGGAGAGTAAGAAAAGACGCGCGCAAAGAAAAAAGAAGACCAGTTTTACTTTACACTTCATATGGGCTGCTGTGACAGTCTCATAAATACAAGATATAAGAATACAACAAAAAGAAAAGAAGAAGAATCAAAACCAACCCTAACAAAGATTTGCGTAAATAACAAAACATGTTCGTTCAAGGAAGAAAAAGTGAATCGACAGGAAACCATTTAGAAGAGAACAATGTCCACGACCATTTAGGGACAAGTGAGTGTGATATGAATAATTGACGAATGTAACCATTTAGAAGCTAGGCTTAAATTTGGCAATAACTGTTATAGAGTTTTATGCTTCGATTGGTGTTTAAACATTTTATAACTTACAATGCACAAATTTGTAAGGTAATCCTTAAAATAATATAGATAAGATAATCTGTGAATAAATGTTTGAAATTTTCATAACCTAAAAATGTTTAAATATATAGATGGTAATATGTTATTAATAGTAGAAGAATTATTATTTCAAAAGTCATAAACTTTATAATTTTTATTTATCTCAATTAAATCTTATCAAACTTATGTAAAAGTTTATTTTAGCATTATCTCACTTCTTCACCTAAGTTCATTTTAAACATCAAATTTTAAATATGACAATTTAATTATATTGATCTAGACTATTACATGCTATAAATATATTATTGCAATCTAATCTATACAAGATTAACCATCCCATTATTATCTAATTTAAATCTACATGTTTTATTCTTCAAATATCTTTTTTATATTTGTAATAAGTTTCCTAATTTTAAACTCATTCTTGTTAATGTCTTTTTAACATAAGTCATATGATAATTCGAATTGAAATTTATTTGAATAATTTATCTCTCTTTCATTTCTCAAAAACCATAGTAAATTACTCTTATTTTTTTTTTCATTTTTATATAGGTTATTAAATTTTGCTTTTTGGTTTTTTTCTTTACTAGTTATAGATAAGGTTGCATACTATTGGATTAGATCTCCCCATATCTTGCGTGTCAATCGGATTTCTACTGGGTTGTTATTATTGTTGTTGTTGTTTTTCCTTTATTCCGGGTATATAATTACATTGATATATTTTTGTGATATACAATTGAGTCATTGTCGTTCTATTGTACTTGTCTCCTTCTTCTAGTTCCATATAAGTGTTTTTTTTTCTAGTCCAATTATGTTATAATTATCTTATATAATGTTGCCTAAAAAAACATTTATCTGAAAGTAACAAAGGAGAAAACAGATAACAAGTAGAACAGTTAATAGAGTCCTAAAAAGGAGCTATCAATAAATTTATTAAAAAAGTAAGCTCCTTTAGTGAAAATCCTGAGGAATTAGATGAAGGTAATTTTAAGCAACATAACAAAAATTTGTGCTTAGTGAATTTATTCCATAACACTTAGTGATTATTGCTATGAAAATGCTTAAGATACTCATTTTAGTCCATATGTGGTTTTAGGCACAATTCGGAAATAATAGAGCTAAAGTAAGTAGAAAGCACAATATTTTGGCCATTTTTTAAAGATTAATATTCACTTGTATTCATGAAGTAAGAAGAAGAAAATTAGGGCAAATAAAAACAAGAAAAAGACAAGAAAAATGAAAACATAAAGAAGAAGAATCAAAGTTGTAAATGGTTGTGCATGATGTTGCCATGCAACTACATGAATTTAATGGTCCATGAATAAAACAATTGAAGAAAGAAACAACATGAAATGGCAACAGGTGGACATATGGAAGCAAGTAAAACGCCAGCAGCATGGACAAAGAAGAACACCAAAACAGTAGTGTATAAGCTAGCTGCTAGGAGGACCGAAACATGAAAGAAACGACAACGTAGCAGATAGAAGCAAGCAAGGAAACGGCAGCAGTGCACGCCAAAAAAAGCAATGCAGCAACTGGTGAGCAGCCAAAAACGACATAGTGGAGGACAGGAGTGTAAGATACTAGCTGGGTCTCTGGTTTGACCGAAGAGGAGAAGAAGGAAGAGAAGCAAGCAGAAAGAGAGAAGAAAGCAGAAGAATAAGAAGAGTAGATAATATTGTATTGTTTGTTATGTCCTTCGTGTAGGACAAGTGTGTCAACATATATTCTCATGTTCGTTATAATCTTATAACTAGGAATAGAAAACAAACAAACAATTACAGAAATAATATGATGCTTGCAATGTTAGTCCTTGGATTCTTTCATGGGTCTCCAGTCTTTGTAGTTGGTTTCATAAGTTCAGTCTCGTAGTTGGGTTCATAGCATTCCATTCCCCTTAGAAAGACCCTTGACCTTAAGGGTTAAAATTCGGGAACTGGCTTCTGATATAACGTGGATCTTCCCACGTGGCTTCCTCCACTTCGCGATCCTTCCACTGCATGAGCCACTTCAAGCCATCTGTGTTTTTGCAAGTTACAAACCACCTCTCGATCACGGCTTAAAGTTGTTCTTCTCTTGGTGTTGTGCCGTCTTCAATGGGTTCGTTGGTCGGTGTTGTTCCAAACCTTAACGTCTTCTTCAACAATGACACATGAACCACTGGGTGAATGAGATTCCCAACTGGTAGATCTAGCTCATATGCCACAGTGCCCACTTTCTTCTTTATCCATTAAGGGTTGTAGTACTTAGCACTCAATTTTTATTTTTTTGTTTACTTACCAAATTCTGACGGTAAGGTTGCAACTTTAAATATACTAGATCTCCTTCTTCAAAGGCTCTCTCGGTTCTCCCTCTACTCGCCTGAGACTTCATATGATCCTTGGCCTTAAGAAGCTATAGCTTCAGTGTTGAAAGCATCCGTTGACGTTATTCTAAATAATGATTGACATTCTCCACTTATGAAGGTAACTCCAAGGCTGCAGCTTGTGGTGGTGGAGGGTACCCGTACAAGGCTTGTAATGGTGTGGTTTGGATGGTGTTATGGAAGTTAGTGTTGTACCACCATTCAGCTAAGTGAAGCCATCTGTGCCACTTTTCAGGATGCTGGTGCATCATGCACCTCAGGTATGTCTCCAAACACTGATTTACCCTTTTAGTTTGACCGTCTGTTTGTGGATGATAGATGAGCTCATTTTGAGCTGTGTGCCCATATTTTTTAATAATTCTTTCCATAATAGGCTAGGGAATATCTTGTCCCTATCTGAAATAATTGACTCAGGAATACCGTGTAGTTTATATACCCCTTGGATGTATAATTTTGCCACATCTGAAGCTGTGAAAGGATGAGATAGAGTTAGGAAATGTGCGTACTTTGTATAAGTATCTACTCCCACCATAATAATATTCTTGCCTTCAGAATTCGGAAGCCCTTCTATGAAATCTATTGAGATCTATTTCCAAGATCCCACAGTTATGGGAATAGGTTGTAATAAAATAGGGTAGGGAACATTTTCATGCTTGCATTTCTAACAAGTATCACATACTTGTATGTAAGCCTTCAACTTACTTTTCATCCTCGGCTAATAGAATAGTTGTTTGAGCTTGTGATAGGTAGCCTTAAACCCTGAGTGACCCCTTATTGAGGATGAGTGGACTTCCTGTAATATTGCTTCCCTGAGATTGCCTGTTGCTCACACATACAAACTTCCCTTGTACCTTAGAACTCCTCCTTTGAAGCTGTAGGGAGAAGTCCCTTGAATGTCTCGTAGGGCCACTAGGACAGCCTGTTGAACCTCAATATCCTCTTCATAACTTACCACTAGTTGTTTTGTCCATTCTGGTTGAGTCGTTGATAAGGCATGTAGTTCTGCTTCCTCTGATTCATACTTGTGGGATAGAGCATCTGTTGCTTTATTTTCTCGCCCTTTCCTATAGTGAATTGTATAATTTAGGCCCATAAGTTTAGTTAGACTCTTCTTCTACATCTGAGTTTGTATCGTTTGCTGCAAAAGATATTTTAAGCTGTAATGATCAATCCTAATAATGAATGATGTAGCTTCTAAATAATGTCGCCATTTGTCTACGACTGAAGTAATTGCCAGTAGCTCTTTCTCATATATAGATAGGTTTTGGTTCCTATGATAAAGGGCTTTGCTGAAGTAGGCAATAGGCCTTTTTCCTTGCATTAGGACTGCTCCAATTCCCTAGTTGCTAGCATTCGTTTCCAAGATGAATGGTTCTTGGAAATTTGGGAGAGCTAATACTGAAGTTGTTGTCATGGCCTCCTTCAATTGTTGGAAGGCTTGTTCAGCTTTTTGCTCCCAACGAAACTGGTCCTTCTTGAGTAGCGCGGTTAAAGGCTTGCAAATCCATCCACAGTTCTTTATGAACTTCCTATAATAACCAGTGAGGCCTAGGAAACCCCTTAGGGATTTAACACTAGTTGGTGTTGGCCAATCCAACATTGTCTGTATCTTTGAGGGATCAGTAGTCACTCCTTCTCCGGATATAATGTGTCCTAAATATTCCACCTCGTCCACACCAAAAGCACATTTATTCTTTTTGGCAAACAATTGTTGTTGTCTCAATGTTTACAATACAATCCGTAAGTGTTCTTTATGAGTTGCTAGGTCAGGACTGTATACTAATATGTCATCAAAGAAAACAAGAACAAATTTGCGTGGAAAAGCCGCAAATACCTGGTTCATCAATGCCTGAAATGTTGCAGGGGCATTTATTAGACCAAAGGGCATCACCTTGAATTCATGGTGTCCTTGATGAGTCCTAAAAATAGTTTTGTGAGTATCTGTTGTTGCCATCCTGATTTGATGGTAGCTAGACTTCAAGTCAATCTTGGAGAAGATCACAGCCCCATGTAGCTCATCCATCAAATCCTTTACTATAGGAATGGGAAATTTATCTTTGATGGTGATATTATTGAGTCTTCTATAGTCTACATAAAACCTCCATGTACCGTCTTTCTTTTTTACTAACAAGGATGGAGAAGCATAGGGACTGTGACTGGGTTGTACTATTAAGGCTTCTAACATTTCATGAACGAGCCTTTCCACTTCTATTTTCTGGTAGTAGGGGTATCTGTATGGTCAGAGGTTGACAGGATTTCAGTGAGGTTTTAGTGGTATTTGATGGTCTAAGGCCCTGTGAGGAGGTATGCCTTTAGGTTCTTCAAAAACATCACTATATTCTTCTAAGAGTACAGTTAGGTGGGGATTGACTTCCTGAAGTTCTTTCTCTTCAATTATGAGAAATACGTGTCCAGTCATGCCTTTGATTCCATTTTTGAAAAATTTCTGGACCCCTTTTCCTTTGAGAAGTTGAAAAGTTTTGTGCCCCTTTTGAGCCTTTAAAACAACTGTATCTTTACCATTATTCACAGTAACTTCTTTGGATTTCAAATCAAAACAGATTGGATTGTGAGCTTCCATCCAATCCAATCCCAAAACTAAGTCGCAGCCTCCCAAACTAAGTATCTTTAGGTCTGCACAAAATTTATGTCCTTGCATTTCCCAACAGAATTTCTTAACCTTGTGGGTGGACGTCACCTTGGCCCCATTAGCAACAGTGACAGTTAGCGGTATGATTTCTTCAGTAGGCAGATTAAGCACTCTAACTAGAGTCTCATATATGAAAGAATTAATACTGCCCATGTCAATTAAAACACTAATCTCTTGGTTTCCTACCATTCCTTTAATTAAGTGAGGATTTCCCACTTAGTGCATTCATCTGAATTACTGCGTCCTCATTTCCATCGTTAGTTTCTTCCATAGTAACCTTTACCCTTCCTTCCGCAGTTTCCTCTTGAGATTCTTCATCTTCGATATTGTCAATGAGCATATGTAAAAGTTGTTTAAGTTTGCATTGGTGCCTAGGGAAATACCTATCCCCACAATTATAACACTTGCTTGGTTCTCGATTATATGTAGGTTTGGTAGTGGTTGATTTGCTGAGATTAGCTGATGTGGTTTTGTTATTTGTGGAGGAATTAAGATAGTGAGGTTTGTTGGATATGATAGAGGTGGTTGCTTTGTTTGTATTGTAGGGTTTAGAGGCTGGAGGTGTAGGGTTTTTATGAATGGCTTCATTCAACCTTGCATGTTCATAAGCTTCTTGAAGTGTGGAGGGTTTAAACCTCTTGACTGCCCAGCCCAAATCCTCTTGCAGGCCGCCAATAAACACTTTCACCAGGTAATCTTGTGTTAGGCCGGAATTCATTTTTCTAACAACAGACTTGAGTTCTTCAAACTTCTCCTGATAAGCTTCCACAGTATCGGTTTGCTTGAGTCTGTGGAACTCCTCCACTACATTAGCTTCAGTATGGCTAGTAAATCTGCTGCACAATTCCTCAACAAACTCCTCCTAGATCAGATTTGTTTTATCTTCTTTCCAATCCTGATACCAGATATCAGGCTTCTCCTCCAGAAACATGGTCGCAGATTAAACCTTGTTTTCGTCAGGTATATTATAGATCTGAAATATTTTCTGGCATTTTCTATTCCATAACCTGGGTTGCTTACCATCAAAATGACTAAAGTCCATTTTGGGCCATAACATATTGGTGGTTTGGAGTAGTGGAAGGATATTTGTGGTCGGAGGGGTATATGTTGAGTTTGTGGTGATATTTGTGGTTTGTTTGCTGTTTGGTATCTGTAGGGGTGGTGAGCTGAGGATTCCAGCATATGTCTTGGATGAGGGTAAGGCAACTGGAGCTATAGGGGTCAGATGTTGATTGGTTTTGATGGCTTCTAATAGGGTCAGTATGGATTTCTAGTTTTCTTCAATTCTTTTGTTGGTTTCAAGCTGAGCTTTGGCCATATCAGCCTGCATTATTTTCATTTGTGTTTCTAATGCCTTAACTTGTTCATCCAGGGTTTTCAGTCTGGTACCTTCGTGAGCCATGATCAAGGTTGTCAGCTAGAATCTCTGATACTAATTGTAAGATACCAGCTGGGTCTCTGGTTTGACAGAAGAGGAGAAGAAGGAAGAGAAGCAAGCAGAAAGAGAGAAGAAAGCAGAAGAATAAGAAGAGTAGAGAATATTGTATTGTTTGTTATACCCTTTGTGTAGGACAAGTGTGTCAACATATATTCTCATGTTCGTTGTAACCGTATAACTAGGAATAGAAAACAAACAAACAATTGCAGAAATAAAATGATGCTTGCAACATCAGTCCTTAGATTCTTTCATGGGCCTCCAGTCTTTGTAGTTGGTTTCATAAGTCCAGTCTCCTAGTTAGGTTCATAACAAGGAGAAACAACGTAGTAACACAGCAGGTGGACAACTAGCCAAGTAAAATGGCGCACCATAATGGAAAGCAAGAGTAGTAAAACGCACAACCTAAAGGAAAAAAACACAAGAGTGGGAAAAAATGGTTTTATGCGTGGGCTTTAATAAAGACTGGAGGCCCATGAAAGAGGGACATTCGACTGAAGTAATTTTAGGAAATAGAATAGGTGTTTTAGGGCTGAATTGAGTGGGAACTTTGGGAGCTTGGGAGAGCATGAAGATGGTGGCAAGCTCTCCACCATGAGAAGACCCATAGAGGGGTAGCTTTCCAACACCAGTTCAACTTGGATATCGACGTCGATGACCTGGTTAAGCATCAATTTTTTGTTTTTGTTGTTTCTTTCTCTCTTATTGAATTGATTGTGTTATCCTACATTAATTGATTTGGGCTTTGTGTATGGATAATCATATTCTTGTTATCGTTCAATTATTTGTGTATGAACCCATTGGGTATTGTGAAAAGATGATTTAAATGTGTTCATTGGATCGTTATGTTACAAACTCGTTGCTAGAATTTCAATATAATCCGTAATTGTTATATTTGAAATTCATTTGTAGCAACTAATAGTTCGTAACTATTAAAGGTAACATAATCTAGGTTAAATGACGCATCGAATATGTTTATTGCCTTGATTAATTGGTTTTCCTAATTCGCAATGTTACTACCCAATTGAATCTAGAGATCGTATCCTAGGTTATCTGATAGTTAGGTTTAATTAACGATTGTATCTTAATTAAACAATACCTAAGGGAAAACTCGGGTTAATAGATTAACCTATAATTAATAGTTCAAGGAGAGGTAACAAAAACAACAATTCAATGAATGTGTTTGATTAGGGTTTAGGTCGAGATAGAACCAATGAACTGGATTTCCAACGAATTCACCAATTTCATTCTTTTTTATATGTTTTCTTTAAATTACTTCTGTTAACTAATTTAGCATTATTTTATTTTCTTATTTTAAAACAAAAACTTCGAAAACCCAAATAATGATTAATTTCATTTCAATAACTTTACACACTCTCTCTATGGGATTAACCTAGACTCACCACTTCTATAATAGTAGTCTAGTTTATTTGACTAGCGTTACGACGCGCTGTCAAAAATTTAAGTGATGAGATTCATATTCATAAGGATATTAGTGATTTGAGAGAGCACAATCATATACCAAATGCACCCAATTTAAAAATTTTAAAGGCAAATGAACAATTAATCTCTCTATTGAATATTTATGATCTTAGAAAATAAGATAATCTTGATAATATGTAAGGGGCATTTTAGTTGAAAAAGGGCTTGTAAGAAAATTGAATCTTGTGTTTTCTTTAGAAAATACTTCTCGACACTTTTCATATTCTTATTATTCTAGAAAATTGAGTAATGGAGAGATTAACGAAAGAAAATGGTTGGTTACTCTAAATATATAGATAAAGTATATTATTTTTGTTGTAAGTTGTTTAAATCTAATAAAAAAGCAAAGCGCATTAACATATAACGTATTTAGAGATTGGAAGCATCTTAGTGAGAGACTCAAAGAATATGAGAATAGTGTTAAGCATATGATTAATATGATGACTTAAAAGGAGCTAAGAGTAAGATTGGGCAAAAATCAAACAATTGTTAAAGATTTGCAATAAGAAATTGTAAAGGACAAGTTTTAATAAGAACTTTTTTTTGTGAAATGTCTTGCTAGATAAAGTTTGGCTTTTTGAGGATCTAATGAGAAACTTTACTAAGATAGTAATGGTAATTTTTATGGATTGATTGAGATGATTGCTAAATTTGATATAATAATGCAAGATGATGTTAAACAGATTCAAATCATGAAAATTTTCATCATTTAACTTGGTCACAAAATTCAAAATGAGTTAATTTTTCTTATAGCCCATAGTATTAGAAGTTCTACCATAAGGATCATTAAAGAGGCAAAATTCTTTTCTATTATTCTTGATTGTATCCTAAATTTGAGCCATCAAGAAAAAGTTAGTATGTTAGTGTGATGTGTGAATATGTCAAGTAAGAAAATAAAAATAAAGGAATACTTTTTAAAGTTCTTAAAGGTAGATGGTACGTCTATACTAGGACTTTTCAATGAATTATTGAATATGTTTAAATCTCTTGGTTTTAGTGTCTATAATGTAAGGGGTTAAGATTATGACAATGATTCTAATGTGAAGGAAAAACACTAAAGAGTTCAAAAATGATTACTTGAAATAAATTAGAGAGCATTATATATGTCATGTTCTTATCATAATCTTAATCTTACTCTTAATGAAATGACACATTCTTATGTTAAAACTTATTCACTTTTTAGAGTTGTGCAACGTATTTATGCATTATTTTCAAGTTCTTCTAAAAAATGAAAGGTTTTACTTAATAATGGTTTAGACTTAACCATGAAATCATTGTCTAACACTCATTGGGAGAGTCAAATAAAAAGTGTTAAAACTACTAGATTTCAAGCTCCTTAAATAAGATTAGCTTTGATGGAATTATTTAGATCTTGTGATGATGCCAAATGAAAGAGTGAAGAAGAAAGTTTGGTTAGCGTACTTCAGAGTTTTGAGTTTTTGCTTAGTATGGTTATTTAGTATGATATTTTATTCGATATTAACATGGTGAGTAAAAAGTTGCAAACTAAATATATGTGCATCTTTGCTACTATATAGCAATTAGAAGGTGTGATGGTATTTTTTGAGAAATATAGAAATGAAAGGTATGCCTTTAGTATGAATATTGCCAAAAGCCTTGCATTTGAGATGAATGTAGAACCTACATTTCTAGCTAGACATTGTATTATTAGAAAAGGCTAATTTGATGAAAATGATCACGATGGAGAAAGACATTCAATTCATGAGTCCTTTAGAGTTAGTTACTTTCTAGTTGTTGTGGATATGACAATTGCTTCATTGAAGAATATATTTGAACAATTAATAACATTTGAAAGTATTTTTTGATTCTTATATAATTCAAATAAGTTGAAGTTGTTGGATGATAATAAACTAAGAGAATGTTGCACTAATTTTACAACTAATTTTTCTCATGATAATGTGTTTAATTTGGATTTAGATGATCTTTTTATGAATTAAAAGTGTTGAAAATAACTTTGTCAAATGAATTAATGTCATTAGCTGAAATTCTTGAATTTATTAAAACTACATATTATTATCCAAATGTTTCAATTGCTTATCAAATCCTATTGACTATTCCTATTACCATAGCATCAACTGAGGGATTTTTTTCTTAAAATTATTAAAAACCTACTTGAGGTCATCAATGTCACGAGAAAAATTGAAGGGTTTGACTATTTTATGTATCAAGAAGGATATGTTGGACAATATTGATCTTGATACTATTATTATTGATTTTGCATCTAGAAATGTGTGGAGAAATTATTTTTTTATGATTATCTATGTGCTTATTAGTGTAGTTCTCTTGATGTTTTGCAATATGATATTGTTGTTCGAATGTTGTTGCTACTATCTTTTGTGATTTTATTGCTACTGACATTTATAAAATATCGTTAGCTGCTATTATGATCATTTGGTATTTGTTTTTAGTATGTGGACTTATAACTTGAGTTACTTTTGTACGGATGTTAACTTATGGTAGTAAAGGTATGCCTTTTAAGTTTACATTTTGTATATTACCAATTTATTGAGGCCATTCTTCTTGCTTTATCCTGTCCTTGAATAGAAATCATCAATCTCATATTTTTTTTACTACGGCCTTTAACAATTACATGTGCCTTATCCCGTTAAATTAAGTTTTTATCTTGTAAATTCATTTACAGCCAATAAATGTTTTTCTAACAAGTAGATCAAGTCGGTCCCAAGTATGAATCTTACGTAATGCTTGTAGTTCCTCTGGCATTACTTATTGCTAAAAGAGGACCAAAAAACACCTTCTCATAGGAATTAGGCCCCTAAAGAGGGAGAATAGTATAAAAGTAATGATAATCATGAAGAAAGCAAGAAGAATTTCTCCTTAAGTAGGATGTGGAAATGGTAACATTAATTAAGGGTTAGGTTAAACAATGTATATTGCATGATCCACGAGGAGAGTAAATTTTCTCTAAACATGATTTTTAATAGCATAAAGGTTTGTAAAATCACAAGAATTAGAAAAATTATCATGGGTGGAAGTCTACCAACAGATTTGAATTACTAAAAAATGGAAGATGATCAAATGAAACATGAAATTTAGAGATAGAAGAAACTATGTTGTTATCTTAAAAGCACAAGAGTTTCTAATCCACTAAATTTCAACATCAATAATGTTTATATTGTAAGTTGTAATCTAATTAACAACATAAATTAAACTTAGGTTTTAACTTAGTGTGGTCATAACGTGATAATAGGACAAAATTGAAAGGTTTCTAGGGGGCCTAGGGAGAAATTAGATAAGATCCAAATGAGTCCATATACAATCGGGACATCATATCTCAACTGAAACCTTAAGCAATATGTTATGAGTTCTATCTTTGTATTTAATTCACTTCATCCTTATGTCCCTTTTCGACATGAGATTGCTTCACTTTTGAATTTCCAAAATCTCCCATTCACAATTGGATCCATCCATATTGGACTAGGTCCCTTTGAACCCATAGCTCATGCGAAGCCATTTAAGTCACTCCATAAATCACCTATTCATCTTACCCAAATCCATGAATCTCTATTCATCAGACTTCGCCAATCTAGCCTATGATACCAATGAAGGGTTTTGAGGGGGCTTGGGGAGAAATTAGACTAGATATAAGTGAGACCATATACAATCAAGACATTATATCTAAACTCAAAACCTTTAGGCAATGGGTTATGAATCCTATCTTTATATATAACTTACTTCAATCTTATGTCTCTTTCCAGTGTGGGATTACTTTACTTATAAATTTCCAACATAATTGTTGTGTGTTTCCAGCCCTATTTTTTAGACTTTCAATTCTTTTTGATACTTTTATCGTTCGTGGGAATGAAAAACAAATGAAGACATGATGGATGATGGGTGAATCAAGCATTTTTGGACATACATGTCCGTGTAAAGTGCCATATGCCTTTGTTCTTTACTTACACAATGGTGTGTATCAACCGTGTAAGTCTTTGGAACTAAGTGATGAAGGACATGAAAGACGAAGACATATATGGTCATGTACATGCCTATATCTATGACATACACAACCATGTGTGATGAGAGTGTAACTCTCTGTGATTGTGTATATCTGTGATTGAGGCAGTGCTGAAGAGACACAATCATTTACACAATCGTGTATGTAACCATGCACTGTGCAAAAAAACCTATTTTGTGATATAAAAAGATGATACATAGGTTTTTCATATGTGAGCAACCAAAACATCAAAAAGTGAGGAAAACATAGAGAGAGCAAATAGTATAGTATTCTTATCATTGTTTTATTATTTTCGGAATTTCTTTGAGAGTTTGTTAATTCACATATCAACTTTGGTTTCAATCCTGAAACTTTGTAAGATAACTTGTAGTTATGAGGTGAGATATTAAACTTTGTCAATCCTTACTTGAGTTTAGTGGAGTTGATTGTCGGTTTGGCCCATAGTTTTTTCCCTCTACACTAGAGGGTTTCTTAAATGTAAATCTGGGTGTTTGTTTCTATATTTTCTTATTCTCATTGTAATTTGCTTCTTAAACTTGAATATCATTGTACTAGGAAAAATGCCACTTGGCAAGTAAATTGATGTATGGAAAATATATAATAGGAATTAAATGATATTGGAGAATTGTTAAAAACGACTTTGAAAATTTTGGAGATGACATAGAATTTGTAAAAAGATGATATTGAAAAATTTTCAAGATAATTGTAATGAAAGGATGGGAGTTAATGGAACTAGTTCAAGTAGAACTAACTAGTTTGTGAAGAAACTAGCTAATGTCTTCAGAAGTGGACAAGTGTCCAAGTTTTAAGTTAAATTTTCTTAACCTTGAAAGACAAATTACTATTCTTGTCTTCATCCTCTTCGTGACTGTCTTTTTCAAATTTTCACTTATACACAGAGTTTTTCATCAAACATCCTTCAAAATTAAACTTTGTTTTCCTTTGTCTTCTACCACTCCCATTTTTGTTATCTATTTCTTTTGCTTCAAGGAAACCTAACCCAAACCATCTGTAAGATGAAGTACGTGGATGCATGGAAATTAGGGCATCTTGATATTCGAAGATTTTGGAGTTTTAACAAGTAAGTATCATGGTAATCCTTATGAGAAATAGGAATATGAGATAAATTTGATGATTTAATTCTCATTTCATGATCATGTAAATAAGGCCCATTTTCATGAACATTGTGTAAAAAAGATGAAAATCTGGATATATTGTGATTTCGTATATGATGATTATTCTATTATCAGATAGTGTAGTGTTGATTATTGAGTAGAAATATCAAGGAAAATATGCATGAGAAGAGTGCAGAAATTATGCTAGTGGTAGAGACATATATGCTCTGTTTTCCTTTTTCACTGTGTATCTATGTATACATACGTGAATATTTTTGCTGGTTAGAGACATGAACTGGAAATAAGTGTAGGGTTAATGTGAAAGATAAATTTGTGATATAAAGATGAGTTAAGATGAAATGGAAGAGTTGATGGAACTGAACGAGTGTAGTGGAGAATATGTATAACTAGGTGCAGAAACATTTTGAAGAAAACAGAAATGAAGGCTCTGTTTCTCTTCACTATGAATGTATGCATATACGTGAATATGTGAGTGTTTTCAGAGATGATCAAAGAAATGAATTTAAAATTGGAAAATGGTTGTAAGATGATGGTCTGAGATGGCAAAGATCGTTCAAAGATCACGACCCCGCTATCGTCCAGATGATCGCAACCCCGCTATCGTCCAGACGATCGCGACTTTGAAGGTTAGAGGCTGACGAACATCCTTCAGTATTCTGGCTATATCTCCTTTGTTTGACCTTTGAATAACATAAGACTTGAACCAGTGGACTCGTAACACATTGCTCTACCTCTCCATAAAAAAAATATAACAATCTGAAATCAATTAAGAGAGATCAAGTGTAAAACATGGGACGGGGTCTGACTGAGTGTGTTTATAAATAGTCTAACATTTTTGTCCTTATCTGTCACACTCGAAAGCCTTTTACAAACTAAAAAGTCTTGCTTTGTTCGACCATAACTTCTTCTCTAGACCTCCAAATGACTTGATTCTCGAATCAATAGGTTCCTAACATTATTATATCTCTCCATAAAAATTGGCAGCATTCTGAATTGATTTGAAAAAGATTGATTGAATGAAAGTGAGGGAACATGTTGGAATAGGATGAACTGATAAGATTTCACTGAACATGCTTGGGTATTTTAGTTCTATCTTGATCTGTAGATTTCCAAATGAGATGATTCTTGAATTGTAGTAAAACTAGTAACATAGGATTGTAAATTGTATGAAGAGATCGAATTTTAATTCTATCTCTAAGAATTTCAATTTTTTGAATTGAAGTCAAGTACAGAATATTGTTACAATTAAGAACAGTCGGAATTATTTGGAGAATATCTTTCAAAATACTGGACCAATTTGTATGATTTTAGTGTCATTAGAAACTTAAGACATAGGGAAACATATTTCTAGAAGAAAGTGTTGCAAATGAATTCATTATCGGGGTCAGAAAGAACATCTAACGTTGACCCGAAATGATGTTTTTGGGAAAAATCTAAAGGTGATTCAATGAGTTATGATTTGTGATTTTAATGATTTCATTGAGGATAAACCTAAGTACAAATTATACTTAGGTGAGTTCTGAGATAGGATTGACTTTGTAATGAGAATAATATAGTGATACCCAAAATTGTCATGAACATGAATTGTGCATATTCATATACATACATATGCATTTTCAAACACTTATAATTGTGTCAAATTGTGATATGTGCATATTGCTTGTTATAGAGGAGCAACTGGAACGTCCACATCCAGACATTGTTAGAACTTCTAGGCAGTAGCTTCAGGAGTGACTTATGAGTAACCTGATGGTCTCACTCAATTAATTGTTTGATTTATTATGTTTGAATTATAAAATGAATGTGATTTGATTATGTTGTTTTCGGACAATGAAGGTCCGATGATTGAGATATTGAAGTGTTACTTGTATGTGAAAATGATGGAATAATTGTTTCTCAACAATGATGTTAAATGCTGGACCTTGGGTTCGATGATAAATGTGATTCATTGAGAATATGATTTGTGAAACATTTCAATACACAAATGCATGTAAGATAAAGGAAGTTGTGACCAGAGTTGCTAGTGAAAAAGAGCTTAAAGCTCAGAATGTGAAAAGAGCCTCAGGCTCAGTTGCGAATGTACTCGGTATCCATTAAAAGATATGGGATGTAATTTGACACAGCTCGATATCCACTAAGGGATATGAGCTAGTACAAAGGCACTCGGTTACAACGATAATAATAAATGAAAGTGAGTCCCACGTGCATTTCATTTATTCTTGATATGCGTAATTTTACGTAAATGAAATGAGTATGATGATTGTTTTGAAAGTGAAATGTGATATTTTGTGAATATGCAAAGATGTGAATAAATTGTTATATGTATTGATATGATGCATGAATTGAGTGAGCCATCGATGATGGTCATCTCATTGAGTTCGCAAAACTCACTAAAATTGCAACGATGACTTTTCAAGACCGAGAGATGACTCTAGCTACTAAGGGACACTACAAGCTGTGTAGACTTATGATTGGGAAGTGAAGTCATGGCTCAAAGGTCGGTCAGCTGGGTTTTGGACAGATTAGATAGATTTTGTGTATTTCCTCT
>JAOTBA010000001.1:5724912-5736226 GCA_025629845.1 Erythroxylum squamatum | reverse complement strand
GACACAAATTCTAAGTACAAAAAAGAGAGATTTAATCATAGAAAATTCCACAAACCTGTAGCATTCCAAACAAGATAATCTGAAGCCGTCGATTCTTAACCTCATTTTTATGCTTCTTGTTCATACGCCTAATGCTGTGAACAACGTGAGAAAAACTCAGTTTTCTCAGTTTCCTATCCCCAAGAGTTTGAAGCTCCATGAACAAGGCAAGATTTTCACCAATTTCGACCATCTAAAACTCAAAATTTAAGAACATTCAGTAATGTAGAGAACATATTCAAATTGTGAGAAATTATATCCGATAAGAAATACTTTCGAGAAACAAAAGAAACAAAAGAGTAACTAATAAGCATTGATTCATCCAAAGTTTGCACCTTTCTGTTAACAAGTAAAATTAGCGCCTGAGCAACATGACACCTAAGCCCCGACGGCAACGACTTCGCCGACGTTTTGAGAAACTCGGCAAGTTGGCGTGGAAACTCCGTCAATTGCTTGGGGTAAAACGGTGTGACATGAGCCAAAAACACGGCACGATCACCAAGGTCCTTGGAGATGGTCGGATCGGCGCTGACGTCGGAAGTTGCCCTGAAATTTAGAGCAGCTTGTTGGCGGAATAGATCGAGTGCCGAATTGAATTGACTGTAGAGTAGACCTAGCTCAGTCTGGTAACCTTCTGGATCAATCTTCATTTTAGACTGGAGCGCAGGGAGATTCAGCTTCTCAGAACTCTTTCCTGCCGCAGAGAGCGGCTCCGGCGTGAGGCCGGCGATGAGCTGGTAGCCCGTGACCATTGGCGGTTACTGGAATTGCGAGAGAATCGAAGAGAAGTGGACTGTATATATGTATATAAAGGCACTTCTAGGGTTACGTTTTCCCCTTTTCAGTTTTGTTTCTTTTTTCTTTATATAATATTTATTTAAGGAGCTAACTATTCAATTTAAAAGTTAAAAAGTTCAAAATATTTTAAATATAAATTTAACTTAAATTTTAATATTTGATAATTTTTAAAATTAATTTAAATATTTATAATCTTCATTTTAATAAATTGATCATTACTTAAAATTATATTATATATTCATTAATCCGATCAATAAAGTATATGGATAGAAAAGGTAATAATAACTTGAATAATTATCGTAAAAAAACTTAATTTTGTACATAAAACTTTTTTAATTTAAAATTTGCATTTATGTACGAAAAATGAAGTTTACACAAAGCAAGTACCGAGACTTAAAGATATTGGAGACTATGTTATTCCATTCCTAATTAATTAATTAACTAGCTTATCTAAGCTTAGATAATTCATTATCATTTCATAAGTTAGTTAGCATGTGATTTATGTGGTTAGTTAGCTTGGTTGAGCGTGAGCTACTCTCTGACCCATTGCATGACTTCCTTCAGAATTTCCTCTTTGGTGCTCTCACTACCTCTAAAGCTTCTGGTATCGCACTATGTCCATATCTTTAAATAGTTGTTCCCAAACTTTTGATGATCACAACCTTATCTCCTTTGATGATTGATTTTTCCTCCTTTAACCATTCTACTATGTCCACATAATTGAAACATTTCCTATGGATATGGCTTAGTTTATGTACTTTATCCTATATCCATTTAGAAAACCTGCAATTAAAGAATAAATATGTAGCTGATTAACTAGCTTCCTTACATAACACACATACATCTAGAATATTGAGGAACCCCAATTTGACCTTGGTTAATATGCATTATTTAATAATTATCTATATTAGAAAGGACATCTTAAGCATCAAGTTCTTATTCCATATAGTATTGCTCCATCTCACCTTTTCCCTGCCTCCTCTCAACACTTCCCTACAAGACTCCCTAGTGAATTTACTAGATGAGTGATGGAGCAAAGTGTATTTATCTTCCTTCATAGGGATGGGGTTGTACATTGATAGTATTATTGTAACTTCAAGGGGGAAGTTACACCATTAGTTCCCTCTTATCCATAATTTTACCTTTGCATTGATAAGGATACTATTTAGCCAAGTCCCTTATAGATTAAACAAATACAGAGGTCTTATTTTGTTCTAGTCATCGTAAAAGAAGGTAACTCTTTCTCTATTTTTAATTTCATATTTAAATGAACTTAACAAGTTATCTCTCAACCTTATAATTTGGGTCATGAAATCATAAATCTTAGCCCTAGTTGTATTTCCCATATGCTACTCTCTTTTAAGAGATATTAATTTTTTTCATTTAATTTATAGGTTTCTTTCGTCTTTTATTAGTCCCCTCAACCTTTTAGCCATCAGTATCTTGTTAGTCAAGCTGATTAAGGTTATCCCTAACCCTTCCTTTGTAATTGGTTTGTTAACCTCCTTCTAACTTACTTTGGCCATCGTTCTACTTGCTCTTTTTCCTCCCCATAATAAACTTCTTATCAATCTTTCTAGAGATTTAATCACTCTGATATAAATACATAGGCTGACTAATAGATATGTAAGGAATTTGAAACTGACTTTATCATTATAACTCTATATGCATCACACTCTTTCTTTTTGAATCAACTTCTCCAGATGAGGCAAGTCGTAGAAGGAAATATGCCGTGTTCTATTGGCAATGGGAAATTCATTATAATGTGGTTTGATAATTGGTGGGGAAGAGGCGTACTCATAAACTCCTCGGCTGAAGTAAGGCAGTCTATCAACCTCCCATTTAATACAAAGATGGAATCTTTCATTAGCGGAAACAATTGGCATTTTCTTATATGCATAACCAGTTACAACCATAATACCATCCAAACTCACTCCAACAAGACGTCGTTTGGCCATTAGACACCATAAGACACCGAAACTTCGACAGAAGATTTGAGCTCTTTTCTTACATGCATAACCAGTTACAACCATAGTACCATCCAAACTCACTCCAACAAGACACTTTTTTCTGGCACACTCGCCCATCTCACCAACTGTCCAATAAAAGCACGAGAGACCTTTTAAGATTGCGAAAACCAGTAGTGAATTGGTTTACAATTGTCTGGAACAAGAATATTCCTCCAAAGAGTTCCTTTCTCCAATAACTACCCATTTAAAATCGCCTTAATACAATTGATCAAATCAGGTACTTAAATATTAATATTTCATATCCGTTTTGTTCAACAGAGGAAGAAACACATGATCACTTATTCTTCAAGTGTGAGATTACCAAACAAATTTAGGAAGGTGTTAAACAAAAATATCAACGGTCAAGACCAGTTTGCACATACGCTTTCAAGTGTTATATAATGGTTAGCTATTCATCATCCCCTAGCTATTCATCATCCCCTTTTGAAATCGTTGTAATCGGTAGTGGTCAGGTTATGTGTATAAACGTATGGAAGGAACGGAATGCTTAAAGATTTGAAGATAAGCATAAAGCTCTCACCGTCCTAATATAAGAGATGTTCAACAATATTCATGAAATACAAGTGCTAAAAGACGCACCCTGTAGCTTCTAAAGTTTTTCCAGCTTACCATATACGATACTGTAGATTAGGATTAATGCAATCATTTTGAGATTAGGATAACCCTTATGTATGCTTTGTAGATGCTCTATATTTATTTTTTTATTAATGAAATTTCCATTTAATTTTGAAAAAAAAAACTCTATATGCATAGGAAAAGCCCTTATTATAGTCCTAGTCTTTTCTAAAGTTTTTTCCAATAAAGGATTGCAATCGCTATATTATAATCTCTTAGTGGATAATAGGAGCCTTAGATAAGTGAATGAGGGTGGTGGCTTCATTGATTTGTAATCCTATAATTTTGGATAACCAATCAGCTTCATTACCATTCTCAAAGAACTCTAGAGTTGCTTCTGTTAACAAATTCTTGATCAATGGCCAAGCTTTTAGATAAAAGTGGTCATTAAGGACATTTGGCTTAGGAGGCTTTATGGGGTTTGGTAGTTTATGAAGTATCTTATCAAACTCAACGAGGGATTGCTACTAGCTGAAGTTTCAAAAGAACTTTTAAAATATCTAAATACTTCTTCTTTCAACTCCTCCTAAAGTTCTCCCTTGCTTTCGCACAATGAGCAAATTCTATTAGTGATGCTCATGGCTTTAACAAAGTTGTGAAAAATATTTAGAATTCGTATCCCCTTCTGTTACGCAGTCAAAGGCAGCATATGGAGCTCACTTAATGACCACGTGACATGCACATGCTAATGGTCTGATCCAAGCCTCAATCATCCGAAGGTCATCTTCCTCTTCAGCAATATAAAAGGGAAAACACAAGAGACAGAGACATTCAACACATTGCACAGAAATATTTTGTATCTTCAATTCATCTTGTATTTTGTCCAGATTGTTGCTGCGTTTTACACCTGAAGCTTATGACAGAATAAAAGACTTGTGTCTTTTGTCACGTGGGTTGCATTTGGTCTTCATCTGTAAGTGTCTTTGAAAGGTTCTCATCTTCTCTCTTCGACATTTCTGTTCTTCAACTCATGCTTCATTTCTGTTCTTCATTTTGTCATGTATTCTTGTTGTGTCTGAGTTGAGATGTTGGAGTATTCGTTATTTGTCACACCTTCCTTGATCCAACTTATCCTTGCTTTCTGAAAAAGGATTGAGTTAAGGATTAAAGTTGCTCTTGTGTGTTCCTTTATTACTGCTCTTTCCTTTTTATTCAAATTAGGGTCTTTGGGTTATAGGTATAAATCCTTTTGGACCTTGATCATTTTCTTCCTGGCTTCCTCCATATTCATATTAGTTTTTAAGGTCCTCTTGGCATTAAGAGCTTTCATCTCTTGCTTGATAGCTTTTACCTTCCTATTACAGATATAAGCCTTCCTTGAACTTCTAGTGACATTAAGTATTTTTGCTTCAAATCCTGGATCCTCTGTTCGGAAGTTGTTGAACCTGAATGGAGACTTCATGCTTGTCTTGATTACCATGTCTTATACAGTGACAAGGAAATGATCTAAGATCAATAGCTCCTTATGGGTTGCTTTACTTTTAGGGAACTCATCTAACCACTCCATATTGACTAGTGTACCTGTCTAGTTTCTCTCCTTAGGTGCCACTTTCAAGCTTTTTTGTACCCCTATATTTTGTACACATTCTCTGATATCATTGTTAAAATACCTCAATCCAATATATCCCTTCACCGCATGTTTGTGTAGTATATTCTTAAAATCACTTGTAATGAGACATGGGCTTTGCATTACTGAGTTAACGTGTACCAGTTTATCCCAAAATGGTCTCCTTTATAAGTTGAAATCAAATTAGAGCCATAGACAAAATAAGTGTTCACACTATAATTGTCCTATGTCATTTTTGTACTTTCATGCATCACTTAATCATAAGAGTCCAACAACTTAACCATTGCTTTTCTAGAATCATAAGCTACAATTACTCTGTCATAGTAAACTTCTCAATGCCTCCCCAAAATCTTTAATTTAACAATATTTTCCTCCGTTATTTTTGTTTCTAGAGAGCCCAGCGCTACTAGTTTAGTCTCCCCTTGCCCTCTCTTCCTACCATCCTTTTATTACCACTTTGTTGGGATGTGATCCTCTGGCTCCTTATTCTAGTCCTAACCTGTCTCTATTTATGGCTTGGATCAAATAGGAATAAGTTAGGGCCAGAATAAGAGGGACAGAAGATTTCAGGCGTACTTTGGAACCCTATTGTAATAGCTTCCTCGTACGTATGATTTTGACCGATGACTGTCATTGAAAGACATTTTATTCAACTAATTTAGATTTAATACAATAACTTAAAAATTTAGCTAATTGAAAATGAAATTGAGAGATGTGACGTCAAAATGTAAATACTAAATACTAAGCCCAAAATTTGGGCTATAAGTTGAAGCAGCCCAAGCACAACAATGCCTTGTTAACATATGACGTGAAAAATATTTTAGCTAGTCTGCGGAAATATTGCCTTTGCCGCCGGATTCTGAGGGGTGGCAGAGAAAGTGCGGAGTCTGCTGATCGGGAGAGTGATCGTCACCGCCGTGGTGGGTGGACTTCCCTTCCGCCAGCTTACCAGCAACTGTCAGGTCCTTACTTCTGAAAGCTCCTTTTTTATATATTCTTGTAGTTAATTAGTATCTATACTTGTTCGTTTTGGTTTCATGTTGCTTAATTACTTGGGAGTTATAACTTCTGCCTTGATAGTCACTAAATCGAAGTTGTCTGCTTTCTTGCAATCTCTGCCAGAAAAAGTTCTCAGGATGTAAAAGAAACTTACAGCTAATGGTTTTGTATTTTCGTTTTTCATCCATTTCCAGCAATTTTCCAAAGTCGCCCTGAGGAGTGAAGGGCTAATATCAACATTGCTTCGCAGAAAATGGATGTTGCACGCTCCTGATGCCAAAATTAACCAGATATTGCTTTCTCCCATTCAAGGAAGACAAAGAAACGGAATGTGCAATAACTTTTCATTCTTAAACAATACCGATCCTTATTTGGGCTATGGTGTAACTGAGAAAGATAATCAAGAGCCTTCCTTTTATGTTGTGAGGGACGATTTGGTGCATCCCTTGGTTAATGGAAACAAGGCAAGAAAACTAGATGGCCTGCTTCCACTCCTTGTGGATCAATCAGTGACTGACGTGGTCAGATTACAGTTCTTATTGATATGATAATGCAAATGTGTGACAAACAAATTTTCTTGCTAATTGCAGTGCAGGCATTCCATTTGGTGACCAGACGTTATTGGACCTCGCTTTTGTCCTTTTATTACCTCATCTCCTAATACCTTTTATTAAACCATCAATGGTCATTGTCTCATGATTATAATCCTGCTCCAAAAGAGTAAAAGATAAGGGGCAATATACAAGGCATATGGTTTCCCAAATTTCAATCTTGTTTATTTTAGAAGTGGTGCCAGATAATGATTATCATTATTCTTTCCTTTCCACCTTGAGGGATTTGAAGTTCAGGTAACATCATTCTGCAACAATTGTTTAGGTTACATGTGGAGGTTGTCAAAGCGCACATGCAGCTGCCATTGGTAGGTAGTCTTCTGGTGTTGCAACACTGAGAAAGTTTTCATTTAGCTCAAATGAACCACTTGAATACTTGCTTGGAGTAGCTGTTTCATGTGCAGAGAGGGGCTTAAGGTCTCATCTACTTCTCAGAGGGGAGCAACCTGAAATTCTGACTGGCTATAACCTAATCTCAACAATACATGGACATGTCACTTATGTTCCAAGATCCGTCTATGCCCATAGGGAACATATGCTCAAGAAGCATGCTAATTTGGTTGCTGGACTTAATGGTCATGTGGTAAGCTGCAATGATGTCCTTGAGGCTTCTTTCCCAAATCAATCACCTATGCCTTCAAACTTTGGACAAATGGGTCCACATGACAATGATGATAATTGTCCAAGAAAGGTTGCAATTGTCAATGAAGGAGCAGGAGATGCTGTAGCTTTGCTGGGTAAGCAGAAAGGAAAGGGGTTTATGCAATGTTTTTGAGCTTTGCATATGTCTTCATATTGGTATACCTTGATTAAAAGTTTCCCTTGATAGTCAAGGGTCAAATTTGTTGGAGTTGGTTCAAAATTAGGGAGAATAGGCAATTATTTACAAGGGAAAGAATTCAATAAATTCCAAATCTAGGTTTCATATCAATTCCATTTTCTGGTCTGAAATTTGTAGTTACTAATATTTTAATTATCCGAAAAAGAATGTCTTGGTTTATAGGAAATGTAGATGTTTCATAAAATGGCTACCAGTGAAAATTTTGGTAATGATTTACTTAGTTGATCTATGTTTCTCAATTTTGATGTGAATGGTGCTGTCACAATGGTGTGTTAACCCAAACATCTTGATGGTTTTCTGAATCAATGTGGATTTTGAAATTCGTATCTTATCAAGCATTTAACTGGGTGCTCCTGTGTTGTCTGAATTATTCTCCATTCCTTATGCCAAGGACTGTTAATATGAATATTTATTGATGTATTTTAGAGTGCGTATGAAAAACATATCAGTTTAAGAATTTTGTGTTAAGATAAAAGTTGGATCAGACAGCATTTAAATCATACTGCTTTATATGAACAACTGATAAAGAATCTTTTTTCTTTTTGTTTTTGGCGTAGGTTGCATCCGCCTAGTGGAGTACTTAAGCCAAGATCATATTCTTGGAAAAGAAAGATACATAAAATTGGTTGTAGATGCTGGAACTGGTACTACAGCTATTGGTTTGGGGCTGGGAGTCCAGTGTTTAGGGTGTGTTCTAGTTTTGTCGTTTTTATTTATTTGAACTGATTTAAAATTATTTAATGGTTCCACCCCTTGGGATTGAAGTTTGTTATAGCAACTAATCTTAACAGTGTTCAAAAATGGACTGTCTCTCAGGCTTCCATGGGAGGTAACTGCCGTTGTGTTAGCTGATACAATAAAAGCATACATGCAACAAGAGAAATACTTGATCTCTGATTTCAGGAAATGGCTTGGTTTTCATCTGATTGATCATGCTTTGCATGAAGTGAAGGGTGGAATTGTTAACTGGGTAGAACGCAACCATAAGAGGAAGTACGTAAATTTTGATACGTGTTGGCAATGACAGCATTCTCTGAACCGTATTTCTTCATTGCCAGTGCCCATAAAATCTGCATTTCATCCAATATTCCACCCTCATCAAGTATGGAAGAGTGATACATTAGATTAAGGTTGCTAAGTTTTCTCTGTCTAGCTAGTGTTCTTGCATTATTCATAACATGTCAAAAGTAGAACAAAATTGGGAAATCTTATGGGTCCTCAACTGAAGGATTGGCTTGGGGAGTTTCTGGAGAGGCGAATTTGTTCTGTAACGATAGAACTGATTAGTTAGCAGAAAGTAGGTTTTAGGAATCTGTCATGCTTCCACATGTTGATCCAATATGTGAAAACTGAGCGGCCCAATTGTTTAGTTTTAACGAAATAAATTGCACTTAGCAGCATATCTTAGCACTGGACAGCGTTAAAGGATCAATTGCTTTCCGTACCTCATGAACTCGTCTAAATGAGAAACCTTTTTGTTCTTCTCAACTGGGATTATCTGTTTGAGCTACACGTTCACTCAGTAAACTAAAAGGGTCACTATTTATCTCAGATTCGGGAATGTTTTGGAAGGAGAAATAGAGGCTTGCCAAAAGATTGCGCAGCAAACCGGCATTCTAGTGGATCCCATGTATACCTTAGCTGCATGGGAAATGGCTACACAGCTGTGCAAGGAGGAAAGAGTAAAGGGTGGACAAGTAGTGATGCTTCATACAGGGGGTACTCTTGGCATGTTTGGCTTAGCACAGAGGTATAAATCTAACTTCTCTAAGCTGAAAGATGGCTAATATTTAGTTGAGTGTAAAGAATTTACATTTGGTCGAGCCTTTTCAAGTTAAGCCTTTAAACTTACATTAGCCTTTTGATTAGTTTGATACTGTTCTTATGGTCGGTATATAGATGTGAAAGATATGTGGGATTCCAATTTGTTGAGCAACGGTGTAGGGTGTGTGCTACATCTCTTTAATATTTGTACCTGTTACAGAAGGAAGAGTTCTTGGTAAAAAAGTTTACATGGAACTGACAACTTTCTATAAATTCTTCAGTTAAATGGCAAGCTGCTGTCAACCATTCTACTCTGTTGATCAATTAAAAACATGTACAATTAAAAACATGTACAAGTTTCTTTCTTCCTAGAGGTGCTGAAAACGAAAAAAAAGTGAGGTTTAATCTATAAAATATAGAAATCTAAGCTCGTGTTTAACCAAAACCAAGTCCGTAAATGCAAAATTAAGAACAATAAAATGATTTATTAAGATCCATGTATGAAAAGGTCGCAAGGGGCGCAATTAGTCATTGAGAATTTGGGCGTTGAACTTCGTTCTAAATTTTCCTAGACTAGCAAGCTCAATGTCAAAGCCCGCAAAGTCCTTGTCAAAAACCTAACATTCTTTGTGATGTGAGCAGGAGTAAGGATCTTAAGAAGATGGCGAATTCCAAGCCTATTGGAGGAGAGTTTAATGGAACTGAGCTCAAACTAATCCATTTAACTCAAATCCTTGGACCGGATACACTTGGAGCTTAAAGACAAGAAGATTTGGGCTTGTTATTTATTATCTTTTATTTTAGGCCCAAGGACTGGTTTATGGGCTGTTCTTTTAGTTGGTAGCATATACTTTGTTTGTTTGGGTTATTTTAAGACTTGGATCAGATTATGTTCAATGGGCTTGCAAACCCATTCCTATTAGGTTTAGGACTTAGTCAAGGATATTTAAACCTTATGATAACCTTGTAAACCTAGATTGGTTGATTAATAAAAATTTGAGAGCGAGTTCTTCAAGGGAGGCGTGATTGTCTTCGTGGTTACTTCACGAAATTGATTTGCATCGGTAAGTAAATTCTTGCAACGTAAATTGATTTATGATTTCTTTGGGATTGAGTCTCAAACTTATGATTTGGGGTTTGATCTGGCATATTCTTAGAATAAAAAGATTAGGGTTTTGATTCAATAGGATTAGGGGGTTTCAAGAACCTTGATTTCTTGGGGTTTCCGTATCACAGATGATGGGTATGAGCATTGAAATGCACAGCAAGAGACGTCCAAGAAGAATAAAACACAAAACAAAACAGCAGCACAACAATGTCCAAAGAGCAACCCAAAATGAAAACATTTGGGCAAAGAAACAATAAGGGTTTTGGGAAGTGTTGGTTTTAAATAAAAGAAAAGAGGCGCTACAACAGGAGGATTGGGATAAAATAAAGAAGAGAGGCACGACAGAGTGGTTCTTTGGTGGGACATTCTTTGGGCTAAAGGTCATATTCGAGTAGAGCTCTTGGGCAACACAATGAAGAGAGGGCTATAAAGCTCTCACACATAGAGAGACTCATGGAGGGCTAGATAACTCGATGGTGGTTCGGAGGTAACAATGACGTCGATGACCCAGTTAAGTGTATTTCTCTTTAGAAATTGATTATGATATCTTATATATATGGATTTGGGTTTCATATATGAGTGATCATGTTATCATTATAGTCCGATTAATTGTGTATGAACCCATTGGGTATTGTGAAAAGATGATTTTAGTGTATTCATTGGATCATTTATTTACAAACCCATTACTAGAATTTTGATATAATTTATAATTATTATATTTGAAATTCATATGTAGCGACTAATAATTCATAATCATTAAGGATAACATAACTTAGGTTAAATGGCGCATCGTATGTGGTTGTTGCCTTGATTAATTAATGTTCCTAATTCATAATGCTACTACCCAATTGAATATAGAGATCATTGAAGTAAATCACACGTTAATACAACACTTAATAATGATGTAAAGACGCACAAGAAGGGGGGGTTGAATTGTGGTAA
>JAOTBA010000001.1:5647024-5660134 GCA_025629845.1 Erythroxylum squamatum | reverse complement strand
ACTATATTTTATTTTGTAATAAAAATTATTTATGCATATAAATATTATTTAAAATATATTAAACAATATGCAAAGCATAGTATATTAATTATTATATAATTTTAACCATATGAAACATAAATAAAAATATGTCTAACCAAATCTTTTACATAAATTATCACATAAGTAAACTAATATCGAAAATAAATATTAAAACATATTTAAAAAGTCAAATAATATTATATAAATCCTAAAATAAATATCCAAGTTAAGTAAATAGTTAAATACATGATAAACGAGAAGATGAGTTTGTGGGTATTATGAAAATTATGTGTAAAATATAAAAGCAAAAGGGACTAAAATATAGGCTCATTAATTGATAAAAAAATCTATCTGAAAAAAGTAAAAGGGATTAAAAAATAGGTTCATTAATTGATATGAAAAATCTACCTAAAAAAGTTTTTTTTAGAAGCGTCAAATTTAAGTTTCTTAAAAAAGTGATTTTTTTGTTGTAAAAAAAGTCATTTTTATTAAAGAAATATTTTTTTAATCTACAGTCCAACACCCGTTAAGTTTCTTAACTAAAGCCGATGATATTTTCTTAAAATTTAAATTCCCGATTCCTTTTAAGAAGTTCAATTTCAACTTCAAGCCACTCATAGGTGATTTACAAGAACGACACCATTAATGTCTAAATGTTTTCATCACAACTGAAATTGTTGACTTCTACGAGGAATAATCTTTTTATGTCGTGTAGCGATGACTTGTACATTATTATCGATCCATGTCGTCTTTAGGAATCCATTTTCCTCATCTTGGTTACCAACTCTGGCAAAATCTGTAGGTTGCCATTTCAACGAATGAAGTTATGATTTTCTTTCAAATTTTGGCAAGTAGATGATTACCCACAAATACCTCTTAAATTACGAAGAGATTTTCAAAAGTGATATATAATTTATAGAGCACCATTAACATTAAATTTGAATAATTTAATTGTATCATTTAATAAATTAAAAATTAAGAAAAAAGACTTTTTATATGAAATTATACCCATATGATTCATGCATCTACTGGCTATCAGTTTTTCGTAGATTGTTTTACTTCTTTTTTTTAATTGTTTTCTTGTGGATATAAATATTTCACTAATACGTTTTGAAAACATAATGAATCATTTACGTGCGGGCATATTGAAATGGTACAGAGAGAGCATGAACTATAGCAGGATGAAAGATGGCCATAAATTGTATGCTCCCTTTCGTCTCATGCGATGACGCATTCACGAAGACTAATCAATTTGAATCTCAACTCGTTTTTTAGAACACAAAGGTTGAAGAAGCAGGAGATGGAAGATGTTAAGGGCCACGTTCGATTTCATTCTTCCATCGCCCACCTTCCTTGACCTCTCTTTTCTTTTCTTTTTTCCTGCCTCTTCCATATTCCTTTTCCAAACTTCCTTACATAGCAGTACTTTGGCGAGTATATTACTTGTTTTCTTAAAGCACATATCAATTTAAGTAAATAAATACTCATTAAATAAGATAATATCAGGTAACATGAAGCCACCTTGGCCAGGACCATCTTCGATTCCCCCTAAGCTTTGGGAAGGTGATATTCCCAAGCCCAGCGTGAAGCCTAAGCATTAAAAATGGAATACATTGAAACTAATTCCACCGTAACTCAAACTAGACACAACACACTGACCATGGGCTGGCGATGTTATAATCAGTAACACAGCTAGTGAAATTTTGTCAATCCTTATTGCTAAATAATGTTTCGCTAATTCCTAAGCAGAATAGTTTGCGATTCAATGAACATAAAAGGTTCACGTTTCGTCTTTTTCGAGCCTTCAAATCATCTGTATCTATTCTGTACCCATTATATCTGAGCCATTTATTTATGTAGGACCTTACATAAATAAATGGCTCATATATAATAGGTACAGAATAGGTACCGAAAAATGGTACAGATGATCACATTTCCTTTTTTGATAAATGCATCCTCTTCTTAATCATCATTTTTAATTAATTTAAAGCTAGATGTATGACTTGTACCGCAATGTTTCATAAAAAATTAAGTAAATTTTTATGATTACTTACTTAATGTATACTATTTAGTAGAAATTAAGTTATTCCACATTTAATTTCTTATTTCAACGATATTAAATTTCTTACTTCTATTATAAGAATTGAAATTATGAGAAAAATGGGAATATAAAATTCCATTGATATAATTGATGGAGGAATCGAAATAAAACTTATATAAAAAAAATAAAATTAGTATAAACATTTTGAAATAAAGACCTTAAATTATAAGTCAATAAGTGTGTCATGCAATTTTAATACATCAAATCGGATTCATATGTTTTGTCTTTAGAATGCGCATTAATATAAAATTTCTGCTGCAGACAATATTGACCAGACCCATTAAGCTTTCGCTTATTTATTTCTTTGTTTCCTGCTCTTTTTCTCTGGACGGTTTAGGTATCAGAGTTTGGTCTACGACTACATGTGTTGTCGTTTGAGAATTGGAAGTGCAAGTGTTTCTTAGGCTTTACGGTTTTCGCATAGATAGGATAGGACAGCAGAATGGCAGTTGTCTGTCTGGTCAAATTCCAACTAATTTCTATATTCATTTCATAAAGTTAGCCCGACCCATTTAGAATCAATGAACTGCAATTGAGAGGCACCACCTGTCAACTTAAACCTTGTCAAATTATGAACAGTCCACTCCTGGGTGCTTGCTTGTTGCCAAGCAGGTTGCTTGGGAATCTGAAAAGTTGCCATCTTAGAAAGGGATGGGATCCTATAACCCTTATTGGTCCACATAAATGAATGACTTCTGTTAGGATTTATTTTTTAATATATCTTATTTTTATTTTTATTTTTGACATTTTAATTGGACATGAAAATTTTCCTAATAACCTTTGTTGATGTGCCTAAATTAGAAAGTGGATTAAAATTGAAAGAAAATTCCTAATTAGTATTTCTTTCGGATGATTGAGTGCTTATCTAACATTATCTCTTCTTGAAGAAGATTTTTGGTAAAAGGCAATTTTGAAGGTGACGTGAATATTGGGATTTTGAGAATTGCGTCTTGGCTGAGGTGGCTGAGGCTGTAGGGTTTCTTCTTGGTGTTGAGTAGACGAGAGGGTGTGATAAATCTGTGTTGAATATTTGCTGAACCTGCAGCTGCGTTGATTTTTCCTCTGCTGCGTTGATTTTCCTTGGTTGCGTTGATTTCCTCTGTTTTCTTGATTGGTGCTGCGCAGACTCTGTAGTGTTGTTCAATGGTCAGTTACTTGCAGCAAAGGTGATTTCGGTGTTGATGGTTGCTTGATGAACGTGAGCAGTGGTTGTATTGGTTTAGACGTGGGCGTTACTGGAGTATAGTGATTATGTGTTAATGTTGAAAAGGATTTGTTGGCTGCACACATGAGTTTTGCTTCAGTTGAATAACGTTTGTTTTTGTGAGAATTGATGCTGCTTTGTTTTGCCCCTCTGTTGGGCTGATTGCATAGTTGTTGATTGCGGCACAAAGAAGGATTATAGTTGGTGAATGCGTGACTTATTGGTGCAGCAACTTATTCATATTGGTGAACAATTTCAGATCTGAAAAATTGTTATTTCTTGATTTATTTGTTTTCGCTGTTGAGTAGAAATAGTTAGGAAAATCCTCTGACGAGGTTAACACGAGTTGGTCGTGTTATTGGGCGTGAAAATCTTTCACGGGTAGTTAGGTTGTGGGTCGGTTACATAGATTGGGTCTTACGGGGTACATCAATCTGGTGTAATTTTTTGTGAACTACAGTGAAAGAATTTAATCTGGTTGAGGGCTCCGCAGACGTAGGCAAAGTGTGCCGAACTGCGTTACCAAACGTTAGCGTCTTTGGTATTTTGCTTTTGTGATTGTTGATTTACTTGTGCGAAAAAATTAATTTTGGATAGCCTGCAAATTTGTTGACAACTTAGTTATTTCAGGTTTATATGATGAAAAGAAACCCAAAAACACATTTTCCTTCTTGAGCAAGATTATAGCATTACAAGACTGGACTCATATGATCAACATTTCTCTAATCTGTCTTCTGAACATGTTTCGGAAACATTCACGAAACCATGTTCAATGATTCAGGATTACCATTTTCTCGCACAACATTACAAACAAATATGATCATCATCCTGCGGGGAGAACGTTTACCAATTTGAGGGTATCGAGATAAGTTTTCGTGGCAGAGTTTGCAGACCATTTCATCCTTAAAATGATCAAAGAACAGCAGTGTTCTTTCCACCTAAGGGAACACTTGTTGATTAGTTTGACAACTAGATAAGAAGTATGTTTGCTTAATGGAGCAACATCCTGTAATTATACATAGTTGATTAGTTTAACTTCTTAATTTGGAATTTGGTCTTTTAAGGGAATAAAATCAATTATTTAAAAAACTTAACTGATTTGGTGAGTTTAATGTAAAAATTTTGAGCTCTCTAACTTTTTGGTTCAGTTTTTTATTTCGAATCAATTTATTTTAATAATTTTTATTATTAAATACCGATCAATTTATTAATTAATCGGTTAATTTTTATAAATTAATAAGTTATTATAAAATAAATTAAATCAATTAATTTTCATTTACTAATATCTTTTTTTAATTTAATTTTAAATTATTCAATAAGTAAGAACAATCTTTTAATCATATTTTAAATTTTTAAATTTTATTTAATCTTGAAACCTTTTAAACCTTAAATCTTTTGTCTTATCAATTTAACTTTCGGTCCAATTTTTAAAAAAAATCCATTTTTCAATCATTCTTTTTGTAATATTAGATCTTTCAATGCCCATTTCTTTTACTAAAATCACTTTTTTTCCCCCAAAAATGACGCTCCTATTTTATTCTTCTAAAGCAATTCATGTGCAAAAGTAATTCTCAACCAACAGTGAGATGATGTGTATAATTAACGACTTTTTAATTATCAAATTTCCTTCATTTTTCTTTTTATAAATATGTATTTTCACCATAAATACATTTAATTTAATTATAGGGATCATTATTACCATTATTCTACATGATAATTATAAATAAAATTTGCATATTCATTTAATTAAAATAATCAGGACAAATTGAATTAAGTTTTCATATCATTCTTCATAGTTAAGGAATTCCAAGTACTCCTGTAGCTTGGAATATTAAATTCTATCTCTTTGTTGATTTTTTATGATAGAAGTCAAGAGATGGTTGATTCTAAAAAAGTAACAGTAAATATTTATTATAATTATGATGATTGGTTAGGAAAAGTGAATAATTATCATTACCATTGATAGTAGTTAATTTATTGAAAATATTTATAAATATAATCTTCAAAAATATAATTAATATATTATAATTAATATTAAATATTAATTATATTTAATTAATTATATTGTTTACTAAAAATAAAAATTTGTTAAATTTTTGTTTTACATCAAATTTTAATATATTCTAATTAATTATATTTAATTTTAATATATTCCAAGTAATGATATTTAATTAATTATATTGTTTTGTTCAAAAAGGAAAAAATAAAAATTATTTAAGTTTTTATATGAAATTTAATATATTCTAATTAATTATATTTAAATTTAATATATTTAAATTACTTATATTTAATTAATTATATTTTTACTAAAAATTAATTAAAATTTTATTTTACATCGAATTGTAATATATTCTAATTAATTATATTTAATTTTCATATATTCTAATTAATAATATTTAATAAATTATATTGTTTTGCTAAAAAAGGGGGAAATAAAAATTTTTAAATTTTTATCAAAATTTAATATAATCTAATTATTTATATTTAACATATTTTAATTAATTATATTTATAATATATTTAATTTTAATTAATTATATTAAATATATTCCAATTAATTATTTTATTTTTTACTTTTATTTTTCACATATTTAGAAATATGAAATAATCCTCAAATTTTAAATATCAAAATACTGATCATACAATAATAATATATAACTAACTGATATTTTTCATTCTCACAACTATTCGTGTCTTCTAAACTTATAAGTCAAGCACCCCTCAATAACCTAGGTCATCTCCAACCATTCCACTAAAATTTTACACCAAATTTGGTGTTACTCCAATTACTCTACACCAAAATTTTATTTATTTATTTATTTATAAAATTAAAATAAAATAAAATCATTATTCTTAATTAATTAATATATACTTTATATTAAATTAATATTATTTAACAAATATAATTAACATTATTCCAACAGCAAATTAATAACATACACAAATATAATATTTTTATTACACATTTAACCTCTAATCCTCTGAATTACCATATCGTTCTCACAAATGTTCAATCAATTCATTATAAAGTTCATAATGAGCTTCTTTATCTTTAATTTACTTATGTCAAGGAAAGAATTCTTGAAATATAATTGTATCGTCTCTATCAATATTAATTTCAGGGCTGATGTCTCGCTTCAATCTTGTATGACCGCTTAAGTATCACGTTCGTCCTCAATGATTATAATGTGCATTATAATGCATGCTAACATAATATCATGTAATATGAATTTTTTCAACATATTTACTTTTTATTCTTAACAGATTTTATTAATGAATTTATAAACACTTATAAATAAGAAATATAAATAAATATTAAAAATAAAATTAATAGTACATTCAATATTAGTGTCATTTTAAATGTCTCAATGAGATCTTTGTAACGATATATTTTGTGTTAAGTAATATATATTTTAAATTTAATTACTTAGTAAATTATGTAAATAAATCAAATTATGAGAATAACATAAAAAGAATATGTTAAAAATAAAATAGGCAAAGTTATCTTTTTACAACTTTTGGTGCATGAATAATAACACATCAAATTTTGTATATTACTATTCATTACACCACTTTAGTGTTAGATTTTGGTATCTTTCTGAATTTATTGTTGGATATGGCCTTAGAGAAGCATATTGATGCAGAAAATTTAATAACTCATATCCATCCTAAGGTGTGAAGATGATCAACTTCCAAGTGTAAAATGGGTCCTTAATCTTGCAAGAATAGCAGTTTTAAGCTATGGGGTGCGGGGACTTGTGATTGACCCTTACAATGAGCTTGATCATCAACGTCATCATCACATGTAAGGTTTTGACTTTTGATGTGATGTTTTGATATACTCCCTCTATATAAATATATATATAGTATGTCATATAAATATAAGCTACGCTGGTAAGTTCTTTATGTCATATAAGTATAAGCTACGCCGGTAAGTAACATCTGTTTGCTGTTAGATATTGCTTGCTTAGTCATCTTGATTCTTTCTATTGTCATGGGTGCTGTCACTCATTATGAACTCTTGGTCATTGAATGTTCTGTTGGTTCCTCTGTTGTTGGCGAGGGATAATCTTCCTCGTCAACTTTGAGGTTTAAAACCATTCTTGTCCTTGATAGAACTGAGTTTTTGGATGAAATTCTTCCAATTTTCTGAAGGCATTTAAATTGCTGAGAAATTATTTGTTGTGATCTTGTAAGAAGCAGTTGTGCCGTCTTTTTTTTGAAGATGCACTCTACTTAGTTGAATTCTTTGCTTCTATATGCTTTTTCTGGATGGGGCATCTTTTATTTGAAAGTAGTTATGCAATTGGATTTGTTTTAGTCTTATCTGTCAGATTTATTTAATGCATTTGGAAAGTTCATTTTTGTCTGTTACTGCTGTTCACTGTTCTCAGTAAAATTGCATCATTTGTCTGTCATACACATGGTGTAACTTAAGTGTAGAAGTTTAAATGATTTGTATTCATTTTAAGTATTTGAAGTCGGCGGGTGTGTTTACATTAAGATAATCACTTTTGAAATATAGCGAAGATTGCATTTGTGACCTGAATACTTCACTTCCAGTTTTATTGCTTGATGTTTTGCAGTTTTTTCTAATAATCTACAATTAACTTCTTTTTATGTATGTCATTTCCTTGTTTTTCCCTTATTAATGAATTTCAGTTGGTTTTATCTCAGCATTTAACAAATGCTTTCTTCCTGTCATTCTTACCACCTGTTTATTGAAAACTTGATCTTATCAATTGGATACAGAATTCAGCAGAATGCAGGAAAATGCTGAAATAAATTATTCTTTTTACATGTTTCTCAACACTTTATTGGAAATGAATCTATGCCAACAATTTAATTGTTGGAATGAGTTCCTTCTAAGTTCTCCTTTCTGAGTCAAGGTTGGGTGCTATGGCCTTATGAGTTTGGGTATCCCTATTTCTCCGCGGTTACGGTCTATGCGGTGCATGCAGCTCTTGGGAGGGGATGGAGACGCAGGGTTGCATGCGCGGTAAACCAGGACCGTTCATACACGTGGCGCCAGGTGCTTCTAGCACATCACGCGTCATACCCCTCAGCTTCCTCGAACCTCCTGACACCTCGGCGTTTTCCACAAGCAACCGACAATTTTCCCCTATTGTGAACTGTCACTACCGCGCTTTTTCACCTGACGTTTTAAGATTTCCAAGTTCTTTACTCTTCAATCTTTTTACAAACACGCCTTCCCTTTTAAAATCGCACCTCCCGTATCTTTGGAACTTTTTCCCTGAATTGCTTCATTATTAGATTATTAGCCCTTTGAGTATTATTAATAGTATTTTTATTTGTATTTATTCCAACTACGAAGCTGTCTATATATATAAATCTATCCCTATTATTTGTATCGTAATTGCTATTATTTTCTTATTTTATATTTATTCTTTTATTCTTTTATTAGTAATTTATATTTTATTAAGCTTTTTTCTTTTGTGTCCTACATCATTATTTTGCATGTTACATCTGCATGTGGATCTACCTGAAACAGCCTCTCTACTATGTAGAGGTAAGGCTGCGTACTATTTGACCTTCCCAGACCCTGCTCCACTGTGGGATTTCAACCTGGGTGCGATGATGATATTCATTCTAAATCTTGTGGTTCGTAGGAATCATACTGGACTGGAGCAGTGCACAAGTCAACGGAACCACATGGATATTCCTTAGTCGAGAAATGGCATAATCGTTATTGATAAGAAACTACATTGCCTCTTTCTCCTCCATAACCTTTTACTTCTAGTCTTGCCCCACTTAAACGTCAGTATTGTGAAACTGTCACACAAATCTTTTTAGTGTCTGAACCCGAACATGGGATTTACTTCCATGGACTCTTTGGCCCTGTTTGGAAATCAGCTGGTTGCATTAGCTGTTAGCTGATAGCTGATTCTATCAGCTGATTGTATTAGCTGTTTGTCATTTGATGTTTGGCAAAATTAGTTGTTCAGTATTAGCTGTTAATGTATAAAATGACTATCGAGGACATGACTTTTAAAAAAATATAAGGGTATAAATATTAAATATCTTAGTATTTCGTTCAATATTCTTATAAGAATTTAGATTTTAGATATTAAATTCTACAAAAATTAAGCTTATAACTCTAATAATAATAATAATAATGATGATGATGATGATGATGATGATGATAATGATAACAACAACAACAACAATAATAATCATGATGATGATGATGATGATACATCCATACATAAAATATAACAATACAGATGAAGTTTAACAACACGATTCAAATAGAGCAAAAGAAATGAACATCATCATTTAAAGCAAAGGTTTATAACAATTCAAGAACGACGTCTAACTGTCATTAAACTAGAAGCAATATTATTACGAATAGTTGTCATCTCCCAAGTTCTATGTTCTTCAATGTCTTCTTGTGTAGAGTTAACTTCAACATCTTGAAATACATCTGGAGGTATAAATTCAGGATCTTAATCGATGATGCTAAAATTCGAGTTGCTAATTGTACTTTTTCTAATATAGTTATGTAACGTAAAAGCTATACAAATTATTCTATTTTGATTCATTAATAAATACTTAGGCATTTTCTCAAGTATCTTTTATCTTGTCTTAAGAACACCGAAAGCTCTCTCAATATAACTTCTCAATGATGAATGAGCTCGATTAAAAACTTATCGATATCCTCTTAGATTTGCATCACGAAACTTCGATTGATGATACCTTGTCTTTGGGTAAGATGTCAAATATTATTCTCTTTCCGGATAGCCTTTGTCAACCAAGTAATATTTGCCTGAGTTTCCATGGAAGCAATATAATTAGCGTAAATAATATCATAAAAAGTCTAAATTCTGAATAACAAATCCTACACATCTTAAAATTACTTATCGATGGTTTTGGAAATTTAGGTCTCGAATTACTGATTATATCAAGGATAATACGAGAATCGTGTGCTGATCCCTCCCAACCCGCTAAAACATATGCAAATAGTAAATTAAAGTCATATGCTACCAACACATTTGTTGTTATTATTCCTTTCTGTCCTCTATATCTCATTTGATCCTCCTCTGCAACAACTACCGCTATATGTGTATCATCAATAGCTCTAATATAATCCTAATATAAAACAATAATCATAAGATGATAAAACAACAATTTTCAATGGAAAATATAATGAAGGGAGAGGAAGAACATATTCAATTACCTTAAAATGTGGCATATATCTAGCATCGTTGGTAATTTGTGGTGAAATGTCCTTGAATTTTGGATCTTTTAGTACAATATATCCCTTGAAAATTCATCCATAGCAGTCAAAACTTCTTTAAAAACTTTACTCACAGTTTCACAAAAATGTTGAAAGCGCTCTTGGGTATCTCTATTAGAGGAACCTTTACTTAGGACATACATGAATAAATTGACTTTCTTCAAAATAGACATCCTATCCGAAGTTCTCAAACCATAATTATTTTCCAAAATCATACATAATTGACGAAATGTATTTTGATTCATCCTAAATGTATTAAAACACCATTTTTCATGACCATTCAATAATTCATTCATTTATAGTTTTCCTGTTTGATAGGAAGTCATGCATGGTTCCTTTTATATGTGGTTAAAAAAATACATCTCATGTATCCCGCCACACAAGCCACCGAATCCTAAAACTCATTCTCATTATCCAAAATTTGCTTCATTTGTAGAAATTGCATAATTTGCATAACATTATCATTTATACTTACAGATCAATAAGTAAAATTATATTGTAAATAAATAAGACACTTATATGTCTAAATATAAAGAAATAAATAATATAGCACATAATATAATTATAGATTACCAACAAGATAAAAAAAATATAATAAAATAAGCTAACTAAGTTCATAATGTCTTAAAACACACCATGTCAACATAAGTACACAAATAATAAAAACAATAAACTAAACATAGTAATGGATAGATAGAAACTATGTTTAATGTTTTTTATGTTTGTCATACTCATACGTAAACTTTATGTATTCAACTCTCTTTGTATCATCTAGTAAACCAAAAAAAAGGGACCTTCTTTGTGGATCTTCAATCAACATGCAAACAAAGTAAAATTCAAAAGTACCAGTCTCTAAACTAGGCAAAGTACATAGTTTTTCGAAAGCATTCGCAACGTTATAATGTGACGCACCAACACCAGTACTATGTGATGCACCAATATTCATTGTGTCCAAAATTTTCGTAATGGATCTATTCATCTCTATTGTTACACTCTGTCTCTCTTGAATCAATTGCATTATATCATCAAGCCTCTCATACATTGCTGCAGATCTTCCTACCCTTTTAGCAGAATCAGCTCTTGCACTTTTGTTACTTTATGAACTATCACTCTCCAAAACCCTTTTACATCTTCTTCTCTGAATCCCTTCATATGTGTGGCTTGAGGGGTCGGGGTAGGTTCTCTCCATACTTTTTCCTAATTGTTTAGACCACTAGTCTCATCTATATTCTCATGATCATGATAGCCTGACAATTGATAATAAACATTATGACTATTAGGTGGAGAAGGAATATATACTTCCTTAACTTCTCGTTGTCCTTATGGAGGGTCAGCCACAGGACAAAATGTAGTCTCTCCTTAGGCCAAATATTCAAAAAGTTTATCTAACTTACATTAAAGCTTAGGTTCAAGCCCTTCCTCTTTAAATATTTTAAAATTGATGTTCTCCTACAAAAAAATAAATAACTTATATTTAGCTAACTTTTTAGCATTAGAGTAAAGGAAAAATAACTTAAATTGGGGAAAAGAGATAACCTTAATCTTCAAAGTCCACCACTCCTTACTAGCAGCGATCATTCCTTTGTCATAATCCCATCCTAATCTTGTTTCTTTCCCTTTCAACTGTTTACAAAGACTCCATCTAGTTCTCATTCAGTCAAACTTATTTTTAAGCTTAGTTTTATCTCATGGTAAGTTGATTGATTTGTGAAACTCTTTCTCCACCTTCTTTCATGGTAACCTTTGAAAAATAACTCCACCACGTTATCCCTTACTCCTTTCAATATGTTGGTTACAAATGTCACAAAAGATAAGAAGAGTTTCTTTTGGCCAATGAGTCATGTATTTCCCCTTTGACTTCCTCCTTTGTTTCCTTTTTGGGATGATGCCAACTAATCATATAAGATGAAAAAGATTATATGATAATTAATCAATTTGCAATTGGCTTCACTACTTAATTAGTTTTACTAACTTGAATTAGACAATGCTAACAAAAGAACAATTAAATAATTAAATAATATTAGAAAAAGATAAATATAAATTTGTAAATATTAAATAATCAAGTTTTAATGCATTATTACAAAACCATCTTAAGAAGATTTGGAGCAGAATAAAAAATCTAGAGAAAACCTTCTCAAACATGAAAATAAAAAAAGAGAGAAAAGAGAGAGTTATGGATAAAACAAAACGGTTGCAAGTTAGGCTTCGGTGAAATGATAGGAGAGAGTTCTAAATTACCAAGCCATTATAAAAAAAATATTGATACTTTTCTATTCACTAAATTTGACAAGTTTAAGATAGCATTTCAGAAACATGAGTGTGTGTTAAAATAAAATAAAAATATTAGTGTGAACATTTCCTTTTAGAATTGCATATTTATTATGAATAAAAAATTTATTAAATTTAAATTATTGTTTGTTTATATATAATAATTTAAGAAAATACTTCTACATTTTGGTAACAAAAGAACTATTAAATAATTAAATAATATTAGAAAAAGATAAATATAAATTTGTAAATATTAAAT
>JAOTBA010000001.1:5549255-5570418 GCA_025629845.1 Erythroxylum squamatum | reverse complement strand
CTAGTCTTGCTACAGGAGCATAAGTCTCATTGTAGTCTATTCCTTCCTGCTGATTATAGCCTTGTGCTACTAATCTCTCCTTGTTATGACTCACTCTACCTAATTCGTCTAGTTTATTCTTGAAAACCTATCTAGTTCCTATGACTGACTTTTTAGAGGGTCTGGGAACTAAAAACCAAACTTTATTCCTAGTAAACTGGTTTAGCTCCTCTTTCATAGCTAAAATCCAAGCTTCATCTTGAAGAGCTTCATCAATTTTCTTAGGCTCTATTTCAGATATAAAAGCTACATTGGCTTCTCTTCTAAATTTGGACCTAGTTCTCACACCTTATGAGGTCTCTCCTATAATCAATTCTTCTGGATGAGAACTCTTATATCTCTAATCCCTTTTCAGATCAAGCGTTTCAAGAATATCTTCTACTTTGTCTAAAGGAATATTTGCTGGTGACACATCTTCACTATCAACCAAGGGTACTGATAGGGTTTCATTATCAGTATCATCTGTCTTACTTGGTTGAGAACTATCAACAAACTTGACATGAATAGTCTCCTCAACAGCCTTAGAAGTAAGATTGTAAACCCTATAAGTTTTCGAAGATAATGAATAGCCTAGAAACATTTCTGAATAAGTCTTAGAGTCAAATTTATCCAGAATTTCCTTTGTATTCAATATAGTACACTTGCAACCAAATGGATGGAGCTAAGATATGTTAGGCTTCCTTCCTTTCTATAACTCATTTGGAGTTTTCTTCAACAACGGTCTCATAAGTATTCTATTTTGAATGTAACAAGCTGTATTCACAGCTTCTGCCTAGAAATTCTTAGGAAGATTCATTTCACACAGCATAGTCTTTACCATTTCCCGAATCGTCCTGTTCTTCCTTTCTACAACTCCATTTTATTGTAGAGTTCTAGGAGCAGAGAAATCATGGAAAATTCCATTCTCCTCACTGAATATCTTGAATTTCTCATTCTCAAAATCACCACCATGATCCCTTCAAATACTAGCAATAGAAATTCCTTTTTCATTCTGTAACTTTTTGAAAAACACTTTAAAACACTTAAAAGACTCGTCCTTATGTGATAAGAATAATATCCAACAAAATCTAGTGAAATCATCAACAACTACGAGACCATACTTCTTTCTGCCAAGACTCAATGTCTTAGTTGGACCAAATAAATCCATATGTAACAACTCTAGAGGTCTACATGAAGTTACAATATTTTTAGAACAAAAAGTTGTTTTAACCTGTTTTCCTTTATGATAACTTTCAAAAAAGAAAACCTTGTTAAAACTTATTTTTGGTAATCCTTTTACCGAATCATGTTTAATCAACTTAGAAATATGTTTAAAACTAACATGACCTAGCTTTTTATGCCAAATCAAATTTTCTTCATCTGTTGATATAAAACAAAAAATATTTTGACTTTGCAAATCTTCTAAATTGATCTTATAAAGATTGTTTCATTTTTTGGAAGAGAAGAATATGGAACCGTCTTTGTTTTTTACTACACAAGAATTTTGATTAAAGGATACTTCAAAACAAGAATCATATAATTGACTGACATTAATCAAATTATGTTTTAAACCATCAACTAGCAGAACATTATTAATAGATGCAAAGGAATCTTTACCGATTTTACCGATTCTAATTATTTTTCCCTACTGGTTGTCTCCAAAAGTTACTGATTCTCCCCTCTTATTTTGAAGATCTAGCAACATAGACCTTCTTCCCATCATATGTCGGGAGCATCTACTGTCCAAATACCATTGGTGCTGGTTGCTTTTTTCAAGGAAGGAGATCTGCAGTAGATATTATGTTTTTCTTAGGTACCTAGATTTTCTGGGGTCCTTTGGGGTTAATCTTATAATAATTCATGGAATGATGATAAGACAACTGGTGATGCTTCTTTCTATATGGAACCAAAGTTCTTTTTATGACAAGTATCTCTTTTAGTAAACCCTAGACCACTCTTATCATCAAGGTGTTTGTATTTTCCTAGCATGTCATTCATTTTCTTCGTACTTTCGGTAAATATTGATAGATCTGTTGAAAGAGTATTAATTCTTTGTTTCAGCTGACTAATTTCCTCGGATCTATCTATAGTAACTCTTTTCTTCATATCGTCTACTTATTTCTTTAGGCAAACGTTTTCTCTCTCTAGCACTTCCGTATTTTTCAAGTTTTCTACAAACTTTTTCTTTAACGATCTATACTGCTTTAGTATAGCATGTGAATCTTCTAAAAACTTTAAATATGCATCTTGTAATTCATTAAAGTTAGAAGTTACCTCCTCGTCACTTTCTTTTTCGGCTACCAAGCATAAATTTGTTTGAACTGATGCCTCTAAATCAGTATCAGATTCAGATGAATCTAAATCTTCCCATGTTGCCATCATGCTCTTCTTATTTTCTTTATTTTTCTTTGGTTTTCTTCTCAGCAACGGACATTCAGACTTATAGTGTCCTGGTTTATTACACTCATAGCAAATTACAGATGTTTTCTCGTTCTTGCCTTCATCTTTGTTATTCTTCTTAAAAGAAAACTCTTAGTTTCCTTTTGCTTTCTTCTTCCACATCCGTCTAATCTTTCTCGAAATAAAAGATAATTCTTCATCATCTTCGCTTGAATCTTGTTCAGATTCACTGGTATCGTCATTCTTGATTTCTTCAATCTTTAACGCTTTGATGATGAACTTCTCTTTTTTTGAGTCTTGTGATTCTTTTGTCCAGCCTTTAATGCTATAGATTTATCCCATCTGGGTTTATCTTCTACATCAAGCTCCACTTCGTGTATCTTCAAAAAACCAAGCAATTTATCAAGCTTTAATATACTCAAGTCCTTGGCTTCTTGTACTGCAGTGACTTTAGGTCTCCATCTTTTCGGCAGACTTCTGAGAATCTTCCTAACATGGTCTTGATCATTGTAGATTCTCCTAAGAGCTTTAAGTCCATTAACGATAGTTTGAAATTGTCCAAACATCTGATCAATAGACTCGTCTTCCTTCATTTTAAATAGCTCATACTGGTGTACAAGAATGCTTATCTTGGACTCTTTCACCTAGTTGGTGCCTTCATGTGCTATAGATAAAGTATCCCACATCTCCTTCACAGTGTCGCATCTATGAACTTTAACGTATTCACTTCTGCTTAAGGCACAACTCAGAAAGAACTTGGCCTTTGAATTAAGTTGGAATCTCGCTTTTTGATCAACTGACCATCTGGTACGTGGAATGACATTCCCTTCATCATCCATTGGTATATACAGTCCATTCTCGATGATGTCCCAAAGGTCGACGTGTGTGGATTCAATGAAGAGCCGCATCATGTCCTAATAATGATAATCTTCACCATTGAATGCAGGAGGTCTTATGATGGAGGCGCCTTCAGCTATAACAATATGTGATTCAGCCATGGATCTTTGTCCTCACTTTGTAACGGTGGTTCTTAAAAACCGAGCTCTGATACCAACTGAAGTAAATTACTTGTTAGTATAGTCTTTACGAACAATATACAAAATGCACAAGAAGGGGGTTGAATTGTGTATTCTTTTTCGTGAATACAAGCCCCTTTGATATTTTTTTGAAAACTAACTTATTCAAAGCTATTAAGTGAATATCACAATGTATTGTAATTAACTTCTATATACTTATACAAAAACAATAGACATTAAAGTAAAGAGTTTAGAAGTTGACACAACGATTTTATCCTAGTTCATCCCAAACTATAGGCTACGTCCAGTCCTCAGAATTCTTTCTGAGATTTCACTATTCTTCACCAAATGTACAAGTATTCTTAGGTCTCTTATACTAAGTATTATTTTTGCTCTCTTAGCCTCTTCAGGCTTTCAACTATTCCTCTCTCTTACTAGAAAGATGTTGCGAGCTTTGTTACAGTAAAAATAGCTCTAGTATTTTGCACAATGAATACAGTAGTTCAAAAACTAAGATCTTAAAAACTTGTTTACTAACTCGTTCAGTCTTTGACTCCAACTTGTATTTACAGCCTTCGTCTTCAACTGCTTATTGCTTCTTGTTTCTTATTTCTTGTAGAAACCGTTATTCAGTTGAGCTCTGTAACTAACTATAACTGACTAACCGTTCGATGTATTATCGTGTCTTCGTCTTTGTATCGTCTGTGTTTTGTATCTTCTGTGTTTTCTTCTTTTTGTGTTTCTTCCTTCTGTGTTTTCTTCCTTCTGTGTTTTCTTCCTTCTGTGTTTCTTCTTTCTATGTTTCTCTTCCTTCTGTGTTTTCTTCCTTCTGTGTTTCTTCCTTCTGTGTTTCTCTTCCTTCTGTGTTTTCTTCCTTCTGTGTTTTGCTTCTTTCTGTGTTTTCTTCCTTCTGTGTTTTTCTTCCTTCTGTGTTTTCTTCCTTCTATGTTTCTTCCTTCTGTGTTTTCTTCACACTTAACAAACTTATCATTATTATTTCTAATATTATTATTATTTGACTGTCACCATAATTATTAGACGTGAAGTCATTTTGACTTAACTTTGCCCTCTTTATCTACTTCCTAATTTTAATAGTCTAAAACACATAATTCCAGTGTAGCCAAAGGTTAAGGAGATCATCTTAATGAACGAGTGGTTGTACAACAATACAAGCTTAGCATCCATTACCTAATCCAAACATTAATGATACCACCATTTAGTTAAAGTATAACACTAGGAGCATCATAATCACATCGTGCATCTTGTTGTTCAAAAGTCATGTGCAAAAAGTCTCTTAGAGAAACATAATATGTTTTAACAAAAACATTCTTAAAACATTCTTTACATTATGGCTAACTATCAAAAATTGACTCCTAACTATGTATATAATCTAAGAGAACCCCCTCCCATTAATTTAAGCTACAAACTATGCATTCAAAATTACAAGGCTTTGAAGTATATGTTCTTTAAATGACATTACTCACTTTCGCTCTAGAAACAAATTATGAGCTTATGCAATTGCTATTGTCAAGAGTTTAACTAGATTCAGATAGTGGATTGCTCTAAAGGAGTTATTATAAAATCTTTAAACTTGCCTTTAGATATTATATATATATCCTTTAGAGAGAAGGATATGCGAAACTCTTTCAAAAAGCTTAAGGGAATTTGAACTTTATGTAAAACTCTTTCACAAAGCTGTAGGAAATTTAAACTTTATGTTTAAGCACATTCGTTTGAATTAGATAAATCATTACATCTAATAAAATTTAAACAATTTGTTGGGACTAGAGAGCCACTTTCATAGGAGATCTACATCATGAGCCTAATGAGGGAGTATATTTATGGGCCTTGACACCACACTTCAACCCAAAACTTTAAGGCATTAGGTTTGTGAGTCATTTCCACTTATATGCCCCTCACTAGTTACATCTCTTTCCAATGTAGGATTCCCACTCACACTTGAATTCCAACACAAGTAACGGAGAATACATGACAACTAGATGGAACCTCCCTTAATTTATTTAGAATTTTATCATTTCATCGCAATAAACAGTACTTGACAAATCTTACTTATCATTCAAGAGATTAGACGGCAAGCTCAATAAAAATTAGCATATTGTTAATTATTGATCCATTTCATGAATTTATTGTTAAGGAACGAGCCCGTTACATGACCTTTATGAGGGGATGATTTCCTAGATTATGATTTTTTTTTAAGATTCATATATAAGACCTTATAAGAAAATTAAGGCCTTTTGTTGATGAGTTATATGTTTTTAAGTAGGCTTTATACTGTCCTTAAGATTTTTAATCAACTCAATTTCTAAAAAAAGATTTAGTTAAGAGATTATTGTTTTTAGATAAAACTTTTGATATACAAGTAGTCTTCCGAAGTCTCAAATTTTCTCAAGGCTCAAAGGACTGAATGATGTTCACTCTTCATTTAGTTTATGACACACAATGAAGGTCATGTTTAGCAAATAGTGGATTGCATTAGTTGTTAGCTGATTCTATTAGCGATTAGCTGATAGTTGATAGCTGATTATATTAGCTTATTTGATCAACAGATAACATCAGTTGTTTATTAAAGATTTTTAATAAAATTAGTTGTTTAGTATTAGTTGTTGATGTGTAAAATGACTTATGAAGATGTGATTTTTTAAAAAAAATTATAAAGGCGTGAATATTGTATTTCTTATTATTTCGTTAAATATTCTTATAAGAATTTAGATTTTATGTAACAGCCCAGATCATCCGCTCACAGATATTGTTCGCTTTGGGCCTTGGCCCAGTCAAGTCCTCACGGTTTTGCTTTTTCCGAGGCCTTCCTAGGAGGTCACCCATCTTAGTACTACTCTCACCCAAGCACATTTAACCTCGAAGTTCTGATGGGATCCGATGCATTAGGCCATAGAAAATGCGTCTGTAAGGGAGAGGTACCTGTACCCTTATAAGGCGTACTTCATTCCCCTCTCTAACCGATGTGGGATCTCACACTCTCCACCCCCTTAAGCCCAGCCCTCTTTGGGGTCCAGTCTAGCTGGCACAACGGCTTGAGTACTGGCTCTGATACCACCTATAACAGCCTAGATCACCCACTCATAGATATTGTCTGCTTTGGGCCTAGGCTCAACCAAACCCTCACAGTTTTGCTTTTCCCGAGGCCTTCCCATGAGGTCACCCATCCTAGAACTACTCTTACTCAAGCACATTTAACCTCGAAATTCTGATGGGATTTGGTGCATTAGGCCATGAAAAACGCGTCTGTAAGGGAGAGGTATCCGTACCCTTATAAGACGTACTTCGTTTCCCTCTCCAATCGATGTGAGATCTCACATTTTATATATTTAATTTTACAAAAATTAAGTTTATAACTTTAATAATAATAATAATGATGATGATGATGATGATGATGATGATGATGATAATAATCTAACCTTAAATTCTCTATTAATATGAATAGTGCAGCAAGCTACATCATATTAATATTTTCATATAATATGTATAAGTTTTATTATTTAATAAATTAAAAATATCCATAATTATAATATGACACAGATATGATATATAGCATAATTCAAAAATTATAAAAGGAGAGTATAATTAGTTTTTTACCTGTTAAAATTTGGTTGATCATCAAAAAAGTTCGTCTTATGGAGCTTTTAGAAATCAGCTTATTAGGGTTAAATAAGCTAACCAAAAGTCATTCACTAAACAAATCAATAGGTTTTTAAGATGGTCAAAAAGTTAACTTTTAGTCAATAAGCTAAAAAACAGCTTATCAGCTATTTGCTAGACACCTCCGAATTGTTGGCATCAATTCCAAATTTCTTTCATCATTAGATTTAACATAAATACCTTCTTGTCGAAGTTTTCCCATGTTTTCTATACTAATTTATCATTGTAGGTTTATAGTGAAATTATTTAAAAATAAGAGGGAAAAAAAGTGAAGTTTACACTTTAAATAGACTCGCCAAATTACATGACGTGGTACATTGATACTCGTGCGACCCCACTAATACTGTTATAAACAAAAAGTTACAGATCCAAAAATCCCATTATTTTTAGTAAGAAGCACAACATGCCATAATTCTGTATTTTCGGCAAGAAAAGTGATTTAAGTGAGGTAAAGCAACTTGTTTTGGGGCACAAGGTGGTTGTTCCCATTTTTGTAATGGATGGATAGATGAGGGTAGGCACAGGATGACACACAGGAACGAAAACAGGAGAATTGATCCCCCTTTTTTTGGTAACTTCCAAATGTAATTGTAAACACAGCTGATGATGTAATGTCTATTTTTCATTATACTTGTTTGATTCCTACTTCATCATAGTATTGCCTTGTGGCAATATTGGATAATTGTTAATTAACTTTTTATCTAGTTCTATTTGTTGCACAACACTTCCTCTATGCCGATTTTATTTTTAAGTTTAATTTTCTATTTCTATATGTATATATATTTTATGGATAAACATGATTATGTACTAAATGATAAATATGATTTCTAACAAAATAAAATATGACTAGATAATAAGGTAGTCCACTCGATAAAGCTCATTCCCTATAAATAATGGATATAATATAAATCATTGCCGGATCATATTACCATTCATCAAATATTCTCAAATTGAACACTCTAAAATCAATATTAAGGATTTAGTTTAATTCAAAAGAATCATTTTTTATTTGACAAGGTATGCCTGAGTTTTATACCAAATACAAAAGGGAATAACTTAAATCTTTTCGGTAAAAAGTCCTCTTAGTGCTGTAATCTCTCAACCATTAAGGTCGAGCCTAGTAAAATGATTATTGTATGAAACTGTCGACCAACGATAAACAATATTAGAGTGATGAGACTAGCAAGAGTATTACTGCATAACAATAACAAGCTATAATAACGGGAAAAAGAATCCATAAAAATTAGGGTAATTCATTTCTAAATACAGTATGAAATTTTCTAAACTAATTGTTGGGTCATGTGTGCCTAACATAACAAGTTGTGGATTAGAATTGGATATGGATTATCGTAATTGCTTATCTTCTGAAAATATAAAATGAAACATAACAAGTTGTGGATTAGAATTGGATATGGATTATCGTAATTGCTTATCTTCTGAAAATATAAAATGAAAAACACATATCAACTACTTTGGAGGAGAACTAACAGAAACACATGCTTCACGGCTCATATCATTTGTTTATGTTTAGCCTGATCTAAGACCGCACACGTCATACACCTATATATGTACATATGTATGTATGTAGCACGTCCATTACTTTCTTCTCGCTTGTTTTACACTTGACTAACAGCTTAGAAGAGCAGTTTTTAGCCTTATCTTCTTCAATCATGGGGTCACACTCCTCAACTTTTTCGGCCTCTATCATTGTCTTCTTGGTGAGTTTGGCACCACACTGCACCGTGTTAGCCATTTCTCATTGCCAATTCCCAGCAATCTTTAACTTTGGAGACTCAAACTCCGACACTGGTGGCTTGTCTGCTGCATTTGGCCAAGCCCCTCCACCTCATGGAGAATCTTACTTCCACGGACCCGCCGGACGGTACTGTGACGGCCGCCTCATTGTTGACTTCATAGGTACATACTAACACATTCAAAGATGTGTCGTTGCCATAGTTTTTTTCTCTTTTTCGCATGGTTTAATGGAATCCAAGTGTGCACGATCTAGCCTTTATTTTGGTGTTAAAAATGTGCATACCTCCTATGAAACCTGGATGGTTTTGATAGTGAGTGTAGTCCAACTCACATCTTTTGCGTATACATTGATTCTGTAAGATCAATACTATAAAGTGATACCAGACATCAGAGTAAAGTATAGTGTCCAAAATCATTTACCTTATATTACTACTAGGAAAGCTTCGATGGAATGTTGTATGCTTTCCATGGCATTTCTAAGTGTCCTCTGTCCTCAATCGGTAATTCAGACATGAAAAAAGCAAAAAGAATTACAGACGATAAGAGAAGAAGAAAGTGAGTGTCTGAGTGATGGGGTGAGATGGGGAAGGAGAAGAACGCACTGATTTGCACTTGCCCAATCATTCTGTTGATCATATGAAAAAAGAAACCAAAATGTTGTTGTCTTCTTAGGAATGACAGATTACATTATCTTGACAATAGCCAGTGACGCCTTGGTCGAATAAACTTGTTTCAATGGAGCAACCTTTCACGGATTCTTGCATCCTTTTTCCAAAAGTTTCAATGAACAAAAGGGTCCACCACCGAAACTTTTTGTAGCTGATGTTGACAGACACTGCGAGGCCGCACGTTCAGTCTGCAATTTTTAACCTATTTGGTCAAAAGAAAAATCATCGGCTCATGCTTCTTCTCCATAACTAATTCAATATGGTTCATTATGTCCGATATAATAATTAAGGCTTGTTCTTAATGTGTTGAATAATTTCCATGAAATCCTTATGCAGAATCATCTAATTAAACTAAGGGCAGTGTAATCTTTTATTCATAACCATACACTGCTAGCCCATTAATTCTCAAGTCTTTCACATGGTCAAAAGTAAAGGGCTTAATTCCCCCCTTGTTCTGAGTTGCACTGGAAATATAAAATGTCTTCCATATCATAGATTATGTCAACGTTACCTCAACTCCCCTGGAACTGATCTTGTATGCAAAATCTGAGCGCCTTAAATACTTTGGAATTTGGATTGTAAGTATCTAAATTCTTGCTTCTTTAACTACTGAACATATCACCTTCAGTATTCCTAAATGCTGCTAAGTTCTGACTTCTGATCATCCAACCATGCAAAGGCAATTATATCTCCCTTAATGATGATAGATATTGGATTAACTCCGATGTTAATTTTCCATGAATACTCAGCGGAGCACCTTGGATTGCCATTCTTGAGCGCATACCTTGATTCTGTGGGAAGCAACTTCAGTCATGGTGCCAACTTCGCAACAGCAGGATCAACCATTAGGCCCCAAAATGCTACCCTCCGTCAAAGCGGGTTTAGTCCTATTTCCTTGGATGTCCAATGGAACGAATTTTATGAATTTGTTGATAGGTCTCAGGTTGTTCGCAACAGAGGTAATAATACTACCCAGAGCTTAGCCCACAGAAATTTCGAGACCCTAAAAGAAGTTTCGTTTGGATGAATTGGTGCAGGTGGAGTTTACAAAGAACTGCTACCTGATGCTAAAGTTTTCTCTGAGGCCTTATACACATTTGATATCGGTCAGAACGATCTTACATCTGGTTATTTCTCAAACTTGTCTACCATTGAAGTTAAAGAATCCGTCCCGGACGTACTCTGTCAGTTCAAAAACATTGTTACGGTTAGTGATACAATCTCTTATTATTGTCGATTAGTATCAATCCCTAGATTTTTCTTCCGCGTGTTAAAATAATGTGTCTCATTAAGATTGGTTGTGTTAATGACAGGACATATATGGGCAAGGAGGAAGAAATTTTTGGATTCACAACACAGGGCCATTTGGCTGCCTTGCCTATGTCTTGGAGAGGATACCAATATTAGCTTCTGGAGTGGATAGAGCAGGATGTGGATCTCCGTTTAATGGTGTGGCTAAGTACTTTAACCATGAATTAAAAAAGATCGTTGTCCAATTGAGGAAGGAATTGCCAGAAGCTGCTATAACTTATGTTGACATATACTCCCTCAAGTACAGCCTTTTTAGTCACACAAGAAAGAATGGTAACAACAACCCAGACACTTGCAAGCATTCCTATAACAAACATAATGATACGAGTTTGATGTTTGATAAAGTGTTGTTGATGAGTTTGAGATGGGAATTGCAGGGTTCAAGGAATCCACAAGAGCATGCTGTGGCCATGGAGGAAAGTATAACTACAACAAAAACGTTGGATGTGGAGGAAAGATTACAGAGAGGGGGAAAGATGTGGCTGTTAAACCATGCCATGATCCCTCAGTTTGGATCAACTGGGATGGTGTCCACTACACTCAAGCTGCTAACAAATGGATTTTTGACCACATTGTGGATGGTTCATTTTCAGACCCACCAATTCCATTGCACATGGCTTGCCATAGGCAGCCACCCATCCACTGATTCAGTTTCATTTTCAGACCCTCCAATTCCATTGCACATGGCTTGCCATAGGCAGCCACCCATCCACTGATTCAGTTGTCTTCTTGTTTCATTGCGTGCTTGTTCTTTCTTTTCCTGAATTTTACTCAAAGTACGACTCAATCATGACACTTTCTGTCTCATGCTTAACGGAGCATTGCCTTGATCTTTCCTCGTAACGTTAAGTGGCTAAGTCGTCAGTCTAATGTCTTAGCCCATTGTTTAGCTCGTCATTCTCTTTCGTTTTTCTCTAATATGTTTACCACCTCTCCTCCATTTTGTATTTCGGACTTTTATTAGTTTAATGCATTCGGTGGTTTTCCCTAAAAAAAAAAAAAAATTAAAATGTATCAAATGCAATAAATATAATTACTTTTATTAATTAAAGACACCAACTTTTGCGAAGGAACCATTCTTGTCCACGCCACTCATTTAATCTCTTGTTTCAGCAATTTACATTGTCGTTTTGCTTGTATATTGTTGTATTGGTGTCCTATTAAGGATTCTTCACTCTTACGAAGCTGTCCTGGCCTAGTCATATTTCTTCTTGATAAGAAAAGATGGACGACATATATTATGAAGAGAAGGCAAGACAACTAGCAAGTGATGTAAGATGAAGATAAGGAAAGGAATAAAAAGCTTCAAACAGAAAACAATAATGACAACAATATGGAGACAAGAAATTGCCGCTTTCTTACTTTTATTGTAAACGAAGTCCTAAATTATACAAGTTATAAAGTACAAATCAAAGTAATTACAATAGAATATTTAAATTGATGTCTTAATTAAAATATTTAATCTTTTAATTCTTAACTAATATTTTAGAGATATATAATATTTTAAGTATTTAAATATAAAAAAAATGAGTGACGAACTTGCTAACTTAAGTTTGTATGGTATAATTTATGTAATAATATCTTTTAGACTTCTTATTTAAAAATTATAATTATAAGAATATATACTAAACGTGTATGAGAAATATTTTTTTGGAAAGGCACTTTTCTGAAAGGCTATGATTATGTAGAATCATTATGGAGATAATTTTTTCTTTTCATCAAGTATCTTTTCAAAACTATGTTTTGCAATTAATTATCAAACACACATCAAAACTTTAATTTTTGTCACATTACATTAAAAAATAAGCACTATTTTTTAGTTTAGATTTAAAGTTTTGATGGGTGTTTGATAATTAATTTGCAAAACATAGTTCGCCAAAAGATCAGCTTTTAACGATGATTTTTGGAATCGTTGCCACATCTCAAGCTTTTGGCGAGAATTCAGAAAAATCATCGCCAAATAGAAAGTCTTTCGCAATTATTTTTCGAAATTGTCACAAGAGACTTATCTTTTGGTGATGGTTTTGAATGTATAATAACAAATTAACTCTCTTATTTATAATTATGAATTCACTAATTTTGACTTGATCAATTTGTGACTGAACATCATATTAAGAAAATTAAATTTAATATTATTGACAATGATTCTAAGTGTAAAAATAAATTTACCTAAGAAAAACGTCAAATCATTTAAATAATTTATGAAACTATAAACTCATAATTAATTAATATTACATAGATTTATACTTTTTATTTTCTCTTTTAAATTATATGATTTAAAAATTTTATATGATGTCACAAAATTTTCAAATAGTTTTAACATGAAGTTTGTAATATAATGATATATGATTCTTACAGAAAATAAATAAATAATGATATGTAGTAAGTAATATAATATAACGATTGATGGTAAGTAATGTAAGATTTTAATTAGAACTTTAACAATTCTTAAGGACTAAAAAAATTTCACGCCTATTCCATCAAAAAGAAAAAGAAGTAATTATTTTTTTGTATTTCAAATGACATGAGACTCGGTAAATAAGGTAAAGGAGTTCCCTATGTCTAGATTCCTAAGAAGGCTCTTTGCACGTTCGAAAACATCAATTGAAACAGACAAAGATCTTCCCCAATAATTGGTTTGTTGACATCCTTTTCCAACAACTTCTTGGCTTTAACTAAACTAGCAGAAGATATAGTGAACGATTTTGCAAATGCAGTATGGATCACTAAATTAGATGAACCACACATATCATGAGTGTCACCTAAGGAACAAATAGTATAGAACAATCACGTTAATTTTTTTCACAAACCTTTGAAAAATTAAATCCTAGAAACTTAAAAAGTTAAATCAAACGGTATAAGGAGCCCAAATTCAAACACATGCATATCTAATTGAATGACTCCATCATCGTCGCGATGAATAAACATAGTTTTTGTAATTGAAGACTGTTTTAAAACAACTAATTTCCCTAATCCTGTATGAATCATCTAGACATCGCCACGACCTCCATTTTCATATACTATAAACCTTGAAGAAGAAGATCAGCCATTGAAGGCAAGCAGTGATTAGACTTTGATGAGTAGATTTGTTGTGCAAGTCGACTTGTTCTTCAGAAGGGAGAATTATGCTAGATATCTCCTATCGAAGCTCATTTTCACCATTGGAAACTATCTGTCACATAGAAATTTCACGATGAATTTATGTTAACATTTTTATTTTGAAAAGTTAATAGAAACAAAATCAAGTCATATATATAATCAATATAAAAACAAAGTGTAGAATTTAAAAAGGAAATGAAAAATTATATGCAATTAACAAAATATTCACAGAAGAAGCAAAGATCATCAGAACTTAATTTTTTAAGTAGCCAGAAATCCCTGCATAAACACATTTTTTGTTTGCCACTCACCCTTAAAGATAAATAAAGCCAAGAGAATATGCCACATAATAATAAGTGATCTGATATCTTTATTAATAGAGGACTTCTTATTTGAATGATACAACATTCTAGTAATGTTAATTTTATGATATATTAATTGAGACAACTTTATATGATAATGCTGAGAACGTTAACTGTGTATGTACTATGCTTAGGGGATTCAGAATTAAGTGTGTTGTCCTCTAAAACCACTATTATGATAAAAAAGAGTTGGATCCTCTAAGCCCCTCATCAGATATGGAGAGAGCTACTCTTATGGGATTCTAAATAAAAGTAAGTACAAAAACAAGAAGGTCAACCCTAGCTTATCAATAAGATGTAGAAATCAAACGGAAAACGCATGCAAAAAATCCAAGCAGATGAACAGATCAACTTTAGAGTAGTTAAGCATAAATTTACAAAGAGGGGAGACTTACTTGAAGAGTTGAATTAAAATTGGGGATCAAAGATATCTCTCCAAAAGAAGACCCTATGATCTCTAACTACTAACTGGAAATCTGGATTAAGCAAGAAGACACTGACTTTGTACAGAAGAATCAAGTAATTTCATACCTCAGTGTTAACTTTCACCTGGGATAGGAGTGATATATGACTCCTCCAAGAGAAAGCCAATGACGCTATTCCAGAACAATGACCAAAAGTAAAAAAGAAGAAGAAAAGGTAAGAAGCAAGATAGAGGAACCCATACCTAGCAACTCGACCAATTCAGAGAAGAAGGTCTCCATCAATGGTTCAGCCCTAATTAGAAAGCATCTGGAGACTTTTTCGACTGGGGAGGATTTATTTACCTTATTTATAAAATGTCATCATAGATAGATTACCTTGTCTGCTGCTTACAACAACGTTGTCATTTTTTTGCTTTGTTAGTAGTTGTGGGTTACGTTGTCGTTTTTGTTGCTTTGTAAGTAGAATGTCTGTTGCTTATAGAAATGGGCCTTGTTTTGGGCCCCTAATTGTTTGTGGGCTCTATCCAAACAATTTATGTCCTATTTTTGGGTAATTAGATTTTCAATTTCACAAATGACATAATTTTGGCTTCCCCTTTGGTGATGAATACAAAAATCGTCACAAAAAGTTGAAATTTTTGCAATGATTTTTATAATTCGTTGCTAAACTCTATTCCTATATATTACACTCTATATATTATAGAAATTATATATAATACATAAATTCTATATAATAGATATAGAATAATGATTAAATATAATAATATAATAACTAAGATATGAGAAAATATATCTATTATCTACATATTCATAAATCATTATACTAATTACAATTATTATCTATACAATCATATATCATTATATTAATTACCATAGATAATTATATTTATTGCAATATAATTTCAAAATAATTGAAATATAGTAAAAATTGGAAATCAATATTAAATATTAATATCATATTTTTAAAAATTAAATTTAATATTATTGAGAATGACTGTAAATCTAAAAATAAATTTAGTTGTCATTTAAAAATTTATAAAACTAAAAACACAAGAGTAATTAATATTACATAGATTTATACTTTTTATTTATGTTTTTTAAAATACTTGATTTTACAATTTTATGTGGTGTCAAAAAACTATTTATTATATATAAATTCTATACTATTATATATATAAATATTAAAAAATATAAATGAAAAGATTTGACGACGGTTTATAAAATCATCTCCAAATCCTTAATTTAGCAACATTTCAGTAAAAATGTCACCAATGGTCTAAATTTGGTGACATTTTTCTAAAATCGTCGCCAAATGTTGGCTATAGTTTTTTAATATAACAAAAACGACGTCATTTGTTTCATAACAAACGACTTCGTTTTCATGTTATTTTAAACAAGAAAACGAAGCCCATCTTCCTTGTCCAGCTTTGCCGTTCAGCTTCATCATTTTCCTAATAAAATTTTGCATTGAAAAGCCTCCAACCTCATCCAGCTTTGTCATTCCTCGTCCATTGTTTCCGATTGTTTGTCCATCCAGTTAAGTCGTCCAACTTATGTTTAGTTTTTATGTTCTGCTTTCATTGTCTGAGTTTTTGTGCTTGGATTTTGTGTTTTGTAAAGAGGTCTTGGTTTTGTGTATTGTTGTTTGGAAGATGAATGTGTATTGTTGTTTGAAAGATGGTGAGTGTGTATTATTGTTTGGTCCACAATGGGATGATTAGGCTTAGATGGATTAGGAAGCTTCTTTGAGGATAGCCTATAACATGTTCGATCAAAGTTTTAGTGGAGATGATTTGCTTTTGTTTGAATTGTTTGTGATAAATTAGTAGAGAATTTAAAACATACATTAGATTGTTTCTAAAAAGGATGATAGGTTTTTCTATCAGGTTGTATACAATAGATAAAGTATAAATGATGTTAAAAAATGAAGGAAAGAGGTGTAAGGTGAATTTGAAGAATAAAATTACTCGTTTAGAAGTTGATATTAGTCAGGCAATTTATGCTTCAATGCTACTATTATTATGCTATAACTTGGCTATAAACTAAAGGATTATTTAATTGCTTGAATGAAATAACTACAATTCTTATTTGCCTATTTAGTGTTAATATTATATAGTAAGTATAGAACATATGTTTACTCATTGTTGTTATTGGAAAACATGCTGAAAGGAAGACTAGATCTTGGATTCCAAGATTTGGAGAGACGAAATCAATTGAAAGCAAGAAAGTGTAATATCTCAATTACACAAAATTAATCTTTTTGTAATTATATGTATTTACGGGGAATGAATGTCAAGTGGATCCAACTAAATGAAATCAAGAAATGATGTTGGAGGATCAACAACAAGTGCACCAACTAACCTAAACCGTCATCACTATATGTAAATTGAGTATCATATCATAAGGATATATTAATGAATTAAAAATCTCAAAAAATAGAATAAATTATTTCTATCTAAAGTTTTATCAAATTCTCAATACTAACTATAATTTAAGATTATATCAATCGAATATAAAAAATTAATTTGTTGTAATTTACTGTTAATATTGCTATATAAAAGTATTGAAATTCTTTTTACCTTTAGACCTAGAAGATGATGCATGAGTATTGAATTTTTCTTGTCTAAAATTTAATGTCATATATGGATTGTTGATAACTTAGAGTAATGATTCATCACGATAAGCATAATTTTCCTTTATAGAAAAAATGCATTGGCATTGTATGGTGTACTTCTATAAGTGAACCCAATTTCATGCCTATGTTAATGTGAATTGTTGATGGTTGACTTATGTTAATGTGAATTGTTGATGATTGAGTTATATTAATGCAGATTGTTGATGATTGAGTTATGTTAATACGATTAATGTCAATGATTGGATGTATTGTAATGTTAATAAAATTTATATTTGTTTTTATAGATATCCAATATAATACACCTAGTAGAATAAAAGGAAAAAAGGTGGTAGGTATCGAAATTGTGGAATAGAGGGAGGTGCAACTTCAGCCAGATCAATCGATTCATAGCCAACAATAACAGTCAACCTTAGCCACCAATGAAATTAGTCGAGCACAACCTCATTCTTCCTCAAACAACAATGAATCAACTAGCATAGAGGGATCTGCAGGTTTATTAATCTTTAACATCTCCAAAAAAAAACTTATGCTCAAATATATATTTAAATGTTTAATGTGTATTTTCTTATCATTATTGATTTGTTATTAGGTTCCATTGTCAATATTAAAAAAAAAAGATGTAAAGGTATAACTAGATGTTGTGAATTGTAACAAATGAAGGATGTAATGAATACCAAGTTTTCAATACACATTGATACTTCGCAAGGTCGTCCCATAAACAAGATCCAGTCTGCAAAATTGTCAAGTGAGTTGGGGATTATTGTAAAAACAAAATTACCTTGCCTCAAGCATGCTAAGGAATTAGAGGAAGATAACTTGCTTGAAAATGTTGTGGATATAGTTGCGATAAATTTTCAATTTATTTAACTATGTACAATATTCTTTCACTTATTGTAAGATTAATTACACTTTTACTTATTGTTCATTGATGAAATTGAATATTGTCGATATCAATAACCCTGATGTTTCAAACTGTATGACTTTATTGTTGAAACAAAGGACTAAGGATCATCATTATAAGTTGCATCAGTTTTACAAATCTTTTCCTTTTGATGCGGAGGCAAGGCAACATGTTTTAAAACGAATGTCTTTATAAAATTGGAATAATTTATGTGATTATTGGTTCTCTCCCAAAGTTCAGGTTTGTTTTCTTTCGCTTCACATTTGGTTCCATTAATCTTTTTATATAATTTAATGAATATATTTTTTCTTTATTTAGGAAAAACATAAGAAGTCAAAGGCCAATAGAGGAAAAATGAAAACTCCTTACAATCAAGGGTCCAAATAATTTGTAGTTGTCTAAAATGAATATGTAAGATCTTTGTTTACAAGTTATAATTAGATCAATTAACACTATATTATTTATTGTGCCTTGTATTTTTCTTTCATAAAATAGAGTGAATAGGAACTACGTGAGTAAAGTGTCATAGGATCACCTTGTATAAAGTCACTCACTATAAGGAAGGTCAAGAGTGGATGTTAGAAGAAGCAGAAAAAAAAACTATGTAAGTATAAAAATTTGTTTAAATTTTAAGTTTATTTATTTATGTACTACTAATTAACAATATTTACATTAAATATTGTTTTTTAAAATTTAGAATAAGATGGAATGGTTGTTACAAAAATCAATGTCTAAGGGCAATGAGGTCAATGTAGAAGAAATTTGCAATACCGTGCCTGTTCCATGTTCTGGTTAAATCAAAGGTTTTGGCTTTGGCCCTAAGTTAAATGTTTCAACGTCATCAAGATCCATATGTGTTCACCAGCTTGCAAAGGGAAATAAATAGCTTAAGGAGGAATTACAACATACTCGAAAAAAGTTGGCTAAGCATAATAAGTACCTCAAAAAATATCAAAGCAGTGAAGATGAAAGTAAATGGTATTAATAACATCTCTTATACTTTTATCCCTTAATTCCTTTTTGTATTATAATTTAAATTTGATACTTTTCTCGAATTACATATTTGAAGAAGATGCAACGGCTGAGTGATTTGTATTATAATTTGTAAACTAGTCTCTATATTTATTATTTTATATATAAGAATTGTTGAAGTTATAATTAAATTCTTGTATACACTGAAATTTAATGATATTTTATTTTTATATACATGCTTTAAATTATCAATTATTTTTGTATAATTTTTATAATAAATTAACAATAAAAATATGTTGAAACATTATATACAATAATATGGATTTAAAATGTAACAAATAATTTATTCCAACATGGTATAACATTTCGTTAAAATGAAGAAAAAAATATATTACATTTTACAAAATGTAGCAAAAAACATTTGGCTACAATTTCAGAAACATAGTTAAAAGTTTTAGCTATGTTTCACGAAACATAGCCTAAAGTTTTAAGCAACGTTTTCATAAACGTAGTCAAAACAATTTTGCTATGTTTCAAACTTAGCTAAAAACATTTGACTACGTTTATGAAAACGTTCAAACCTAGCTAAAAACGTTTGACTACGTTTATGAAAATGTTGCTAAAAACTTTAGGCTATATTTCTTGAAACATAGCTAAAAACTTTTGACTATGCTTCTAAAAACGTAGCTAATAGTTTTTAGCTACGAAAAATAAGCATAGCCAAACTCTTTGGCGACGATTCCTCCATACCCTAATGTTATACTTTTTGCTGCAATGTCACCACAGCCAGATGATGAAATCAAGTATATGTTGCATCGCTAATATTATCGGTAGTCTCATGTATGCTATAGTGTATACTCGCCCTGATATTGCACAAGCAGTCAGTATTGTTAGTAGATATATGGCTAATCCTAGTACAAGCAGGTAGAAAAATAGATTTTGACATATTTGTGAGGTACCATTAATTCTTGTTTGGAATTTGGAAGAAGTATGGATATTGTGGTTGGTTATATTGATTCAGAATGTGCAAGTGATCTTAATTAAAAAAACCATTTGGTTAGGTTTATTTGAAAAACTCAATTTAGACCATAAGGTGATTTTTGTCCATTGTGATAGCCAAAGTGCTATTCACTTGACTAAAGATCAATGTTTTATGAAAGGTCATTTTGTTCATTGTATCATTTCTTAAGGTAGTATTTCTATGAAGAAAATTGGTACTGTTAACAATCTGACTGACATGAAGACCAAATCTCTTTCAGTTACAAAGTTCAAACTTTGCTTGGACTTGATTGGTATTTCTCATTATTGAGTTACCTTTATAGGCTTATTTAGAGAAGGTGGAGTAAAGTTCAATAATTTTCTGCATCCAGTAGAAAATTCAAGTCAAGGTGGAGATTTGTTAATGTTTGCCTTGAATTTTTTACAAAACCCATGGTAAAGATATGTTTTATCATCCACTTCCTTCTTCTTAGACTTGTGTCGCATGTCCATATCCAAGCACTTTTTAGGGGAAGAAATCACCATTACTTGGTTCACTTCTCTATCAAGTGAATTGAATGGAATTGGGCAATGAAACGTGGCATTATTCTCACCAAATTTTGACGCGAAACCATACCTATATAAACTCATTCATTTGCATGGTTCAATAAGAGAAAAACAAGGAAGAAAGTGCGAGAGTAAAATAGAGTGTAATTGGGTTTTAAACTTTTTGAGTGTTACTTTCCACATTTTGTATTCTTCAAATTAATTAGTGAATTTTATTCTTCTCTTGCACGTTGACTGTAACATCCCGGTTCCTAGGGGAAGGGTAGATTGGTAAATTTGGGTGTTCAATGAGAGTTAGAATTTGCAATTCCTTATTCATGCATTATGTGACATGCATATATTGTGAAAAATGAAATTGTTGCACATGAAAAACATTGT
>JAOTBA010000001.1:5521122-5534921 GCA_025629845.1 Erythroxylum squamatum | reverse complement strand
TAATCGGGACCCATTTTTCACCCGGACTTCGACCCCTTGAACTAGATCATTTATTGGGTCACTTTATTATCTTTATTTGGATCAAATGGCGTAGCTTAACCGGTAATTTGATTAAAAACCAAATTACAAACATGTTAGTCCAACTTTATGAGACATTGACAAATTTGCCCCTAAGGACAAAGATGTCTAACAATTTTTCCTGATTTTGACTCGATTAATTTAATACAATACCTGGTAATAATTGCAAAAATGATAAAATGCAGCTTTTTTTAATTCCAACTTACAAAGTCTGAGGGATAATTGTTGGCAATTTAATTTACCCAAAGTAAGTTGGGTCAATGCGAAAAGAATAGTCTATAGAACACAAGATGGAAAGTTTCTTGTACGCTAAATGCACGCATGTGCTTTAAAAACTGTAAAGCAAATTGGAAAAATACATTTCTTGAAGCAACTGCTCATCGTTTCTAGGAAATGTGTATGCACTGAATAGCTGAAATTTAAAATTTCTCCCTCCTATCCTATCTCAATCTCAAATCATATATAATTCAGATTTAAATAAAATACACCAGATAATCAGAAAATGGATATATAACAGTAACTACAACTTTGTTCGCGTAATCTCGTAGATCCTCCGGTGATCTTATTAAATACCTTTCCCTGAAAATCTAAAAACCCAAACCCACAAAAACACAGGCAAACTACTACCTTTCTCTCACCGACTTCTTTCATTTGTAACTTGTAACCTCAAGAGTTTCACGTTCAGACTCTAAATCTACAGTTTTCGCGTTAATTATCTCAACTTTTTCAAGCGTTATTCTTTCTGGGTTTTTTTTTAATTTAGAAACCGAAAAGTTGATCACAAGCGTTAGTCTTCTACGAGGGATTTCTGATTCTCCATTTCTTGAGAACAAGTAGCTTGTTCTCGTGATCCTTTTTTGCAGGTACCATGCCTTTTTATATGCTCCTGATCTCGCTTTCTCATTTTGGGTTTAGCAAGTTTCGATCTTATGGGGTTTGGTCTTCTGAACTTGCGTATTGGGTTTGGTGTTGTTTAGTACGTATTGAGGTCGCACGTCATTGTCCCTCGTGTTTTGAGTGAATTAAGGATTTGGGTGTTCCTTATTTTTGTTAAAGTTCATATTCAAGCTACCAAGTCTTGTGCCTTTCTCTTTTGGGCCGGCTTTCAGCTGTTTTTCAGGCTATTCATCTTTGATTTCTTCGATTTTTGCAATTGGCAATCAACATACCATTCTTTTTCTTCCTTTTTGTTTTTTTGTTACGTTCACTGATATCTAGTTTATTGTCTTTGATGTCATCGAAGTTCCTTTATTGGTTGCCCTTTACGTGTTAGAGGATTAATTGAGTATGTTTACTTAGTATTAAGGTTTTATTTATTTTCATGTGGGTTTCGTTCCTTCCCTTCGAATCGAAGCTAGTTCAGTTTTTTTCCTCTCTTAATTTTACTACAAGGAATATGTATTTCTAGTCCATGGTACATTAGTATTTTAATGTTAGTCAAAAGCTGCATTGAGTTGCTTGAAAATGGAGGATCGAGTTGACAAGTTGTTCTTGGACGTTACCTGGATCTTCACTCTGTTTATTTTGTCAACTTGGCATCAAGTCCTCTTCTTCGTAGTTACCTGTGGAGTGATGTACGGAAGGCGCTCATGCTTGCTATTCTGTTAAGAAAATTTGCCTCTTCAGATAATTGAGTGGGTTCCTATGATGCCAATTCATGTCACGATTTCTTTTAGTTATTACCAAACTTGAATTTAGTATGGATAGTTGCTAGTGGGATTAGATATATTTTCAGGTGCTGTTGAATATTGGCTAATCACTTTTGAAAAGGAAACCCTTGTGTTTCGGTTCATTTTACCTTCTTGCTAATATAGGCATTAGATAGAAGATCTTTGCTTTAAGAGAGAAATACAGTTTGCTGGCAGCTATATTTGTTAAGCCTAAATATTGGCATTCTTTGCAGTCTTGAGTTCATCCTTTAACTCAGTCCAGTAGGTCATAATGATTTGAATCTGCAAAATAACTGTACTACTTCTATGTACTTTTCATTTATAAATATTCACACTTGTGACTAACTTTCCAATTTGCTATCCTTTTTGGGTCAGGTCCTGTGTTCCTTCTCTGAGTCCCGCCTATATCACGGGGAACTCGGGGCCTGTTAGTTCAGAGTTTTACTGCATCATCACTTACAAGAAGTTTCTAAAAAGAATGGGAATCCTTACACGCAGGTTCAAATTTACTGTTTAAATTCTTTTTGCAAAATCATTAGTTCATTTGAAAGAGATGACTGCTTATCTGAAAAATCTGCTTGTTTATTCTGCAGTACACCTTCAAAAAAACCTAATGAGAGTATGAAACTTATCATAACAACATTTCTGGGAATAGCTTTTGGCTTCTTAATAGGAGTATCGTTTCCCTCATTATCTCTAACTAAGGTATGCAGATGTTTGAACTTTTTCTGTCTATATTTTTTCTTGAGCTTATCTGGTGTTTTCCTCTGCTTCCATTTGTGAATATCTCCTCTTTTTCTTCTATGTTATGATATCAGAGTGTTTTTCTCCTCTTCTGGTAATCTCCTTGGCTGTATTGAGTTTTCCTAGTGCCCAATACTAGTTTTTACTTTTTTGTTTTACTCTTGCAGCTAAATATTGCATCCAATTTTCTCCCTGCCGTTGATCTTGCTGACATTGAAGACAAAAGTTCAGGGCTATCAGCACAAAAAGTTTTGGATGATTTATCTTATCATAGAGACACCAGTCGGCCTCAAAATTTGAATGATACAGCTAAGGTGAATGATACTCTCCATCATCATAGCCTTTATATACCCTGAGGTCTTTTTCTGCTTTAGAGAGCTTGATTGGCCCATCTAGTTGGCATGATACTCAAACTATACTATGTTATCTAGCTTTTCAACTGAGATAGCACTCAAGAAGAGATGGTTTTGTCAGGTACATTGAGTTGGCTTCCATCTCTTCTGACATCAGCATAGACTGTTGGAAAAGCAGTTAAATGCAGATCCATTTTTTTATTTTGCTAATAAAATGCACCTTCTTAAGCAAAGTCTCATCCAGTCATTTTAAGTTATAAAAAGGATTGACAAACAAAAACAGAAGGGAGCTTTCTTATGGAGCCATTTCTTCTGTTAGTCTACTATAGTAAATATTGTGTTAAAAGAGCACATTTAACTGAAATGGTAAAAAGTAGCTCATTGCAGAGGTCTATCCAGATGGACTTTTGAATTTTATATGTGGGTTTGATGTTAGAGAATAACTGAATAGCTTGAGTAGCGGCTAGTTTATTTGGAAATATATGCTATGTGCATTCCCCCTTTCTTACTTGATTTAATGATTTTCCTGTCATTGTATGCAGATATGGGTGCCTTCAAATCCCCGAGGTGCAGAAATGCTCCCACCCGGAATAGTTGCAGCCGAGTCTGATTTCTATTTGCGAAGATTGTGGGGCAAGCCTAGTGAGGTGTGCCTTCTGCTGTCTTTCATATATATATGCAAGATGACTTTAGGCCTGAACCCTCTCATAAATTATTGTAATGCGTAAAAGATGATTTACTATGCCTTTAAAGTGGAAAAAAGCAACTGCTGCTCCAATTAAGTTTAAAAAGTCCTCTAGCTGTGAATAAAATGTTATATTACTAGCACATGCTAATTTGTAATTGGAACAAGTGTGTGGATACAGAAGAAGTAGATGTAACTGTATATTGATTCTTAAGCCAAGGGAAATGGGGACAAAGGAATTCATCTAAGTTGGAATCTAGAAGCAATTTAAAGATAGGGAGAATAACGAGGTGTGAAATATCTTGATAGTTATGTTATGATGTAGAACTTCCTTGCTATGTGTATTGCCATATCATTCTAACAAGAATCATGAGAAACAAAAATGTGTGGCATTTTCCTGGGTGCACTTAACAATTGAAGTTTCAGTTTACATGACATTGTCTATGATGGTAGACATTGTCCAGAAATGCATAAACTGACACAATATCATCACCCTCTCCCCCTGCTTTCTCTTGGTCCTGTCACAGGAACAAGCTACATGGGTGTGAGTAGCATGTTGCCCTGCGGTAAAAATTTGATTAGATTAGGTCAACTGTGATCTATTAGATAATCTTCCACACTAATTAAAAAATCTAGATCTGTCTCATTCCTCTCGAATCCTCTGTTGATGCATGAGAACATGGTAAATTGACTGAATATTGAGCGTGTTTGATATGCAGGACTTTACTCATACACCTAAGTATCTGATAGCCTTCACGGTTGGTTATGATCAAAGAGCAAATATTGATTCATGTGTAAAGAAGGTTTTTCCTCTCTCTCTCTCTCTCTCTGTGCATATAGACATGCAAATACACACACACACACACACACGCACACACTCGTATCCCGATCACCACACTGCCTAACTGCCCCTCTACTGTACACCTTCTTTGCTCTTCTTCTCTTCCTTTTAAATATCTTGATATGGTTACCTGCAGTAACTAGATGACTTATTTGTCTATCTTGCAGTTTTCAGAGAACTTTACAATTGTTCTTTTCCACTATGATGGACGAGTTACTGAATGGGATGAATTTGAATGGTCCAAGCGGGCTATCCATATTAGTGTACGGAAGCAGACTAAATGGTAATGAACTATAGCTAGCCTCTTAGAGAAAATGGGATTAAAGATTTCCAAGCTCATAGATTTGTACTTTCCTTGTCCTAGTGTCTTGAGTATACTTAACACAAAATTTTGAACAATGTTTGAAGATACAATTCCATGAATTCTTTTCTCCTAGGTGGTATGCAAAACGTTTTCTACATCCTGATATTGTCGCACCATATGATTACATATTTATATGGGACGAAGACTTGGGAGTTGAGCACTTCAATGCAGAAGAGTGAGTTTTAAGTCTGGGAATTTCGCTACAATTATTTTGGTTCATTATACTGAAAATTTTGTTTCACCCTTTTTTGCACTCTTAGATACCTAAAACTCGTGAAGAAACACGGCCTGGAGATTTCTCAGCCAGGATTGGAACCCAACAAAGGGTTAACATGGCAGATGACAAAGAGAAGAGGTGATCGTGAAGTCCACAAGTAAGAATGACACAATAACTGTATAATGTACATACAGAAAAGTCAGAACTTGACTCTTAATATTAGATCTGTGTTGCTAACACATAAGATTTCTTTTCTTTGTAATTCCTATCAGAGAGACTCAGGAGAAACCTGGCTGGTGCACAGATCCACTTTTACCTCCTTGTGCAGCGTATGGATAGATTTGCCTATGCTGATCTTGTTCTTCTTAAATGCGTTGGTTTTCTTTACCTTTTATGTAGAATCAATTTGTTCAGAGCTCTAGGCTTACTTCTGGGTTCTTTTGGGTTGCTGATACAGATTTGTTGAAATCATGGCTCCAGTGTTTTCACGAGATGCATGGCGCTGTGTATGGCATATGATTCAGGTAAAGAAGTTTGTCCTAATCTTTGGACTTGAAAGAAAACGTGCAGCTCTCTCTTTCTGCGTGTGTGTGTGTGTTTGTGTTGGTGTGATGCTACAGTAAGTGTAATCTCCTTGTGTTGGAATTTGCAGAATGACTTGGTGCACGGATGGGGTCTTGATTTCTCTCTAAGAAAATGTGTAGAGGCAAGAATCTCTTCTATTTCTCGTCTTTAGTTTATCCATTTTGGCTTATTGTACTTCATTTCTTATAATTGCGCATCATGATGGCCTTATGTTGAACTATTTTCCATTGAACAGCCTGCTCACGAGAAGATTGGAGTTGTAGACTCTCAGTGGATTGTTCATCAAACCGTTCCTTCACTTGGTAACCAGGTGAGGACACTCTTTGGTCTTCTTCAATTGTCCAAATCATGTGTTTTTCCTTCATTAATAGCATAGGAACTCTGCAACTTCTTATGTGGAATTATTTGTTAATAGGGTGAATCACACAATGGGAAGGCGCCGTGGCAAGGGGTAAGTAGCACTGTTATAAAATTGCTATACTTGTTCAAGCGTGTGTGTTCTTGGACATATTATAGCTGGCACTTCATGTTCTGAAGAATACGTGACTAGACCGAGCTATCTTCCTCTGTAACAGGTGAGAGAGAGGTGTCGAAAGGAATGGACCATGTTTCAAACTCGATTGGCCAATGCTGAAGCATCCTACTATAGGGCAGTGGGAATTGATCCTTCCACCAGCACAGGTCATTAGCAGATGGCCACTTGTATACTACTTGTCATTTACCACATCTTAGGCTCCTATATAATTCTGATAGTGATTTTTTATTTGTAATTCCAACAGTTACTCGTTATTACTGGTCATAAAATATTCTCTTGAGAATCATTATCCCTAAAAAGAAAAAGAAAATCATAAAACGTCCTTTTCTTGTCATTTTGCTGACATTTTTTAGAGGCCAGCTGGTTTTAAAGAATCCCAATAAAACGTAGTTTTCACATTCTTTATGAGGTCCATTGTTCATTTGACAAGTAATAGACCTGGAAACAACAGAAACTGAGAAACAGCAAAAATGAAACAACTTTGCAGCCGCTGCCGCCCACCCAACATCGGAACTGTAACCTTTGAAGCATGCTATGTTACTCAAGTGGACTTATTCTATGCTCCTTTCGCCGGAGCTGGGGCTGAGGCTTAGGCTGAGGCACGCTGAGTGCCATGCCAGCCCATAATCATCCTAACCCATCCAATAAAATAAAAAGACTAATCATTCTGTTAAATCTTAGACGTCATGTTGCTCCACATCCAACCCAAGATAGATATTTAAGTAGCAAAGTGTCGTCAACCTGTCAAAGAGCAATGTCCGTTTCAGCATTCAATCACAAACCATCGAGTGGTCCCTACTCAAGCTGTTTCTATGCCCATTACGCGTACATTAAAAGATCTCAATCAAATCGTACGGCCTTGAAGGTCATCACGCGGCTGCCAGAAATCAAGAAACTTCCAGGTATCAAACTCAAACCTCTCTCTCCCTCTCTCTCTTCGCTTGCCACCAGGTACAACGTCCACCAGAAAGCTTATGGGACACGTGTTACCATCTTAATTTACCATCGATAGTCCTAATGAAAGTGTCGAAATCGGAGAAAATGGGCATCGTACAGCCACGTTCCACGTGTGGCCACTTTAACAACCATCATGGTCAGCTTTTTGAACCATGGTTACTGAACCAGTGGTTAAGTCTTGGGCTATGGGTATTTATCATTAGGTCCCGACCCTGCTAAGTGCTGGTGAAGGCTAGTTTTATTTTAGCTTTTCTGGTGACGTCTTGGAGACAATCTGCTTGCTTCTGCTTTTCTCATTCTGTTACTTAATTACCTGCTCTTTCGTACCAATTCACCGAGACTAGAGGTTTTTGTCATTTCCTTGGTGGGTTCTTTGGAAATTCATTATGGGGCTCTCCAGCTTCCCAGCAGCAGCGGAAGGAGTGTTACCTGTATTAGTCCTCAATACTGTTTTGTCGCTGGCTCTGATAAAGAACATGGTCAGGTCTGTTCTACAAGGGATGGGTGCGGATTTACGGGAAAGAGGAGATTTTGAGGCAGACCCAGATGAGAATTCACAAGATAATGCAAGAGAAAGAAGAGTGTCTATAACCCAGTTCAAGTCCTTGTGCCACAGTAGCGGGGATAATAATACTAGTGGTGTTAGTAGTAGCTGTGGCAATGATCGGGTCAATACACTTGAATGCTGTGTGTGTCTGTGTAGATTTGAAGCTGAAGAGGAGGTGAGTGAACTGTCCTGCAAGCATTTCTTCCACAAACGTTGTTTGGACAAGTGGTTCGATAACAATCATAGGACGTGCCCTCTTTGTCGATCTGTCCTCTAGTTAGCTTTGTGTTTTTCTTTTTCTTTTTATTTTTGCATCATTCAAGTTAGCTTATTTTTAGGGCATATTCTGTTCACTCTTTTTTTAGATGTTATAAGTAATATAATATTCCAGATTCCGTTGTCTAATATTTCCTCTTAGGTTTACTCCTGGGTGGAATTTTTAGCAAATTTACGAAGTGCCCATATAAGTCTAGTTTGTGCATCTGTTACATTTGGCTAGGTCTATTTACATGTACAATACTCCAGATTCAGAGGGATTGTATCATTTTCAGCTTATATTTGGAATACCTTCCTCGTGTTAAGCATGATTCTCAGAATATCTCGTTTGAACAAGTTGTTGATGTACTAAATCTTCTCAAAATTAAATATGCTCGATCATTCGAGATTCCTGATATGAAACAGCCTAAGATGCCCGTGTTAACTTAAGTTCCTCTTTGTAATTGACTTGAAAATTACGTCTATCAAACCAAGCATGCAGTTGATGCAACTTACCACGAAAGCACGAATCCTTCTCTTCTGATCTTAAACTGAAACCGGTGACTTCCAAGTTTGAATGCCCTGTTGTGGATAACCCAACATCCTAATTCTAGCAGTGCTCCCATTTGTTAAAAAACAAAAGCTCTTTTGATTGCGCCATACGGCCGGCAGCATTTTGACGTATATATCATTTTAAGTCTTGAGCTTATTTTTGTTTAGAGCTCCAAATAGAAACTTAGTTCCGTCGAAAAAGAAGGGAACCAAGGAATAACGCAGAAAGGACCACAAATAGAATCTTCTCGAACTTTGAAGAAGAATCTATAGACAGAGAGGAAGCAGTCGGTCCGATGTTTGAGTTGTTTATTTTTATTTATAATTATATTAACATAACGAAAAGTTGATTTTATAGATTAACATACGTTACAACCTTTCTTTTTCTTGATTGGCATCATTGTTTATGCATTTCAAAGAAGTTTTCTTTGTCTAAGGACTGATAAAGTTTGACCATGCATGCTAAAGAACAAAAAGCATAATTTTTAAAATATGTTACAAAATGTCAAAAAAATTACAAAATATAATTTACAACGGCTTAAAAAATATCGGCGTAGTTAAAAAATTTATGCAACGTTACTCATAAAATATCACAAAAAATACAAACATTTCGTAACTTTTAAAAAACTTAACTGAAAGATTGGTTAAGAGTTTAATAAATACACCTGTAACTGAAGAACTGCAGCTTTGACAAGTAAACTGGAATAACTAAAGTGGTGTACGGTTGGGGAATTTTTAATAGTATCTTATTCCCGTAATCAGAGGAGTAACAGTGAAGAGTTTAGTAAATGCACTAGTGATTTAGGTATTTGAGGTTAGAGGGGATTTGTTTCCTTTGAACAACAATTAAGGTGGTAAATGGGTGATAAGGAAAAAAAGACTTCTGAGTATAGCTTTAGTGAATTAGGCTTGGCAATGCAGATTTTTGGAGAGTAAGGCAAAATTCATCATCTCTCCTTTGATCATTCCCTTGTTGAAATACACGAATTAACTAAAAACGTTTGGAAAAAAATCCTTTTTAGGTTTAACAATTATCTACTCAAGTTTGAAGGTTTTATAGAAGCAGATAAAAAGGGTATAGAGCAGAAACAACCAAGATTTTGAAGCTTCAAAATAAGGAAGGAAACTTGATGTTGCAAAGGAAAAGTTGAAGAAACTCTATCAAAATAAAAATTGCAACACCAACATAACAATTCAAATTTTGAGAAGAAGCCTTAATCCAAATTTAAAAAGAAGCAGTCTTAGATCCTAAGAATGGGTTGAAGAAAGCTTAAAAAAAAAAGGGTTACAACAGCTTCCTTCCTAATTCCATCTCATTGCAAATAATTTTCACTGACCAATACATATTCGTCGTTATAAACATTTAACCACAAAATACAAGAAAAAATAATAAAAACTTGCGACAAATTGCTTTATTGTCGCCTTTACGTTTTTGCTACGTATCACGCTCGTACCTAAATATTTTTTGCGACTATTGTGTAATAACGTCACGTATAGTATTTTGCTACTGGGCTTTTGCAACAATCTCGGTCACGATTTCTAATCATCACTAAATAGATTTAGCAATGCTTCTTTTAACTTTTAGCGACGAAATGTTTCATCGCTAAAAGCCTGTTATGTTGTAATGTGTTCAAGCTTTCAATAACCATCACTCAGTAGTTGAAAAAAGTCGAGGACCATTATGGAGATATAACTTAGAAGTATAAGCAGATTAAAATAGGGTGCATCATTCCTTTCAAAGTTCCTTGGAGGAAAGACTAACTCTCACTCATCTATGCAAGTACATAAATCATTCTTCACCCACATGATTGGAAGAGAACAAAGCGAGGCTTTCACCATGCCTTTTAACTCAAGTGACTTGGAAATTGAACCCTAACAAAGCCCCTGTTTCAAATAGTTCAAGTAATTTATTTCTTCCAAAAGTCATTGCACCTAACAAAGGAGTAAGTCATAAAGTGCGTATTGGAATTCTTCACCAATGAGAAAATGTTAAAGGAATTAAATAGGAATTTCATCACTTTGGTACCTAAAATATTAAATATCTTCCTAGTCTAGGTAGTTTAAATAGTTTTTTTCCCCTCAAGACTTGGAACTTGGTAAAGGAGTAAGTAACAACGTGCATAATGGAATTCTTCACCAATGTGAATATGCTAAAAGAAATGAATAGAACTTTCATTACTTCGGTAACCAAAATATCAAATCCCTCCTCTTTAGGTCATTTTAAGTCTATTTCCTGCTGCAACTTAATTTACGAAGTCATTTCCAAGTAGATTGCAAATAGAATAAAGGAGTTGTTATGCTCTATTATCAATTTGAGTTAAGCAACTTTCATAAAAGGGAGGAAAATTAAAGACAACATACTCTTAATACAAGAAATTTTGAGGAACTATCACAAGGGAAAGGGCCCTAGTGTTGTGCTATCAAAACAAAAGTTTATAAGATCTTTAACTCAATCAATTGGGACTTTATTTTGCATGTATTAGAAGCCTTTAGGTTTGCCCAACAATCTAGGACTTAGATAGGAATGACATTAACTCTTTAAAATAAGGAACAACGAATGCAGTGATGAATACTAAAATGAGTCCTACTCGATATGCTTTTGGTTTGACAATTAGAAAGTTTTTTTAGACTCCTCTATCAAGTCCCTACATTATTAAGTATGAGACATATGTTTCAAGGTAACACTATGATTATATAAATCATTCAAGAGAGGGAATGATGCTGCAATATAAAGGGCATATGCTTGGTAGTGGGAAATGTCCCAAATCATATACCAAACCCAAATACAAAGGACATAATTATTTGGCTCCTACACTCTTCCAAATGTTTCTTAAATAATACTTGTTAGAATGTCTTTAGAATACCTTTGCAAAAAGTTCTTTAGTTCACATTGTTATATTATAAGTTGGCTTTCTATGGCATCCTTTGTACATTGGTTATCCATTAAAAACAAACTTAAAACTAAGGAAAAATTTAAAAGAGGGTAATGATCAACAATCTTAATCCAAATTGTAGCCTTTATGACCTACAGTTAGAAAGTATTAAACATTTATCCTTCAAATTTCATTTTACTAACATAATTTGGAGGAAAATTCAATAACCCTGCAATAAATACTTTTGCAAGATAATTGGAATGAGATTGTGAAATGGGTTTCCAAACCACACAAAATAACCAAAAGATTTTTAATTTTATTTTGGTTGCACAATTTATGCAATTTGGAGGAGGGGAATGCTAGAATTTTCAAGCAACTTAAAATGGAGAAGCAAACATGGAGAGGGAACACCATTAGGTAAATTAGAGAAATCATAATGTTAAGTGCCTCTAAGATCAATCTCAACCTAGAAATGGCTAGCTAGCAAATGGAATGTTCCTCAATCTCAATCTCATCCAGGAACTTGCATCTTAAAGATAAAGATTTGAAAGCAACATAAAATGTGAGTAACTCCTAGTTTAAAACAAGAGTAGAGGACCATGGAAGGAGACACCAAAGAAGACACCTCTACCAAAGGAATCACAAATCATCATTAAGTTAGGAACTAATGTAGTGATTTCATGTTGAGGAGTCTCATGCAGGTATGGAATCTAATGACTCTCCGACCAAACAATTCCTTTTGCTTATTGCTCACAAGAATGTTGGTATTATCAACAAAAACAGGAATTACCTTATGTTAAACTCGTAGACATAACAACTTTAAGTTAGTTTTCCTTGTATTGTTGTAATTAGCATTCCATGTAGCTAGATTGTCACTTTGGTTTAGGGCCAACCATTTTACCATCTTTGGGGATTTTTATATTAGTCCACTTCAATTTAAAAAAAAACTAATTAAGATAAAATTATTTTTAATTAGATTAGAATTTCTTGTTAAATTTTGAAAAGGAAGTTTTTCTAAATTATAATAAGTAAGAAGAGTAATTATTGAATATTATTTTCAGTAAAATTTTATTAATGATTCAAAATAATTAAAAAATATTTTTCAAATTAAATTTGAAAACAAATCAAATCAAATTTTGTTTGTAAAGGAATTTATTTTTTTCAAAATGTTAAAAATATTATTTTATATTATGAAAATTATATCAATAACTAGAACTAAAATTCTTGATATTTTATGCATATACATAATATGCACATTTTTATATATTTGATATTTTATGTGTGCATATTAGATTACAAGTTTAAATGTATGACATTTTACATGTAATTTATTAAGTACATATTTAATTTTACATGTTTAAATTAAGTATATGTTTAGAACATGACTGTTACCTTTTATTGTTATAAAAATAATTAGTTTGTTTATTAGTAGGCTTCTTAAGTAAACTCAAGGTCGTTTTAACCTGAATCATCATCATCATTATCATCATCACATCCAGTCTGAAGTTCCACAATAAAGCAGGGTTTGTGGAGGTCTAATAGTACGTAGCCTTACTCCTATATAGTAGAGAGGCTGTTTTCGGTAGACCCACATGCATATGTGATAATAAAAGATTGATGCAGGTTAAAGAGTAAAAAAAATGAAAAATAAATAAAAATTTTAAAATAATTTTTGAATTAAAAAAAGAATTAAAACTTTTTAAAAAATAATAGCTTAAAAAAATTACATATCTTCATTAGGAGATGCAAATCTAGACAACAAAGTTTTAAGAAATTTATAAGACAAATATACCTTATATGTTGCAAAGTTCTACTTATACCTGATGCGGAGCAAAGTTCTGCTCACCATTTATCTGAGTTGTGTGCGCCAATCTTGCGCAGGGCCATCCTTGGAATCGAAACTTTGGATAGCTGGCAGTTGAAAAAGTACCGCATAGCTTGGCTAACCTACCTCTCTTCATCCAAGCAATACCAAAATCTTTTCAAGCGCTTTAACTTAAACAACAGTTTTGGTGTCGAGTATCAACCAAAATACCTTTATGGGAATTAAGCTCCAAGAAGAATAACAAAAGATTTATATACAAACCGTTAAAGGACCAAGTGATAGCATGAGAGGAATGCTTCTATCATCATATTTTCCAACCAAATATTTTATTATGTCAGCTGATTCATACATTGCAGCTCTAGCATTTGAATCCATCAGTATTTGGATCCACTATGTAAAGACACACACTTTATACTATTAAGTTAACAAACAATCAGCAACATGCAACACAAAGAAACACCTTTATAATCAAACCAGTAAGACATGATAGATCTCAACCTTAATGGTAACACTATAAAACCAGATCTGCCACTGAAAACAAAATAGCAACGTAAACAAAAGCATAAGCAAACTAGATCTAACAGATAATAGTGACAAACTGAAACCCTCCAGTTAAATAGTGACAAAACCCAATATCCCTTACCTCAAGCTCCAACACATCAATCTCCAAACAACTAAAACAGATCTAAATCAAAACCAACATCAACAAAAGTAAAGC
>JAOTBA010000001.1:5472725-5491128 GCA_025629845.1 Erythroxylum squamatum | reverse complement strand
GAGTGGAACCATTCTGTTCGTCACGTGCACGTTGACAAGAGCCTTCTCCCGGCTGCCCGCTTGTGGCATATGAGCTTTGAAATTGGACTCATTCTGTTCATGGGGTAAACTTTGATTTCTCCATTATGTTCTCATGGAACCCTCGGGTCATTTGCTGTGCATCGCATCTTTAACTTGTCATGTATGCTGCATTTGAGTGCTATGTGCCGTGAGTGTTAAATTAAATGGAAGAATGCTTGAATTATTGAATATAAGTATATATTTATACATATGCTTGAATTTGTGGTCAATTGCCAATGACTATAAATATACTAGTCACTGAGCTGTGTAGCTCACCCCACTCTTCCCTCCTCAGGTGCAGAAAGAGAAGAGTAGCAATCCTTGCAAGGCATCGGGAACTCCAAGACATTAGGAGCTTTTGTAACTAAGTTAGCTCGATGAACTTTGGATAGCCTCATAAGCATGTTAAACATTGAGCATCCTCTATATGTTGTATTTTGTGTTAAGCCTTTGTTTAGAATGTAAAATTGTAATTAAAGTCATGTATGAGTTTTTGTGGTTTTAGCAAACGAGTTTAGAACCGAAAAGTTCTCCATGTGTTTGCGCACGTTTCTTGATAGTTGTAAATTTTGAAAATCCAAATCTCTTCTAGGTGTAGAAATTGTGTGTCGAATTTAGGAAAAAAACTGGACTAATTTGGACTAAATTAGTCAAAGTTGCCTTATGAAAAGTTGTAGCTTATCTTACTAGCTTTCCAGCGGTACATAGTATGAAATGTTTAGGTATAGGAGTCAAAAGTTATGGTCTTCATAAAGGGGGAGGCGTATTGTCTGTAAAGACGCTTCGTCTGTGATGACGTCATATCGTCTGTGATGACCTCATTTCGTCTTAAGACTTTGCTTCGTCTTAAGTTGGCTCCGCCTTCATCTGTTCCGCATTCGTCAGCCTTGTGGCATTCGTTTGGTGTTCCGCATTCGACTAATTTGTGGCATTCGTCTGCATCTGCTTTGTGGCATTCGTCTGCTCCGCATTCGTATGCTTTGTAACATTCGTCTGCTCCGCATACGTCTGCTTTGTGGCATTCGTCTGCTCCGTATGCGCCTGTTCCGCATTCATCTACTTTGTAGCATTCGTCTGCTTCTCCGCATTCATCTGCTTTTTTGCATTTTTCTGCTTTTCCGCATTCATCTGCTCTGCATTCGTCTGCTTTGTAATCACTCGTCTGCTTTCTATTTTCTCTATAGTTGACCCTCCACTTCTTCTGTGCATTGTCCTTCTTGAATCGTCTAGTCAAAGTGTTGACCTCCCAGATGATAAAATCCATCTTCAAGGTCTTCATGAAAGTTGTAGATCTTGAAGTCTTCTTTCGATAGTCCAAAGAATTTTTGTCCGACGTCCACAGAGAAAGTTATGTTGTTTTGTCCCTAAACAAGTTTGATAAGGTTAAGTATAGTATTGTTTCAGTGTTTGGTTCCGAATGCTGGGCTCCGGAAGTGGGGTCCAGCATTGTTTGGTATCAAAGTCGAAGAAATGTGTTTGTTCATGTACTTGATTTCGAATGGTGGGCTCCGGAAGCGGGGTCCAGCATGTTTGATATGGAGTCGCCAGAATTGGGAAGCAACAAACTTCAGGTCATTAACCACTAAAGCAAAAGCTTCAACTTCCAAAAGGGTCTGCACAGTTCGGGTTGAGATGGGAAGGTTTGATGACGAATGGAGGTCTAACAAGTTTAGTAAGAAAATTTTAAGTTATTTTCTTTTTTTCTAAAATCTACGTGGCTTTTAAAATCTACATGGCCATTCTAAATAGACTTTATATATATATATATATATATATATATAAATGGCACATGTATTACAAGTTTAAGTCCTAAATTGATAAAACTAAAAAACATTAAGCCCCAATTTGGACTTTTAGCCAATGATTGGATAATTGTCTTACTAAAATTAACAGTCATATTCAAAGATCAACTCAAATAATAGACTAAATCTAACTTTCGCATTTGACAAGTTAGTATCCGAATTAATTATGGAAACTTGACCACTAATTACCACTTAAGTTAATATAATTCTAATTCATAACCTAAGTTATAGTTTCTCGTTCCATATTAAAATTCTCCTCTCAGTCCTTTATTTAATACTAAAATGATGCAAAGTTTGATCATACTATTATATCCATTCAGTTCAGAAACTATAGCAAACATAAGACAATAACACAATCCCTCAATCATGCACATTTGATTAAAATAGCTACATTAATCCTCAAGAAAAGATATCAGCCCATCACGGATGTCACAAGATTCATCATCATTAAGCACTTTAATCCCATCTTTATCAGTATAAGTGAAGTATTTAAGTAGTAAACCAAGTAAATAACCAAGATAAACTATCAAAGCTAAAGAGTATGGGTTAGGTTAAGCTAATAGAATTAAAAAAAATCTAGTAAACAATAGATAACAATGCAACAAATAAGAAATAGAGTAAGCAAATAAAGGTTGTAGTATGAATGAGTCGCGGTGGTCTACTGTAACTCTCAATCCTTTTATATTAGCTTTCACCTTCTACATCTAGTTGATGTTCACCAATACATCTGAATGCTCCCACTGTCTTAACCTTTGTTGCTCTTCTCCTTCACCGACTCTCTCTGTTTCTCTTCTTATCTTCCCTTCTTTCTCTCTATCCCTCTCTCCCCGAATGTGTCTGTGATGTGTGGAGAATGAAAAGTGTATGGTGGAATGGAAATGAATGATTCTTCATTGCCACCCTCTCCTTCTATTTGTAGTATGCTCCTAGGTTTTGGTTTTTATGCAATCAACCTCTGCAGCTGCCACATAATAACTAAAATAATTATGGGAAAATGAAAGGGGTCAAAGCCGTGTGTAAGTCACGGCTATGACTTACATGTCATAGCTATGGCATGTAAGTCATGGTTATGAATTATAAGTCACAACCGTGACATGCTCATGGTTGTGACTTATAAGTAACATGATGCCCATTTTCACGCACAATTCGTCATGCCACATTCACGAAATAATCCAATTAAGATCCATGCAACATCCAAACTAATTTCACTCAGTTCATATCAAATTTGAATTAAGTCGTAACCAATTTCAACATATGAAAGCAAGCAAAATCAAACTGAATTAAATACAACAATACCCCTATACTAAATTGTGCTTGTCCTCAAGCGAAATAAAGAACACTAGAATATACAAGAACAAATAATGGAAACAACAATTTCCCCAAATAATAGTCAAAGATATCAACGATTATTTCAATAAACACAACCTAAGAACTTGAAGCTCATAATATTCCATGAACAAGTTATACTTCACATATTTAGCCAAAATCAACAAGCACTTCAATTCAAAGAACCATCAGTAAGTATGATAGATACTCACTCCACTCTCCATCTTCTCAAGCATTCAAAGGTAGGGTATATTCACTCATCATTCATTTCATGTAAGGCATCTACAATAAGCTTGCTTACTAATCCAACCTCCACCACTCATATCAAACATAAACATCATCCGAAAGATCTTTAATTTGGTTGTAATGGAGCCAGGATGAGGGTAGGAAAAAGAAAAATCACAGTTTAAAACCACAACATAAATTGAGCATTTAAAATAAGACAAAACAATGAACCATAAACACTCAATTTCTTCCTCTCATTTAACAAAATTAACACTCCCCTTTTTATGTCTGTCCTCTTTCCTTTCATTTTTTAAAATATTCTTTTCCTTCCTTTTCTTTTCTGTTTCTTTTTTTATGTTTCTTTTTCTTGGTTTTTCTTTTTTCTTGATTTTTCATTTGTTTATTTAGAACAAGATCAAGTTTAGAAGACAAAAATGTAGAGGAGAGATCCAAATTATTACAACCATACCCATTCCTAACTCAAAAACCAATTATATCCTTTGATTCCCCCACACTTGTTCAAACAATTATTCCCTAAACCCAATCATACATATTCAAATGCTCAACTTGCCTTATGGTAGGTACAATGAAGAGGATAAGTAATTAAGGTCAAGGCTCATATTGGGTTTAAAGAAAGAAAAGGTTCATGTTAAGCTCAAAGGGGTTCACCAACGGTAACATCATGGTGGCTTTTTAAGCAAAAGGGTGAATCCTAATTACCTTTATCATTTGAACATTTTCTTAAGATTATGTGAACTTAACTAGTATTTGCAAGCAAGTTCTAGAGTTCTTTAATCATGAAAGAATAATCTCAATAAAGAATACTTGAATTTGGTGTTTAATATTTCAAAAAGGCTCAAATTCTTACCAAATGAAAATTATTATTCATGAAAGAACACTCTCAACAAAGAATACTTGAATTTGGTGTTTAATATTTAAAAAAGGCTAAAATTCTTACCAAATGAAAATTGTTATTTATCTATCATAACAAGCTAATATCACTTGAATCGAAATACAAGCCAATCAGTATGAGCATATAAGTATACTCATTCACTCATATTATGCATTTCTAATCCAGATTGAGTTCATGTAATAACCATACATCTCTAACTACTAAATGGGAAAACATACACACAACACAAATAATTTTTTTAAACTAATACTCACACTATTCCTAATATGATGCAAAAAAGTAAAAGAGGGTTTTAAGACAAAAGACAAAAATTAACACAAACAAGGATATGCATTAAAACTGTAAGAAATTAAACTACCAAGCAACAAAGAAAGGGATAGAAATATGATACGAATGTGGGGTGATCACTATGTTGATTTGGTGTGGAGCGCGGTGTACTGTATCAAGGAATTCAGACAGCTGCAAGGAAAACAAATAGAAGAGACGGAAGAGTAAGCCTGCGCATACATAGAAAAGAAAACAAACTAAGTTAAGGTTCACTAAGAAAAATAACAACCAATAAGTAATTGAAAAACAAATAGAAATTAAATGGGTTGTTTTTTTTAATGTCTTGTAGTTGGATGCCTCAATGGTCACGATTAAGGTGGGTCGCTCAAAGTGATTGATTCCACCGTTTCCTCCTTTTCATATGGATCCGTCTCTAAGAATTTTCCAAACGGTTCCTCAACAACATCCATTAGCAATTGGTAGCATTCATCACTCTCCTTGACCAAGTCCAACTTCTTTTCATTTTCTTCCTACAAGGCAAAATGAAAATATGCAGCATTAACTTGATCAACAAAAGAATTGTCGTCAGAAACAGTAGAAATAGGAATAGGTTCAACATTAAAGATTGAAAATTCTATTATTTCTCCTAAGATGGTCATGGTCAATTTCCCATTCTTCACATCGAGCAAAGTGTTAGTGGTGGCCATAAAAGGCCTCCTTAGGAGTATGGAGTGCTCATTTTCTTTCTCCTTCACTTCTTCCATGTCTAGGACAACAAAGTCTATTGGAACAATCAATCCTTCAACTCTTACTAACACGTCCTCCATTATTCTTTCGAATAACAGATTGACCTATCATCTAATTGCAAACACATTTTCGTAGGTCTTAACTTTCCTAGATCCAATTTCTCATTAATGGAGTGAGCATAAGGTTTATGCTAACTCCAAAATCAAGCATACCCTCAACCTCAACCTCATCACCATTACCCATTGATACTTTCACAATAAAACATCCTGGGTCTTTTAGTTTGGTGGGTAAATGAGGCTACAGAATTGCACTTGCTACTTTTGAAACTATCACCTTTTCGTTAGGCTTAAACTTTCATTTCTTGGTGCTTAGTTCCTTGAAGAACTTGACATAAGTTAGAATGTTACTGATCACATCTAGCAAGGGTAGATTAACATTGACCTTCGAAAGCATGCTATCTAGATAGGAAAACTGCTCATCTTGTTTCGATTCCTTAAAGTGGCTTGACAAGGATTTGTTGCCTTGTGCAATTTTTTTCCTTGATTGCCCTAGGTGTCATGCTTAATTTGGTTACCCTTTTGAATGTGACTTGAGTTTCTCCCATTGCTTTTCTCATTTTGTTCATCTTCTTATTTGGTGAGGCTTTCCTTCTTTTGATTATCAGTATCAGGCAGCTTAGAAGGAAACTCAGCATGATTGTCAATCACTTTACTACTTCTCATAATGGTGATCGCTTAGGCTTGCTCAGGTTGACTGAGCAACCTTCCCTTTTGATTGTTATGGATTTGAGCTGCAAGTTGCCCCACTTGAATCTCAATCCTCTTGATAGATGCTTTTAAGGAGTCGAATCTCTTGTTGTTAATTTCTTAATTTTGAGTTATGTCCTGAATGCGAAACAAACAACAAGAGATTCGAATCCTTAAAAGCATCTGTCAAGCAGTCAAGCATTCCTCTAAAAAAGGCTTTCTCAGTAGGTTGTCATTTGAGGATTCCCTTTGGAAAAAGTTTGGCCTCTTAAAATTTTGATATTGTCGTTGAGGTTGCATCGGTGGATTGTTGGTCTTTTAAGAGAAATTTGGGTGGTTTCTTCAACCAGGGTTGTAGGTGTTCGAGTATGGATCATTTTGCTCCCTTAGTTGAAAACCGTTAAGTGAGTTAACTTGTTCTTCCTCTTCTGCTAAAGGTTCGTAAGAATACGAACAAACATTAGCTCCATGACCAAAAGTTTCACAAATACCACACACCTCTTGATTTGGAACGTTTTGGGTAGCCTTGAAGTTAGCATCTTCATATACCTCGTCAACTCAACTAACTGCATAGCTAATTCTTGATTCGAGTTCACTTCATAAACTCCAACTCTTCTTCTCCTAACGCTCTTTTATTGAGAATTGGCCCCCAACATTTTGAAGACTTCATACGTTTTTTGGTCGTCCTCTCTCCTACTATTGCATTGTCCACAGTGTACTGGAACTGTTGCGTCAACCCATCATAAAAGAATTGGTTTAACATGTGAAGCTAAAAATGATGGTGTGGACATTGTATCATCAAAAGCTTAAAGCATTCCCATGCCTTGTGGAATGGCTCTCCCTCTATCTGAGTGAAGGTAGTTATCTTAGTGTGCAACCCAGATTTCTTTTGATGGGAATAGAACTTTCCCATAAATTTGTTGTACACCTCCTCCCAAGTAGTCAAAGACTCAGAAAGAAGGGTCATCAACCATGGCTTAGCCCGATCCTTCAATGTGTATGGTAAGCATCTCATTCTGAGTTGATCTTCAGTTAATCCATCCAACGGAAAGGTTTGGAGAGTCGTATAGAATTCCTAAATGAAGTTTGAAGGTCTTTATTAGGAACTCCATAGAACGATGGTAACATGTTGTAATAGATGCTCCTTAATTCATAGTTCCTAGTTGTCTCTCCCAAACATATGCACAAAGTGGCAGTACCAATCACCAGTCTAGCATACTCCTTTATCACTAACTACCGTTCATCCATCTTGTGGTTATTCACTTGATCTTCGCGCTTGGGTTCCTTGCTATAGTCTTCAAAGTCCCCTTGAGGTCTTCATTTTCAATGTATGTTATCAATAAAAGGGACGAGTTCACTATCTAAAGATCTCCTTCCTAGCATAAACCAAATGAATCCATTACCTAAAGTTTTCCTACCTAGCACAAACTAACTACAAAAAGCACTAAATTAATAATGAAAATTACAAAACATGTTAACAAAATAACAAAATAAAACATGGATGGATGAACAAACACAAACAATCAAAATTACTTTAGCAAAAAAAAAACAATCAAAATTATTTTAAGTTCAAAACACTAACCACCTCCCAGGCAATGGCGCCAAAAACTTGTTGTGTCCAAAAAGTTCTAAAAATTACCTAAGCCATCCTACTCGTAAGTATTGGCCAAAAAAAAATCCGACTCATAAGTATACAAGACAGTTGTAGTTGATTACCCAAGGTCTTCTCCCATAGAGGTGAAATTGGTTCACTTAAATTAATCTCAAACAAAAAAAACAAATGCAATTCTAAACATTCTATCCCAATTTGTTGAGTAAAGACTTTAAAGAAAATCACAAAATTAAACTAAAAATTAAATGGAATTAATTGGGAGTAAAGTGAACAGATAAATCGAAATAGAAGACTCTTGAGAATTAGTTTCACGAATTTAATCTCCTCTACATTAAGGGGGAATGATTGGATAATTGTCTTACTAAAATTAACAATCAGAATCTAAAATCAACTTAAATAATAGACGAAATCTAGCTTTTGCATTCGACAAGTTATTATCTGAATTAATTATGGAAACCTGACGACTAATTAACACTTACGTTAATATATTTCTAATTCATAACCTATACGCCTATAGTTTCTAGTTCCATATTAAACTTCTTCTCTCTGTCCTTCTTTTGATACTAAAATGATGCAAAGTTTGATTATGCTATTACATCCATTCAGTTTAAAAAAAATAGCAAACATAAGACAACAATACAATCCCTCAATTATGCATATTTGGCTAAAATAGCTACACTAATCCTCAAGAAAAGAGATCAGCTCATCACAGATGTCATAAGATTTATCATTATTAAACACTTTAATCCCATCTTTATTAGAATAAGTGAAGTATTTAAGCAGTAAACCAAGTAAATAACCAAGATAAACTATGAAAAGCTACAGAGTATAGGTTTGGTTAAGCTAACAGAATAAGAAATCCAGTAAACAACATATAACAATGCAACAAATAAGGAATAGAGTAAGCAAACAAAGGTTGTCGTATGAATGAGACGTGGTGGTCTCCCGCAACTCTCAATCCTTTTGCATTAGCTTTCGCCTTCTGCGTATGGTTGATGTTCACCAATACAACTGAATTCTCCCACTACCTTAACCTCTGTTGCTCTTCTTCTTCACCGACTCTCTTTGTTTCTTGTCCTATCTTCCCTTCTTTCTCTCTATCCCTCTCTCTCCAAATGTGTCTGTGATGTGTAGAGAATGAAGAGTGTATAGTGGAATGGAAATGAATGATTCTTCACTACCACCCTCTCCTTCTATTTGTAGTATGCTCCTAGGTTCAGGGTTTCATGCACTCAACCTCTAAAGCTACCACCTGACAGCGTATTGTAACGCTAGTCAAATAAAAACTAGACTACTACTAAAGTAGTGGTGAGTCTATGTCGATCCTACAGAGAGTGTGTGTAAAGTTATTAAAATGAAAATAGTAAGTGTTTAGGTTTAGGGGGTTTTGATTTTTTAAAAAAATAAAAGAAAATAAAGCTAAAATAACTAACAAAAGCAATGTAAAGAAAACATGTAAAGAAAATGACAAAAGTGGAGAATTCGATAGGGACCCCGTTCTTTAGTTCAATCTCGGCCTATACCCTAATTAAACATATTTCATTGATTTGTTGTTCTTAAACCTCTCATAGCAACTATTAATCGTGTGTTAATAATTAACCCAAGTTTTCCCTTAGGTAGTGTTTAATAAAGATACGATCATTAATTAAACTTAAATACCGAATAACCTAGGATACAATCTCTATATTTAATTAGGTAGTAGCATTACGAATTAGGAAAACCAATTAATCTAGGCAACAATAATATACGATGTGTCATTTAACCTAGGTTAGATTATCCCTAATGATTATGAATCATTATTCGCTACACATAAATTTCAACATAACAACTACAGATTATATCGAAATTATAGCAATGGGTTTGCAAATAAACGATTCAATGAACACATTAAAATCATCGTTTCACAATACCCAATAGGTTCATACATAAATAACCGAATAATAACGAGAATACGATTATCCATACACAAAATCCAAATTAATTAATATAGGATAACACAATCAATTTAATAAGAGAGAAAGAAACAACAAAATAGTAAAATACATTTAAGCCAAGTCGTTGGCATCGATGTCACCTCCGAACTGGCATCAGGAAGCTATCCCTCCATGGGTCTCCTCATGGTGGAGAGCTTACCTCTGTCTTCATGCTCTCCTGAAGCTCCCAAAGTTTCCCCTTGATTCAGCCCAAAAAGCCTATTTATTCTCTATTTTGCTTTAGCCGAAAGTCTCTTCTCGACTACACCTCCACTCCTTTCTGCCTAACCTATGTGCTACTATTCTGCTCTATTTACTGATTTATTTGTTGTTCCATCTACAGTGCTTTTTGTGTTAAAAACCTACAGACCTCCCTCTTGAAAACATCTACGTTTCACAGACGTTGTCTGTGTTTACGCAAGATGCAGACGTTCCACGCTGCATTTCCTCTCCTGCGCTGCGTTGTTTTGCTTCATTCCTTTATCCACCTGCTGCGCTAGATTTCTCGTCTCTTCCATCTACCCATACGCTGTTGTATTGTTGCAACTTCCCTTGGCTTTTTGTTCTTCTTTTCTTCTCCTACTGTGCTTCCATTAATTCACGTAAATTGCATGTATTCCATGCACAGCTTTTTTACCTCTTTGTCGTGAGCAATTTGGAATTTTCTTGTTTGTGTTTTCATTTTTTTTCTTGTCTTAATTTTCTTCTTCTTACTCTATGAAGACAAGTGAATATTAATCTTCGGAAAAAGACCCAAATGTAGTGCTTTCAACTCACTTTAACTTCTTTGCTTTCGAATTGTGCCTAAAATTACATATGAGTCAAAGTGAGTATCTTAAGCAATTTCATGTCAATAATCAGTAAATGTTAAGGAATAAATTCATAATCAATTAATTACCTATTAATTTCCCCTACACTTAGCTTTTGTCTATCCTCGGGCAAAACATTAAAATTAAGTTCAAAGACCCAAAACATTTACTTAATTCTCATATGTTCCAATAATACATAATCATAACAAAAATGAATGATTATTCAAAGATCATAGCAAGAATTCAACATTCCAAGCTTTTAGTCATGATGAATCAACATTCAATACCCTTAAAAATCATGCAATCTAATGGTAGACTTGGAAAATGTGTTTAAACAAGATATGTCCATAGGTACACTTAACACCATTCATGATCATATCATTCCACAACTTTACATATCATTTCATTTCTCCACCACTAATGGTCATATGCAAAATCATGGATCAAAGGTCTATTTAGGGTTGTAATGTGGGCAAAAGTAAGGTGAGATGTATTTGGGTTAAGTAGCGTGAAAGTCATTAAAGCTAGTGAAACAAATGCAACACTCAATATGACATCAGGTGCATAAGTTCACACTCATAAAAAATTGGGTGCCGTTAACTATGACAAATGCAACACTTATATTTTACAACTCATTTCAGCTCTCACACATAAACCACATGAAGGATATATCAATTCGAAAGAATCACTCATATAATTTATGCCAATAATACATTGAAACCACAAAAGTGAACCTTCTAAGATAACATCTACCTCATATTCAACATACTCAAATAACACATTCATTACAACTCTAGGAAGATGCATTAATTATGAAAAAATTTGCAAACTCATTTGCACTTCCTTCTTGATAAGTTTATTTAAACAAAAAAATATTTTCATTCCTTTTCTTTTTCTTTCTTTCTTTCTTTTTCATTTTCTTTTCTTTTCTTTTCTTGTGCTTTCCTCTTTTCTTTCTTTCTTTTCCTTTCTTTTTTTTAACATTAAAAGACACTACATTAACATGGGAATTTAAATGATAAGACATAACAAAACATCTCAACATTAACCAACCCACACATATATACACCCCTACAATTAGAATTTTATACATCTACAAACTCAACAATCACAAATATTATACTAGCTTTATGGATTGGGTAGGATATTTGGTTAAGTATAAAGCATGTAATATGGTTGATACAAAAAGAAAGGCTAATAAGGCTCAAAGGGGGCTTATCAAAAAGAAAAATCATATAATGGGTAGGCTATTTGGTTAATGTAGTTCGGAAAAGCAAAGAATGCCTAATCATATCTATATTAATGCATGTGATAAAAGTGTGGTCTCGAATAGTAATTCAAGGTAAAATCATGATGTACATGTCATGAAGGTCACACATTATCAAAAGACAATAAAACTGATATGAATGTGTCAATCTAATAAGGCTCAAAATCTCACTGGCTTTGTCTACCACTAGTCACTACTCCTCTAAAAATAATGCAAATCGACCAATCACAAAAGCAAAAATACATGCTAAAGTTCTATGAAAGTCTATAGTCCAATCATTATCTACTTATGACTATATAATCCTAGAAGCAATAGAAAATGAGAAAATGTATATTTTGTTTGTTTTATTCTTTCTCTCATTTTGACTAAAAACTTAAAACAAGTAAGAAACAAACCAACAAAGAACATATATGGATATAAAAAGAAAAGTGAAAATGTAAAGAAAAGAAATTTACTTACTTTAGGTTGTCTCCTAAGAAGCGCCTTGGTTTAAGGTCGCTAGCTCGACTCCATACTTTCCTCATGTGATAAAATTATGATCTTCTGGTACGACAGTTAGCGCTACTTCCATGCGGGGTTGTTTCGGATAGGGCCTTAGTCAATTATCATCCTCATTTAGCATCTTCCCTATCCTCAGATTCTCAATCTCGACTGAGTTCATACACTTTGGAAATATTTTGAACTTATCTTTGCCTTTTTCTTCTTCATTTAATTCTTCTAAATTGTAAGGTAAAGGTAAAGAGTTAGTCTTAACAATAATTATGAACTTAGTTTTTACCTTTGAGCTAAAAGATGTATCTTTTTTTGCTTTGTGCTCCTCCTCAACTTCTTCCACACAAACAATTCCTTGAGTAGTCATCTCAAGATTCTCAAGTTCCTCATTACTTTGTAAGGTTTCCGCACTAACATCCATTGGGTACTCCTCAGGTTAACATAACTTCTGCTCTTCCATTTGTGATTCTAGGTAGTCGATTCTTGCTGCAATCTCACCCATTTGGCTTGCTAGGTTTTGGAATATAAAACTTGCTTCCTGCCGGAACTGCTGCAAGTGCTGTTGTACATCTTGCTGAAACTGAAAAGTATTAGTATTCATAATATTAATCAGTTCTTCCAAAGATGTACCTGAATGTTATTGGTTCTCCACATTTTGGATGCTAGACCTTATATCGTGCCAACATTGCCTTTCATCATGCTGAAATTGCAAAATGTTAGCATTGACAACATCAACTAATTCTTCTAAGGATGTATCTGCTCCCAATTTTGGAACTTAGACCAAAATTGCCTTTCATCCTGCTGGAATTGTTAGATTTCTTGTTGGGTTTGTTGTAGACTCTCTTAAAGTTGTTGCATACCCTTTTGAAATTGAAGTTACAGGTCTTGATATAGTCATCCAGAGGTGTACCTGAGTTGTAATGAGAAACTTCTGGTATGTACAAGAACTGTTGTGAGTCTTGCAAACTATCATGGAAATAATTCTGATAATTATCCCATCCATAACAAAATTTAGGTTGATTAGTCTAAACATTGTTATAGGATTGAGAATGTGAGTTATAAAAGAAATTAATTATGTCCATATCAAAAATAATAATCACAAACACGAAACAAAAAAATGAAAAGATCACGAAATAACTGAAAAGAAACCATTTACGAACAAATATATACAAAATACCAGTTAAAATCACCAACAAAAACTAAAACACCGTACTCCCCGATAACAACGCCAAAATTGACAGCGCGTTGTAACGCTAGTCAAAATAAAAACTAGACTACTACTATAACAGTGGTGAGTCTAGGTCGATCCCTACAGAGAGTGTGTGTAAAGTTATTGAAATGAAAATAATAGGTGTTTAGGTTTAGGGGGTTTTGATTTTGGAAAAAAAAAGGAAAAAATAAAGCTAAAATAACTAACAAAAGCAATGTAAAGAAAACATGTAAAAAAATAACAAAAGTGGGGAATTCGGTAGGGCTAAAATAACTAACAAAAGCAATGTAAAGAAAACATGTAAAAAAAATGACAAAAGTGAGGAATTCGGTAGGAACTCAGTTCTTTAGTTCAATCTTAGCCTACGCCTTAATTAAACATATTTAATTAATTTGTTGTTCTTAAACCTCTTCTAGCAACTATTAATTGTGGGTTAATAATTAACCTGAGTTTTCCCTTAGGTATTGTTTAATCAAGAAATGATCGTTAATTAAACCTAACCACCGAATAACCTAGAATACGATCTCTAAATTTAATTAGGCAGTAGCATTATGAATTAGGAAAACCGATTAATCAAGGCAACAACCACATACGATGCGTCATTTAAACTAAGTCATATTATCCCAAATGATTACGAATCATTGGTCGCTATACATGAATTTCAACACAATAATTACGGATTATATCGAAATTCTAGCAATGAGTTTGCAAATAAACGATTCAATGAATGCATTAAAATAATCTTTTCACAATACCCAATGGATTCATGCACAAATAACTGAATAATAACTAGAATACAATTATCCATACAAAAAATCCAAATTAATTAACATAGGAAAACACAATCAATTTAATAAGAGAGAAAGAAACAACAAAAATAGTGAAATACACCTAACCCGGGTTGTTGGTGTCGATGTAACTTCCAAACTGACATCGGGAAGCTACCACTCTATGGGTCTCCTCATGGTGGAGAGCTCACCTTTGTCTTCGTGCTCTCTCAAGGCTTCTGAAGTTCCCCCTCAATTCAGCTTAAAATGCCTATTTATTCTCTATTTTGCTTCAGCCGAAAGTCTCTTCTCTACTGTGCCTCCACTCCTTTCTGCCTAACCTCTGCGCTACTGTTTTGTTCTATTTATTGATTTATTTTTTGGTCCGTCTACAGTGTTTTTGTGTTTAAAACCTACAAACCTCCCTCTTGAAAACGTCTGCATTTCACAGACAGTGTCTGCGTGAAACGTAGACGTTGTCTGTGTTTACGTAGGATGTCTACGTGAAACATAGACATGGTCTGTGTTACGTAGACGTTCCGCACTACGTCTACTCTCCTGCGCTACGTCGTTTTGTTTCATTTCTTTATCCACCTGCTACGTTGCATTTTTGGTCTCTCCCATCTACCTACATGCTACCGTATTGTTGCAGCTTCCCTTGGCTTTTTGTTCTTGTTTTCTTCTCCTACTGTGCTACCATTAATTCACGTAAATTGCATATATTCCATGCACAGCTTTTCTACTTCTTTGCCATGAGCAACTTAGAATTTTCTTGTTTGTGTTTTCATTTTTTTCTTGTCTTCTTCTTGTCTTAATTTTGTTCTTCTTACTCTATGAAGACAAGTGAATATTAATCTTTGGAAAACAACCCAAATGTAGTGATTTCAACTTACTTTAACTTCTTTGCTTCCGAATTATGCCTAAAATCACATATGAGTCAAAGTGAGTATCTTAAGCAATTTCATGTCAATAATCACTAAATGCTAAGGAATAAATTTATAATCAATTAAGTACCTATCAACCACATAATAACTAAAATAATTATGAGAAAATGAAGGGATCACAACTGTGTGTAAGTTATAGCCGAGTACCATGATATGCTTATGGTTGTGAATTATAAGTCACAACTATGACATGCTTATGATTGTGACTTACAATGTCACAACCGTGACATGGTAAGTAACGTGATGCCCATTTTCATGCACAATTCGTCATGCCATATTCACAAAATAATCCAATTAAGATCCATGCAACATTCACACTAATTTCACATAATTCATATCAAATTTGAATTAAATCGCAACTAATTTCAGCATATGAAAGCAAGCAAAATCAAACAGAATTAAACACAACAACGAACAAATCGTCGGGATTTCTTTCTTTTGAAGGGCTTATAGCCTTCTTTAGGAGACTTGTGAGATCCGTGGAACTTCTTATAGGAGAACTTCTTGTGATGATGTTTCTTCTTTGTGTGACAATCACAATCTTTTTTCTCCTTACACTTGATCATTAGATATGATTTTTTGCACACTTTCTTTAACAAAGGACCGCCTGTAATCATATTCTTAAAGAACATCTGTTGATCACATAACTTATTAAGAGAAGATAAGGCAAGTTGATAGATCTTTCCAAGAGATATATCTTTCATATCTCTTCGAAGTGCAGCAATGGTCCTTTGGAACTCAGGTTGTAATTCTTTTGGAATAGAGGAAATGAAAGTATAACGGAGAGTAACATCGTTGAAACCATTAAGTAGATAATAACATCATGTCATACGCTAGAAATGTTTTTGTAAATATCTTCGAACCAGAGAACTATAATTCCTTTTGAAGTATTCTTGTTTGACCTGTTTGTCGATTAGCTAAAAGTCACCAATGAACTCCTTATGAATTACTCCAAGAAGTAATCCAGTAGATGTAACTTGTACGAATTGAAGTCTGCGATATTCATCAAGAATTTGCCACCATTCTCGTAATGTACCAATAAAACGAGAAGTAAACTCAGACAAAATATCCCTTTAAGGATGATTTGGTCGAATCATTTGCAAATCAATCCAAGCACCGAATTCATGGAAATGCTCTCTCCACTTTCTACGTGGAAGATCATTGAATGTAAACCAGGGGCCTAAAGTAAGTTTGGTCAGTGGTGTTAGTGCTGGTGGTGGTGGTGAAGGTCTGAAGGGTTCAGTTCCTATGGATTCAGTTTCACTGATCTCTAACTCAACTTTTGTAGATTGAGGTATGGTCATCATGACTTGAGCTAGATCTATCAAGTCAACAAACTATACATATTCATCTGAAGACGATTCAAACACTTTAAATGGTTCAGCTACTGCAGATGATTGCTCAAAGAAGCTAGAATGCTCAGAAGGGCATTATTCATTGGATATCTCATGAATAGTTGTTGGTGCAGGAGTTGCTACGTGAATGCTCAGAGAGGCATTCATCGTCAGAGATGGTAGGAATAGACATTGGTGCAAGAGTTGCTATGAACTCTATCTAAGGAGCTTTATCTTTCCCGGTAGATTGTGGAGAAGATGGTGGAGTGGATCTGTAAGGGTTTATTCCACGAATCAGTTGGTTTAGTGTATGGATCAATAGGTTTAGTGTATGAAGGTGATGGCTGAGGAGGCTTTTCAGGTTTAGGTTTTGATTTGATCGATTTGGGTTTAGTGGTGGTCGGATGGACATATTGCCTAATCAAAGGATAGTTAAACTTGAATATGTTTTCTTAGTCAACTTCTTCAGGGTATGTTGGTCGAGAATAGATTGGTGAAATATGATATGTCAGTGAAGGAGAGGTAGGTTGGTTAACAGGAAATGTTGTAGGATAAGTTCCATAAACAAACTTAGATTCTTCTTTCAGCATGTCAGCTTCTAGTCGTTGAAGAATCTCTTTCACCTTTTTGAGTTCTTGCTCCTTGGTGGTGAAATCAAGGCCAAAATACTGGGTATCGACATAGTGTCGAAGTGTCGCATCAAGTAAGGCCATTTGAACTTTGTAAGATTTGTACAATTTTTGGATCTCTGCAGAGACTGTATCAACTCGTTGGTATTAGAGCCATAACTACAGTATTCTTGACGAGAGTGAGTAGAGAGTGGTATCATAAGCTATGAATACACTACCAAATGACCCGGTTCATCTTTCTTCTACCTTATCTATAGCCAATCTTCCTCTTAGAGTGAAGCATACCTTATCTAATCGTATAGAACACCTTGTAGAAATAACCCGTCTTCCTGAAGAAAACCGTGTTTCTAATACTTCTTTACCTTTGATTAGTCCTTACAGTATATGTTCTCATGATCATTCTTGGACAAAGAGCATACGCCCTATCCTCTCCACCACAGACGTAGCTACATGGGGGCCCATGGTGCACTGGGCCCCCCAACATTTAAAAAAATTAAATATTTTTATTTTTAATATATATATATATATACAAAGATGGAATTATTTGGAGCTCATTGATACACTGGCCCCCCCAAGATTTTAAAAAATTAAATATTTGGGTCCTCCTGTCTTAAACTTCTGGCTCCGTCACTGCTCTCCACACACCGTCCCAAAGTAAAAGAAATCATCTAGAGTTCTCATTTAGAATAGTGTGGTTTGTAAGCAATTTCAGCAGAACAGTACGTGAAGCTCGAGATCTTAAAGGAGACAAAACTTACCACTTTGCAAAAATTTTAACTTTCCAATAAGTTTATGCTATTAGTCATTGAGACTACGAAGCCTTCTTCAATAAATGTAATAGTTATTTATAATAAAATTTGACATTTTTTTAAAAAGGTGAAATTTTTCAAAATTTGATGATAAATCTCTATATAACAAAAAAATAGTAAACTTTAAATGATTTAAAAATAAATATAACCTTTTAACTATTTACTACTTTGATGTTATTGATTATTAAGTGAGATTGCATTTATTAATTTAATATTTGTCTCACCCATGAAACTTATCAAATTCTTACGAGACGACTTTAAATTTATATTGTAATAGACTTATCCCAGTATATTTTTTTAATAAATTTAGATAATTTATTAAAATTTTATTATTTTTATAAGATTTTATGTTAGACCCCGAATTTTTCGTGAAAGATTAAAACTATTGAATGCAAAATTTTGGTGATTAGTCACGAGTTAAGAGCTCATGAATGAAAGTTCTTGAACCAAGAAATGATAGACAAGAGTAAA
>JAOTBA010000001.1:5440790-5458283 GCA_025629845.1 Erythroxylum squamatum | reverse complement strand
ATGAGACTCTGTACAGTGATTGAGTAATGAAATACACCGAAAGTTTTCACAATACTTTTCTACTTTAGTTTTGTACAGTAACCCTGGTGGTGAGTTGATGATGAAGGCTTGCATGTATCAAAATAGAAGTTGGCTGTTGCATGTACGTGAAAGAAAATGCAAGTGTGGGAGTGGTGTGTTGGAGGTGGGCTACGTGTTTGATGTGTATAGAGGCTAGAGAATGCCGGGATGAAGGCTTGAGTGGAAGTGTTCCCTCGTCAATGGGAGGAGCTGTCTTTCCTCGTGAAAGGCTGCCATGGAGGCCGATTGATGCGTGGATGTGTTATTGCCGTGAGTGGAGAATGAGCTGGCAAAATGGAGAGTTGTTGCTTGTATGTGGGTGGCGTGAGTGGTGTGTGGCCCCCTTGGTCTGATTGCTTTTGATGTAGCGTTAATAACTCAATGTGTTGGAGCCCCATTTGCGTCAATTCTGTCTTTAAAACCCACCAGCTACTCCACGTTATCCTCCCATTTTCCACTGCCTTGGTTTAACGTTTTTTTCTCCCTTGGATGCTTGCTTGATGCGTTGTGGTGGGGGCTGTCCTCCTTGTGTATTGCTTTATGTGTGCCACTGTCCTTGGAGCTGTCCTATTTGTTCTCGCACCAGCTCATTAGTTGCAAGCTTTGATTCTCAACCCAATGACATGATGTTGCTTTTTTTTCCATCCAATTTGAATGACTTCACAAATAGCATAGAGCAAATTGACATTCAAGACAATGATAGTTCCAAGTCGTGAAAAGTACATGTCCACCTCTAATGCGAGAGCATGATTCCTCTTAACAAGTATTAGGAGAGTTTTGCGACTCCTGCAAGTGTTTCAAAAATCGCTCAACATCACTACAGTGCATTTCTTACAAATTAAACAGGACCCATTATAAACGCAGATTAAGATAACTAAACAATTTAGCAGGAAATATATGTATAAAACCCAATAATTAATCAAGAAATTAAAAGAAAATGCCACTCATTTCAATGATAAAAATGCCTTCAATAGGGGATGCCCAAGCCTTCATTTTGCTTAGGTAAGCAAACTTTAAAATGTTTCACCTTGAAAATTTTTAACTTATTATCTGTTCCATTCTATAGGAAATTGCTAATCAATTTGTTAATGGTTTTCATAATCCCCTTTAGAAGTGATAGATGGGAGCACAGTGTGGTATGCAGATTGTTATCTCCTTGTTCTCTTTTCTCCTATACTTTGTGGTTATTCCTCCATATAATGATTTATAACTACTTTGCTTAGAGTTTCAATTTGAAAATTTGCCTTCTGGTCAACACCCATACCCTTTTTACCTACATGATTATCAAAATCTTCTCTCTAGCCAAAATAGTAGATTCATAAAAAGTAAAATCTTTACTAATAATAAACTTTGGAGTTCTATCATTTTTAGCACACCATAATCTATAACTTGTAACTCCAATGACATATCCTAGAAATGTACATTTTATTACCTCTAGTTTACCATCATTTACATGAGCATAAATAGGACAAATAAATGTATGTAAACTAGAATAATGAGAGAAAGTATCGTATCATACATGTTGAGGAGTCCTAAAATTTATTACAGTCAATAAATTTACCAGATAAGTAGTAATATTAACTGTCTCAATGTAAAATTGTTTTGAAAGTTCAACATTTAATTACATATATGTAGTACATTATATGAGTGTTTAGTTAATACGTTTTTCAATTTTGTTGTGGTGTATGATGTACAGTGTGGCGTTTAGTTAATATGTTTTGCAACTTCGTTATGGTGTATGACGTACAATGTAGAGTTTAGTTAATATGTTTTGTAACTATATTTTGTTCTAATATATAGCGTACAACGTGGTGCCTTACCATACCTTTCTTCTTATATAACTCATAAATTTATTTAAGTATCTTAACTTATTTTTTAGTTTGTTTTTTAACCATAGTCTTTCACTCCTTAACTTTCCAAACACTTCATCCTTTAATTTCATAAAATATACCTAAAATTTTCTAGAATAATAATTAGTGAAGGTAATGAAGTAATTACAAGCACTATATGATTAAATTGAAGTATGATCCCATGAATCTAAATGAATATTATTAAGAATGCCTATGGAAATGTGCCTACCTAAATTAAATTTGGCCCTACACTGCTTGCTAAAAACACAAAACTCATATATTTTTATCATCCTAGTTACAGTTTGATCCAAAAGTACTTTCTTAATATTTTAAGTCCATGCTCATGTGACAATGCCATAACTCCATACTACATCATTTTATCCTAAAGATTGAGAAATAACTACCAATTCCATTACTATTTTCTCATTAAGATATAAATTCTATATTGTAATTTCCCTTTCATCATAGTAATGACGCTCATTAACATTTTGGGCTTCCCATCACTACCAAAAAACTGATACCTTTGAGTTTCAAAAGTGTCCATTGAAATAAAATTGTTTTAAATCTTAGGAATATACTAAACATCTAATGTTCTAACAACTCCATTATGTACTTAGATCTACACTGAACCATTACCTTTGATAGCGCTCTCTCCATCATCACCAAATTTGATAATACCATTCCATTTTTTAAAATAACATAAATAGTCCTTGTTGAAAATCATATGATAAACCTATGTCTAATACTCTCCTATTTGTAGAATCATAATTACTAATAGTCAAAATATTATTTCCTTTTCTGTCCTCTTTTTCATAACGCTCCTATATTACAACAACACTTGCTTTTCCATCTGCTTCTTTTTTCTTGTTTCCCTTCTTTTGTTATGGACTTTCCTTTCTAAAGTTCCCCTTTTCTTTATAGTCAAAAAATTAAACAACTTTAGGCTTTGATTTAAATCATGATTTACTCTTATTTCCAATATCTCTTTCCTTGTTCTCTACTAACAACTAGACTTAAATATGATCCATTTTTATATATGCCAAAAAACTTTTTCTTCAATTTCTTGGACTATATAACATCCTTTATATCACCAACAAGGATAATCTCTTCACAATACAACATAGTATCGATAAAGCTTTCTTATGAATTACGCAATGAACATAAAAAGACTATTTCTTGATTATCTTCTTCAATTTTAACCTTAACACCTTATAAATATAAGTCAATTCAGTTAAAGTAATCAATCTAATTTTTTACTTGTATTTACTTTCAAGTTATTTTTATAATGATGCAACACTTTTTTCATCAGTCATCTCTCTCAAGACTTCTTCTCCCAAACACAACAGTGCAACGATATGTACTGTTGACAATTCTCTTCCTTCTTTGATGCCTTCAAACTCTTTGACAATTTTTCTTCTCCTTCCAGCACTATTATGCATCCCAACTAAATAAGAAGCATTCTCATCTTCACCTTCCATAGAGTGGAATTATTTAATTCATTAAATTTCTCAAAATTGATTTTATAGAGAGACATTCGAACTACAAACCCTAGATTCGTAAAGAAACCATAGATTCTAGTGCCACTTATTATGCAATCAAATTATAAAGGAAGAAAATAAATGAAACAAAAATATAGCATTCATGTGATTTAGTCAATGTGACCTATGTCCACAGGCAGAGAGATAAATTTCTTATTATTGTGAGAAAACAATACAAAGTTAAAGAGTATGACATTTCACACACTATATACAATGCTAATTAAGGGTATTTATAGTCTAGTTTTATTTGTATGATATTTAAGGTCAGTGAAATTATACTTTTTTTGCGTCTTCAAATTTCATGTCATGAGTTTGGTATCGAACACACTCTTTACATGAACATCGGCATCTTCTGATTTCTCAATTTTCTCTAATTCATATGAGTTTGATGTCGGTTCCATGTCTCATAATAGCTCTAAGTCTTTTCTAATTTCTCAAACGACATACTTGGGTAATAATTTCAAGATTTCATCGAATCATAAATCAGGGCAAATTATAAACATGATTGAGTCACTATAAATTCAATACATATCGCATAAAAGGACTTTTAATTTCTCTTCATTCCTTTAAATGATCTTACCCTTCCGCTAGAGTTAAAGTTCGTGGTCATTTATTTATTAATGAGTGAAATATGTCTCTTGAGTCAATTTTTGAATCCTTCTTTTGCTTTATTAGAGAAGAAGAGGATTGAGATTGTGAAATATAAAGTTTTCTCTCTCTTTTATTCATTTTTCTTTATTTTAATTTTTTAATTTTTTTGAATGTTACATGTTTGTTGTTGATCTATAAAATGACTAGTTTACATGACAGTCTATGTGAACATTGTTAATGAAAGAATTAAAAGTGGACTATGTTTTATAATAAATTAGAAGTTTGACCATTTGATTAATATTTTTAGTAGTTTTAGTTACTATTGTAAAGTTAAATCAAATGGTTCAAGATTAAAAGTATAATTTAAGGATAACATATTCATAATTGTTTTAATTTTTTAAGGATTTTTTCAATTCAATGCTCAAATGTTTAAAATTTTCAATTGAATTACCAGCCTTTTAAACCTTAATAGTTCAGTTTAAAAGGTTATTTTTGATGATATAATATGTCTACCAAATGCTAGGTAAATGTCTATTTACTAGCTACATCAACAAAAACTAACTTTTTAACTAAATTGTTAAAATTTTAAGATATTAAAATCCTAAAAAGTTGAGCACTTTAAGATCAGTTATTTTAGATAATTTATCATCATCACACTATTTAATTGCGGCCAACATGCTCCTAACCCTTCTATAAAACATTGGAAACCTACGACTTTCCTTGCATGAGTTAAGGATTATAAAATCTTTTCCTGATGCTCTTTATCTCCCTTTTGCAGGTGTTAAACAAAAAATAAATTGAGGGAATTATCTTGATATAAGGCAATTGCAGACATATCCTCTGAAAGAAAACTTTCCTGCAACCCAAACAGCAAAAGTGTGAATGCCAAGCTTCTCAACATCTAAAAGTATAACGACACATAGTTTTCATATAGTAAAGGAAGGAAAAGTAGTAAAACTAGACAAAAGAAGTGAAACAACTACGTAAATATGTCATCAAGAGCACAAATTTCGTAAAAAACACAAGATCTTTGATTCGCCGATGCTTGAAAATGGAAAGATAATGGGAGGATCGAAGAGGTCAATCGTGTTGGTTGGACCTTCGGTTCTCTCCAAATCCACAGTCCGCTGGCAAGGCACTCAAGAAAATAATAAAAAAGAGTTCCTTACGCTTGTTATTTGGTTATTTTCAAGGTGATGTGAAGTTTCGGTTGTATAGGGGTTAGAGAGAGTCAAAGAGTTGGTAAAAAAATAAGGGTCGTCTTTTAAAAAAATGTTTTAGTTCTTTTCTATCTTTCCCCCCCTAGAAATTCCTTTCACTTCAATAGAACTTTACCAAAACTGCTTCTTTTCAATGAATCCTACATACAATAATGCAGACAGATCTTAGAGAGTGCATTTTCTATAGTTGGGTCAATATATTCATCATGAAGGTATCTCCACGTCAACCTTTTTTCACTGATCTCTTTTTTCTTGGTGTCTTCTTCGTTTCTTTTCTTTTCTCCCTTCAGCTCTTGTTTTCCTTTGGGGTTGTGTCAACTCATATTTAATTTACTACCTACGAAGTTTGATTTTGATGCTCTTTTAACTTTTTAGTTTTCCTTTTTGACTAATTGTCCTCGGAATGCAATTCGCACTTGTCCTTAATCTACCTAATATTGACCAAAATGATGGTAACTGTACGTTTAGCCTAGCACAACGGTGTAGGTCAATGCCTCATCATTTCATATGATTAGTTGTTCAAGGCTTAGTTGTTCACCTTAATTTCTTCAATCCACCGCAGTAAAGGAGAGAGGGAGATAGACCTTGACGATTGTTTGAGTTTCCACCGTGATTGACATACTAATTAACGTAGCTAAGGACACCTGATCTAACCTAAGTTACAAGTAAGCAAAAATGTAAATATATAATATAAACACAAAACAAAAGGTTAAAAAGTGAAAATATTAACCTTACTATATGATAAGTAAATATGATTCTTATTTTGTTTAATTATCTCCTTCACTTAAACAACTCTAAAACTTAAATCTAAGTCTATAATAACCAATTACGAGTGTAACTACAAAAATTAGAGAGTACATAAGAAAATCTGAAGAATTAAACTACAAACAAGTAGGTCACCTACAATTTTTTAAAAAGACATTTCCTCAAATATGAAAACAAAGTTCCAACAGCAAAGACTTTAGATACATAAATATATATATAAAAAATCAGCAATAATAAAGTATTTATAAAATCAAATTTAATTAAACTAAATAAGATTTTCTAGTGTAATCTTCGTTTTAGGATTGACATGTTCCTTATTTGAAAGGATAGATAGGTTTTCTAAATGTCCCTGTTCGAATTGTGCAAGACATCCTTTTCTATTTTCCTTCTTGAATTACCCTATGAATCTTTAGAATAACTTGTGCGAATCTCAACTAATTTGCCCCTTTGAGTCAGGATGTATAATTGTTTTTCTACTATTAAAAATGAGATTCGTAATAGTTATTTTCTGGTCATTTTAGATCTCTCAACATGACCTAATCGAGTTTTATCCACCTTTCATACCGAAAAATCTTGATATTTGAAGGTACAAGTTGGGGAACCTGGACGGGTTTACGACTGGGAATCCAATGGCAACATGTAAACTATCTAAGATGCAGACTGAACATATTGGAGTCATAATAAGACCCCACAAGAGGTATGAATAAATGCCAAAGACAGGGTACTACGATGTCGGGAACAAAAAAGAAGGAGCTGAAAGTGAGTTTTGTAGAGAAGCATGGAAGGCCAGCGAAGTTGGGTGGGGTTAGAGAGAGAGGTCTCTGTAAATGCGAATGTCACAATTCATACATACTAGGTCCTACAACACAACAAAAATACCCCAGCAAAAGGATTATTATTCAAAGGGATTAAATAGGTATATAATTATTTTTATTAAAAATTTTGTTTCATAAAAATAGTAATTTTATTATTATTTATAATAACCACTTAATAATATCCATCAAATATTTTTCCTATCGAAAATGATATCCAGCTCCTCGATCTGATGAGATAGGAGTATTCTTTTTCTATTTACCAACTAAACTTATATTTCAATTGTGTAAGAAACGAATTAAATGATGTTTTTATATACTTTTAGTTTCAATGTAAAATTTTTTCTTTAAACTAAATATTCTCCGCTGTATAGTTTTTTGTTTTGTAGGATTAATTTATTACGTTTGAACAAATCAATGTTAAATATGAGTCGCAGAAAGATAAAACCAAAGTATGGAGTTATCCCCATTGATCATTCTTCTCTTGTGCTCATGAAGTCGATCGGTTGTTGAGTTACTTTAATTAACGTTAAAAACCAAGGATTAGTGCCCCGTTGGTTATTAATCCTAATCATTGGGTTTTGGCCCTACGTTTATGAGTTATTAGTACAATCACTACAATGATTGTATTTATATGCCATCTCTATTAGATTTCTTTGGAGAATCAGGCTCGAGCAAATAAAACAGAGGCATTCTCAATTATAATCTCTTGGAGAAGGAGGCAAACCACAGAATCATGCTTACGTCTTTCTTTTTTTTGTGTGAAGACTTATCTTTTTATGACAAGTATCATGTTCCATGATGTTAACAATTAAGTAGTAAGCCTCATCGGCTGTACAATGATATCTGGAATACTAAAAAAATGCTAACTTCCAAAATCTACAGTTGGGCATTAAAGTGACGCCTCATACATGAACTACAAGATTTACTTCTCGAACAGCCTAACATATTTCTTAATCATTCTCTTTCATTGATTTCTAGACTTCTTTCTAGCTTGATGAACATACTGATGCGAACAATTAAAACTAAGAAAACTAAATGTCACCTGCTTGGGACTATCAATAATCTTGATCCTTTACAATACTACCCAGATTCTTCAAGAGAGGATAATTTAGAATGGTTGGCTAGCTCTTCGAAGCAGTATACAAATGCTTCTGCATATACATTTTTGAGACCTCCACTTCAGACAGTCCCTTAGTATAAAATTGTTTGGCATAAAGGAATAGTCCAGGGTGTTCCTTCATATTATGGTTAGCCTTCTTGAATAAATTGCAAAAAAGGGACAAACTACTTTATCTCCACACTCCTACTCGATGTTCCTTATATGTTGCGAACTTGGAGACTATTGATCATTTATTTTTTGAATGTCCTTTCTCAAAAACTGTTTGGCTCAAAAGCCTAAGCCACTTCCAAATCCACCTAACTCACCTAACCAATCTTCAATCCATTTTATTATAGGTTAACCAGTCAAATACTTCTAGAACCTGTGACATAAATACCTTCTTCACTATCCTTTTTGTCATTGTTTATAACCTGTGGATTGAAAGAAACCTGCGAACCTTTAAAGATGAAGCCTTGGATGTAGAGAGTTTCTCTACACGATTGATCTTTCAAGTTATGGAGCACCTCAGCTCAAACACTGAGATAAGGTAAAATGTTTGCATTCCTTTTTATATCTAATGAATTGTCTGTAGGTTTTGACTCCAGGTCCAGGTTCCGGTAAAGAAAGGGCAATTCCATTCCTTGCTACAAAAGGCTCACTATAGGATGAGGGGCAAGTCCCATACTTCACTAAACTTTGATTATAGAAACATGGCACTAAAACTACAAGGGGATCCCAAGACCCCTCTCCCGCGGATGTTGCTTGTTCATAAGGATGATCAATTCGGATTCTACTATAAAGATTCTGAATTAAAAGGAGAAAAAGTCAAATTATGATGTATTGTTACTAGTGTAAAAGATTAGTAGTAAGGTTGGATTGGTTGATGGGTTTACTGTGTGTGTTACAAGAACGGAAGCTACTGTCAAGAGGGTTTTGTTATGTCCTTCGTAGTGTAGATTTGGCTTGGTTTGATACGGTAGGTTTGCATGATGATGGAACTTGCCTAGTGATATTTGTGTTTTGAGAGTAGGTTTGGAAAAGAGATTGTAGATTGGGAAATCTCTAGCTATACATACTTTTGATTATTTATATATTTTTACTGACCTTCCAAAAAAAATGTCACCTGCTTGAATTCATCTCAAGAGATATTTTGCACGATATATTTTGCATGACTTATACATGCAAATATACAATCTTGAAATTTCAGGAAAAAAATAAACGTTTCTCAAAAGTATTTTGGTAAATATTGTTGGGAAAAATTATAAATTAAATTCCCACAGGTAAAATAAGCAAAGAAATAACACACAGAAATTTAACGTGCTTCACTCTCTAATTTGGACTACATCCATGAGCCAAACTCCGAATAAATCTTCCACTAATAAAAATAGCAAGTATAAAGAGTGAAAAATGATACAGCAAAAAAGTGGTGCTTTCATACAAAGTGTTTCCCAAATTTACTATCCCTAGGATAATATCCTCACTATTTTGTCACTAACCCTTTTTAAAAAAACGTTTCCTAGAAATACTCCAAAAATCACTCTCTTACATAAAATGGCTTTCTAAAATTCACTCTCGAACTCACTACTCATCTCATGCATGTTTGATATGCATATGTCTGTTAAGAGAGGAGGAAGGGAGGGTCTTTTATAGACCTTCCATCGTGTGACAGCTTGCATAGCAAGCTGTTGTGTAGCGACTAACAACTTGCATGCAAGCTGTTGATAGCCTTGAATGGAAGTTGTTGTCAACTTCCTTTTTACTTCTTTTTTTTAATACATAAATCTAAAATGACAAGTTGTTGATAGTCTTGCATCCAAGTTGTTGTCAACTTGCTTTTTATTTCTTTTTTTTAATACATAAATCTAGAATGGCGGTACCATGTATGTCAGTACCACCTTACAATTCTCCCCCTACCGATTACCTGGAGTTTACTATCAGTCCTGCAGATGATCGCCAAACTCAAACTTTACCTGGGTAAAATTTTGCATCATATCTGATCCATTCTCATCCGTATGAATCTTTTTAGGCTGTAATAGCTTCTTCTCTAACTCCTCTCTGATACAGTGATATCTCACATCAATATGTTTTGAACTTAAATGGAATGAGGAATTTTTCCTAAGGTGAATATCACTCTGACTGTCACAAAATAGTTGATATCTATCGTGCTAAAAACTAGGTCCCCCTGCAAAGATAATTAGGTAATCCGAATTAGAATTTCTCGAGTCAACATCATTGCCATGCCTGCATCTGTTTAAACAACTAACACAAGCTTGATAGTTCCAAAACATAAGCATATTTTAGAAGTACCACGTAGATATTTGAGAATCCACTTTACAGCATCCCAATGTTCATTACCAGGATTTGAAAGGAACCTACTCACTACTCTAACTACGTGAGCAATATCTGGTCGTGCACATCCCATGGCGTACATCAAACTTCCAACAACAGAAGCATATGGGACTTTCATAATCTCTTCCTTCTCTTCATCCATCGAAGGGAATTGCTTAGTACTCAGCCTAAAGTGATTATCAAGAGGACAACTAACCACTTTAGCTTTATCAATGTTAAACCTTTAAAGTACTTTCTCAATGTACTTCTCTTGTGATAACCATGATTTCTTAGCACCCTTATCTCTAATAATCATCATTCCAAGAATTTGTTTTGTTGGCCCCAAGTCTTTCAAGTCTTTCATGGCAAAAGACTTGCTTAACTGCTTCTTCAAACTATTAATCCTGTTTATATTTTAGCCAATAATCAACATATCATCAACATAAAGTAAAAGGATAATGAACTCATCACCAGAGAATTTCTGTACAAAAACACAGTGATATAAAGTTTTATAACCTAGCTCCCCCTTAACTGTTTCAAACTTCTTATACCACTATCTTGGTGCCTATTTTAAATCATAAAGGCTTCTCATCAATCTATACACATAGTCCTCTTTCCCTTTTTCCTTGAAACCCTCTAGCTGCTCCATATATATCTCTTCTTCCAAATCTCCATAAAGAAAGGTTGTCTTGACATCCAATTGCTCGATTTCTAAGTATAGACTTGCTACTAAACTGAGCACTGTACAGATGGATGTCATTTTCACAACTAGTGAAAATATTCCATCAAAATCAATACCTTTTCTTTGGTTGAATCCTTTAACAACCAATCTAGCTTTGAATCTTGGATGAGAATTGTGTTCATCATGCTTAATCTTGAATACCCACTTATTTTTCAAGGCTTTCTTTCCTTTTGGCAACTTCGCCAGCTCAAAAGTTTTATTCTCATGCAAGGACTTCATCTTATCTTGCATGGCTTCAACCCATTTTATCTTATGTTCATCTATCATAGCCTCTTGAAATTTTTAGGTTATCCCCCATTAGTAAGTAACACGTACTGATTACTAGAGTATCTAATAGTGGCTTGTCTTACTCACGTAGATCTCCTTATTGGAACCTGAGCAGTCCCTTATGCTGATGGTTGATTCTGGACATTATCTTCATTAAAATCTTCATCTGATTGGTTTTGAATGGGAGCATCATCATCAGCTACGTTCAGCTGGCAATTTTCAACTTCATCTCCAAATAGTCTTCACACCATTTTTGGAGGAATTAACTCTAAGTCCACCGGGTCACCATCAATTCTGGGAACATCCTTTTTTACTTTGCCAAGATCTTCAATGGTTTGATCTTTGACAAATATAGCATCACGGCTCCGAATCAACTTCTTCTGGACTGGATCATAAAACTGATAACTTAATTGATCTTCTCTATAACCAATAAACATACACTGGCGAGTCTTGACATCAAGCTTGAATCTTTCATCTTTAGGGATATAAACATAAGCTTTGCAACCAAATACTTTTAGATGATCATAGGAAACATCATTTCCTGACCATACTTTCTCTGAAACATCAAACTGTAAAGGGATGCATGGTGAGCGACTTAATACATGAACTGACGTGAATAAAGCCCTACCCTAAAAATGTCTTAGGCAATTTTGCATGTGAAAGTAGGCATCTAACTCTCTCCATCAAAGTCCTATTCTCAGCTAAACCATTCAACTGTGGTGTCTTAGGAGGAGTAATCTGATGTCAATTACCATGCTCTTTGTAATAGATGTCAAATGATCTAGTGTACTCTCCACCATTGTCTGTTCAAATGCATTTCAACTTCTTCCTAGTCTGTCTTTCAACTAAGGCATGAAATTTTTTAAAAACATCTAGCACTTTATCTTTAGTCTTCAAGGTGTATACCCATGTCTTCCTAAAATGGTCATCAATGAAAGTCATAAATTATTGAGCACCAACTAGTAGCTTTGGCATTGACCTACATAGATTTGGATGTACCAAATCCAACAAATTCTTTATTGTGGAAGGAAGGGAACTTTTGAAAGCAACTCTATTTTGCTTTCTTACAAAACAATTAGCACACTTCTTTAAATGTACATGGTGAACTCCAAATAATGCATTCTTTTCCACCAACTGAGTCGTCCCCTTCTCACTCATATGACCGAGTCTCCTGTGCCATAATTCAATTACATCATCTTTCTCCACTGGATTCACAACATCATTGGAGACCTTTTCCTGCATCACATACAACTTTGAGCACCTTTTACGTTTGGCGATTACCAAGGAGCCTTTAGTAAGTTTCCATTTGCCATCTTTGAAAGCGCTGCAAAAACCTTCATCATTAAGTATGCCAACCGAGATCAGATTTAGAAGAAGATCAGGAACATGTCTGACATATTTCAGAGGCAGTCTCATGCCATTGTCTGTTTCTAAGTAAATATCACCATTTCCAGTGATTTTGGCTAAACCGCTATTTCCTATTTTAAAAACACACCAAAATCTCCTTCTGTGTATGATGAGAAGAGTTCTCCATATGATGTAGCGTGAATAGTGGCACCACAGTCACCTATCTAGTTGAACTAACAGGATGCACTATTCATATCATTATTATATAAGACGATGTGAAAGTCATCAATGGTGGTAGCTGTCGATGCGTGTTCGTCATCACTGCTATCATTTTTCTTGACTTCTTTGTCTTTGTTCTTTTCTTCTTTGAACATCCGACAGAACCTTTTGATATGACCCTTCTTCTTGTAGAGATGGCACTTAACATTTACATATTTATTTGATCTTCCTCTGCTCTTATCTATGAAATTTGAACCTCTAGATTTGCTCCTCACCTAGAACCTGTTAACAAAACTTCTGATTCTGTTGAAGAGGCTGAACTTTGTGATCTTCGTCTCATCTCTTAATTCAAATTTCCACATTTTATAGATTCCATGTTAACAAACCTCAACTGCAGAATTGGTGATTGAAATCTTTAAAGTGACCCCAAGATTATGGCAAGGAGGTAAGCATGAAAAGGGCAAACACTTCATCATCGAACTTTATGCCCATTCCTAATAATTGATCCACGATCCCCTAAAGATCATTCAAGTGATTTGCCACAGAGGTACCTTCTTGATATTTTATCTGTACTAATTTTTTCAGGTAAAATAATTTATTGTTACTGATTGCTGAGGCATACAACTCCTTGAGCTTCTTCTATAACGTCCGTGCATGAGTCTTGTTGCAGATATGATTATACACATTATCTTCAACAAATTGACGAATAAAACTACATACTTGCTCATGCTCAAACGCCCCACTCCTCGTCTAATTTATTTTTCGGTTTTGTTGTGGTAAATACCGATAAATGTACTTTTGTGACGAACAGAGTTTTCATCTTATTCTTCCATATGTCGTAGTTGGAGCCATTTAGGCTAATCATCTTGCTTATTTTTGCCTCCATCTCTGATGAGAAATGCTTTAACATAGAACCGAACCTAGCTATGATATCACTTATTGGGCAAAAATAACGAATTAAATCCCACAGGTAAAATAAGTAAAGAAATAACACACAAAAATTTAACATGATTCACCCTCTAATTTGGACTACGTCCACAGGCCAAACTTCGAATAAATCTTCCACTAATGAAAATAATAGGTACAGAGAGTGAAAAATAAGACAAAAAAATAATGGCACTCTCACACAAGGTGCTTCCCAAATTTACTATCCCTAGGATAATATCCAAACTATTTTGTCACTCACCTTTTTTAGAAAAGTGTTTCCTAAAAATACCATAAAAATCACTCTCTCACACAAAATGGCTCTCTAAAATTCACTCTCGAACTCACCACACATCTCATGCATGTTTGATATGCATATGTCTGTTAACAGAGGAGGACGAGTGGGTCTTTTATAGACCCTTCACCGTGTGACAACTTGCATAACAAGCTGTTGTGTAGTGATTAACAACTTGCACGCAAGTTGTTGTCAACTTGCTTTTTACTTCTTTTTTTTTAATACATAAATTTAGAATGGTGGTACCATGTATATCTGTACTGCCTTACAAATATGACTTGGCACATCATCAGAGTGTATTCTTCTATAAAAATTAGAGGTGAATACATATATTAGAATACAAGTGTTTTAGTGTGATAGAAATTTTTAAAAGAGAGATACAATCTAGAAAACGAGCATGTTTGGAATTTATGTCTATATATGCAAAGAGGCATAAAGATCGACAACATAGGACATATATGTGTCAATTTTCTATGTCCATGTTATAAAAAGAAACAGTGAGATACATGGCTTGAGACACGATCATGTTTGTGACAGATAACCTTATCTATAAACATGTTTTTAATATATTTCAAACTCCAAAAGGATTCTATAACTTTTTAGAATTATGACTAAATTATATTTAGTTTGGTAAAAGGCAGATTATATACTAGATAAAGTTTAAAATTAGTTATACTTAAATTAAAATTTTCATCAGGTGGATGATTAATTAATAGAAAAATTAACCACTTTTGGCTCTCGAGCACGTAGGCATACCCAATTGGCCGAACCACATTAAAAATCTTTTGTTTTTTTTTTCTTTTTTTCTTTCTATTATATTTTTTCTTGAGTATAGTTAAGACAATAATGAATTTGATTGCAAAATTTGAAGTGGGGAAGTTCAAATAAAACTAAAAGTTTCAAAATTTAGAATATAAAGAGTGAAATATTTGTTAGTAAATAACATATGCTTAAGGAGTTACGAGATAGTAAGCCACAAGATTTAGATGCCCTTAAATAGGAAGAGTTATAGTTGTAAGTAGCTAGAACCATGCAACATTATCTACAAATGAGTTCATATATTGCGTCAAGGAGATTGCACCGTCTATAGAGAAATAGAAGAAACTGAAGAACTGATACATATCAAAGTCTCTTACAAATAGGTTTTATCTGAAGTAAAGATTATATAGGATGAAGATGCATGAATATATCAATTTGATTAACCAAAAATTTAGAGAACTGCTAAGGTTAGAAATGACTATTAATTTTCTCTATATTTGCATAAAGTCTATTATAGGTAGTTTACTAAATTGGAGTGACTTCATAATATCATTTCCACAAAGAACTAGTCATTAGATCCATTAATCTTAGTTAAACTAATTAAATATAATAAAGAGTTAATTTAAAAGAATTTAATTACTAAACTAAAGAAAACAAAGAAATATCAACGAAACAACCATTAGGCCTTCATGATTTACTTATAGATAATTTTACTTATCATATAAGATTGATTGTTTAGCTTGAAATAATAATTGACCTAAAGTATCTATGCCCTTAGTCAATACACACATGTATATCTAATTAGCAACCACCATGTCTAGATATATAAATTAACCTAATCAAAATTATTATGGATAGTTAATCTAAATTATTATTACTAAAGTCTAAGAAATTATCATTCTTTATGTATATTCTCCTAGTGCACAAATTCTACTTAACTTGGTAGTACTTTATATAATCCTTAAGATTGAATTTATGGTGGTCAATCATAAATACAAAATTAAGATAAAAAACAAATTCAACCAGTCAAATAATCAAATTATGCATAAATAATTAAAGAATCCTTACAAGCTACATCCCAAACCCTAACTAGGATTTCTATCTACTAATCATAATGAACACTAAACCAATAATTCTCAATATAGAAGAAAATAGTATAAGAAAAGAATAAAAGAAGATGCCACAAGCTCCTCCAATCTTTACTCCAAATCTTTCTCCAATACTAGCAAAGAACAAAAATATAAAAGAAAACAAGAAGTACTTTTAAAGTCTGTTAGAAGAATGCTTAAAGATTCTAAAAGCACTCAAGGTAAATTTTAATACAAGTATTTATAGTTAGGATTTAAAAAATAAAGTGCTAAAGGGTTTCAACTTAAGAAATCTTATATCCTCGTAAGTTGTGTCTAAAAACCAGCATAAGACCAATACCAACACTAGTATTTATCTAGTTTTAGAACTTTTATTCTACATATAACCGAGGCCTGGCATTAAGTTAGGACCTATAACAATTTTGTATTGTTTCTCTCAGTAAAATTAAGACAAGTCCAACATTGGTTTAGGATCAACTTCAACGTTAGTCTTGTTCTACTTATCAGCTTCTCATACCTTCACAAGAGGTAGTTGATTGTTTTATATATAAGTCCAACGCTTGTTATCCATTGTTATGCCACCACTTTTTGAGATCTACAAGTTAGAATTAGCTCCCAAAGTCTTCAATAACGATGTTGCCCATCTTGTTATCTTTAAAATAACTTTGAATATCTTGATTAGATAATTATAGGAAAAGTTTCACTAAATCTCGATTTTATCTTCAAATTCATCGCCTATAAGACAATGAACTAAGCATATAAAACATAACAAAATCCACATAAAACATGATATAAAGGTGCCAAATGCCAAGTAAATTGACCCAAAATAACATATAAAATATATACCTACCAAATTCCCCCACACCTAGCAAATAAGCCCTAACTATTAACCTCGATTCAATTAAAACAAAAATTAATTCCACTTTTATTGGTGTATAGTGATATTTAGCACATGCCACAATCCTTTAAACCCTAAGTCTCTCTAGTGAAGGAACTATTTACTTAGATGTTAACCACAAACAGTAACTTCAACTTATTAGATACCTTAATAGTTAATAACACTCGGAAAGAGTCTCTCTACTAGTTATGGGTAAGGTAGTAGACCTCCTCAGACTCCACGTTTAGTGATATTTTTACTGGATTGTTGTTGTTAATAGTTAATGACACAAGATATACAAATTCAAGTTTCAATCAAATTGTAAAATTTAACTACATAATATTTCATTTATAAATCACGATACAAAAAGATAAAATAAATAGTATTTCACCTCTTTTCTCAAGTTTAAATACTATGAATGGACATATCCTCATATGTAACATCCCGTTTCCATACAAAGGGTTAGAACCCTAGAAATTTGGTACATGTGAGATCAATCAGAGAAATTGGAAAAACACATCTCATGCTCATGCATCTCATAAGGTGTACATGCATATGAATAGTGAATCCTTGCACGTAATAATAATTGCACATGCATTCATTGACATTCCGGGTGTAATTGTTAATACATGTGATTATTATTGAGAATTGTGACTTGTTTATATTGAAATTTGATTTGGAGAGTGTAATTGTTGTTTTAGAATATTTG